>OZ026615.1:94746117-95023617 GCA_964020975.1 Hermodice carunculata | reverse complement strand
CCTGCTACATCAAGAATCCCTTTTAGGATGGGATATGGGGCAAGGTATTGATCCTGTTCTGCCTCGGTATTAAAAGTTTCCCTTATGTACATCTTTAAATTGTCATGACCTTAGTTTTTTGTGGTGTCTATAGCTTAATCGATTAATGCTAAGATTAATTACCATGTATTGCAGCATACTTGCATATACATTTAGTGACCACGATGAAATTGATCCCTGGAAAATAATGTCAGCAAACATTTCCTTTTATATGCAACTGGACTCAAGATTCAAGTTAGTATTTCCTACGCTAGAATTCTAATCAATGTCCCACCAGCATGGTACCACAACAAGGAAGTATTCCGGCCAATTGAACTGAAAGGCAATAATTCGTGTAAAAAGATAACAGTCTCGGTATTAACCAATTGTTGGCCACAAGGAGCAGTGTTCGATTTCTACAATTGTAAAGGCTGCCTGGGATAAGGAAAACCAGGTGAGCAGTTCAGCTTGATAACAAAGCCAAAATATGCATCACCGTTTAATGAGACGCAAAACACTTTATGTCACAAAACACCATGCCACCATTTGATTGTTTATATATTCGACCATTCAATTTTCCAATGAATTTATTGATTATAATGATTTAACTTTAAAACCAAAAAAAAAAAAAAAAAACTAATGAAATTGACATTGTTCATGTCTTGGGAAACGTTCTGATATGCTTGTTAAATATAAATAAATATTAAGCTTGTGTCATTAAGACCGATCTTAAGCAGCTGTATAGGTGTAATTTTTAGAATTTGTCGCCGGTCTATCCAACTTTTGGTTAATATTAAACAACAAATGGGATTTTCTGGAATAATTTAAAACTATTTTCGTCTTGTATTTTTCACTATACAGTAAAAATCTAGCGAGGAGGTGATAACATTATGAATTGTCTCTTACCAAGGTTGGTTGAAGTTAGCATTCCCATTATTATAAACAGCATGGCTTACTGTAGTTTTATTCATCATTGGGCAAAGACGTTTATATTTGTATCTACTTTCCAAAGGAATGTATAGAACGTATACGTTTTCAGGGTTCAGTGGAATGATGTTAATTTCCATTTAAAACAGAGCAAGTTGATTTCGATTTGGCCCTCCATGAAATATTTCAGTAGGAAATTGGAGCCAGGCAACGGATGTCTTTCAAAGTATTCATACATGATTATTTTACCGCAGTTAGGTATACAAATTTTTGTTGTATGTTACAGCTTATAGGCATATAGTACAGCTCAATTTATCCATTTATTGGACTTAATGGACATGGATTATTCCAGTGTAGGATTTTATGTTTGATGAAGTAAACCTGCTTAATATTCATGATCTTTCTTGGTACTCCATTTTGTGCTTCCTTATGACGTGGATTTTGATTATATGATGCATGGCAATACGAATTACGGACCCAATGCATATGTAGTTTTTTGGGGTTTTTTCATTTAATCTGCTAAAATTTTTCACGTTTTGATCAGATTGTTTATTCCTGAATATTTGCTTAGAATACATCTAAGACGGTGATATGATGTGGTGCATAGATTCAATTGAGTCATGAGCAAAATCTATTTGCAAATATATTGTATTGCTGCCTACCTTTTCAATTAGTACAGCGTGTAACGTGCCACCTGGAGATCAGTCTCCAAAATCAGTAATTTGTTAAATTTAGTATGTCTCTCACATTTAATTTACCTTGCAAAATGAGCTTATACGACAACATCAATGGGATTTTATAGAAACTTCGTCTATTTTTTCCGTATATATTGTTCCATTGACATTTACGCTAATCCATTTTCACTCAGGTCGTATATCACCGCCGAGGATCAGTGAGACTTTGCATTGAGGCGCGGTATAGATCGAAAGGTTTCCACTTCCTAACACGCCAACCTGGTAGGGATTAAAAGAGTTACAGTACATCAAATATTGACCAACACTTCTCTCTCGCTTCAAATTAAACTGAGCTACTGTCCTTTGAAACGGAGATTAAGATGTAGTATATGTGTACATATGGATACATTTAATAACATAAAATCTTGATGCGTAAAGTGAATACATTCATGCAAGAAAAAAATCTGTACCGGTTAAATTCATAAGCATAAAGACTAACTTTATGCATGGCGTTAATAGGCTCGTTATGACTCTGTCGCGTCAGGAAACGTTGACAAAAATACATCTTTTGTTCTTTTTACATTGTTTTTGCCACAATTTATTTCATTTATCATCTGCTAAACCAGACACAGGTCGAAAGTGCGAAGCTATGACACGGAGCTCGCTTTTACAAACCATGATTCGTGCTCCATTACAGATACATCAGATATCGTGTTCTGTGCAGACGAATGGAGCAGCATATATTAATCTTTTCCCTTTTTTTTAATCACAAAATGTTGAACAGATACCTCATATCATTTCTTTTTTTTTTTTTTTTGTTTTTTTTTGGTTTTTTTTTTTTTTTTAGATTTTTTTTCCATCCAGTAACATGATACATGGGTGTGATATATATATCTTCAAGCACTTGCAGGCAGTGATGTACCTAATCCGTTTACAAACTTGAACGTAGTATATAATATTGAGTCAGATTTTCAATTATAGTGATACTCTCACAGGTTATGAAACCTATAATACAAATAGCATCATAGATTGAATCAGTATTCATTTTTATTTGCTAATATGTTATTGAGACAAAATTTTCCATTCTGAGTTATGTCTCAGTTTAACACAATTCACTGCTACCTTATATTCTATCGATCTAATTTCATTCACAGTGTTTTTATAATTTTCCAAATTTGGCCATTCTTTGTCATGACAGAGGAATAAGTAGTATTTAGCAATTAGAAAGATAAATGACCAAAAATACACTCCTTCTGTTTGGATTCCCAATAAAATGTCAGTTTTAGAAAAGATAATATTACTTTTCATCTGCACACTAAACAAAGTTAGAGCCTCCCGCCAACGTTGCTGTGTGACTTTACATTCGTAAAAATAATGAATAAATGTTTCCTCTTCTTCATTACAAAAGGAACACGCAACACTTTCTTTAATACCCAAATTAAACAATTGTGAATTTGTTTGTATAATTATATGTGAAAATCTGTATTGAAACGCTCTTAATGTAGCAGATGTTGTACATTTATATATTTTTGTAAAACAGCTTCCCCAGTACTCTTCATCTATTACATTGTTTAAGTCCACATTGCACTTAAATACATTTGTTGGTGGTATAAACATCTTTTCAATGAATAAAAAAATAGAAGAATCTTGATGCTTTTTCAGCCTCCATCACTTTGTCCACTTGATATACATATTGTTCTAATTTTTCAGTATCAAATCCATGTCATATCATTTTCTATTGTCTTGGTATATATGCATTAAAACATCACAACTTAACAAGTACAAATTGCTTTGTAAATTTGGATATTTCATACAGAAGGAAGCAAAAGTCATAAAATTGCTATCAGCATCAATTAAATCCATCACCATGTCTATCCTTTCTCTATTCCAGTCTGCATAGAAAACTATTTTATTATCAATTTTAATCCCTGAGTTGTACCACAACTATTGGTGAGCAACCTCCTTTTGATTTTTTTATCGGCTCAAAATAATTTACCATACACCAAATTTAAATAACTTCTGTCTAAAACAGACTCTTTCCATTTTTTAAATATATACATATCTTTAAAGTGAATGGTACATTTCGATATATCTCTGAAATGTGGCATTTGGTGTGAAATATTTTCTTTTTCCATTTTCCAACATTATCTTTGCGAAGTACTCTTTAACCCAACTTAGTTTGAGAGCCTGGTTTTCTGAACTGATATGAATCATTTTCAGACCGCCTTTTCCATATATGCCTATGATAGTCTTCCGTTTTATTTTGTTTCTATGAGGGCATCCCCAAAGGAAGGTATATAAAAGTTTTTCTATCTTTTTGAAGAAATTATTCTGTATACTGTTAGAGGTTCGGCTTGGGACAACTGCCATAACATAAGTTAATTTGAACAAAGCAAATGTTTTTAGCACTGTAATTTTCCCATATAACGAAAAAGTACCTTGTGACCACATGTTTACCTGATTTCAAATTTTGTGTAGCAGAAGATTATAAATCAAATTTGCTAATTCATTTGTACTTGAGCTTACCGTAATTCCTAACAGTTTAACTGGTCCATCCGTCCATCGAATGTCTTTATGTGTATTTATTTTAAAATGTGAATCTTTCAATCTACCTGTTGGCATTATTTCAGTTTTATTGTAATGAACTTTCAGACCAGAAAATTTTCTAAGTCTTTCAAATAGATTAAGAACATCTTTTATAATATCTTGTCTTGTCGTAATAGTAGGGCATGTATCATCTGCATATTACCTTATTTTACATTCTTTATATTTCATCGGAATGCCTTCCATATTATTGTTTTGTCTAATGATAATTCCCCAAATTTCTGCTGCAATCTAAAACAGATACTGCATTATCATAAATCATATCTATCCAATGCGGGAAATGGGGGCCAAAATTCAACAAATCCAGAATTTTTTGTATAAATTTCCAATCTAGCCTGTTAAATGCTCATTCAAAATCAATAAACATTGCCAAAGCAGGGACATCTTCACTCTCTGTGTATTGTAATATACCCATCATTATGTATTCACCAATGTAAGATACCTGTCTGGTCACTTTCAATAATCTCAGGTAAATCTTTGTCATTTTTTAGAGCCAAGCATTTTGTTATAATTTATAGTCTGTGTAAAGCAATGATATCGGTTTCCAATTTTTCAATGAAAGTGGATCCCTATCTTCTTTAGGTTGAATAGTGCGAATGCCTTTGCGCTGAGAAATTGACAAGTTTCCACTTTCGTCTACATAATTTACAGCTCTGACCAACAACTGCTTCACGTCAGTCCAAAAAATTTATAAAATTCTGTTGGAAGCCCACCTGTTCCTGGGCTACCTCATACCATGTTAAATTGTAATACATTTACCGCTTTCTACATAAATAAAAGATGTATTACTTTACCGTATTGAGTCAAACTGGGAGATATCGTTATTTTATAACTATTTACTGTTCTCTGTGCCCGTCGGCTAATTATGGTCCCTCCTATCGAAGGAGAAATTTAGTTTCATGAAAATTCACACACACACACGTACATATGTTGACGTAAAGGTGTGCCATGAAACAAAACTAGGTTACTAGGTCAAGTATCTGGGTCACAGTAGGATATTCACGAATATCTATATTACATTTCATGTCCAGGCTGCAATTCTGTTGTCCTTCAATTGACATAAATGAAAATTTGCATACCTGTGTATCTGGACACAAGAGTGTATCATGCACAAACGTAGGTCACTAGGTATTCAAGATACAAGATTCAAGATCACATTTATTCGATGAAAAAAACACACCTAATTATAGGTCATTTGTAAGTAGAATTAACATATAGGTGAGATGATGATCGAGGAGACCCTTACTAAGACAAATTTATGTCGCTATTGTAAGGGCCACCCCTTTATAAATGTGTAACAATTACAATGTAAATGGCGAAGTCTTTAAATGAACATACCAATTACATTTCAGTTATCAGTGATAATTGTCTATTCTATGTAATCAATTTATAGAAATCAAAAATATGAAGTCATGTCTGGTGGGCACATATATAACAATGTGGAGTGGTACAAATTTCTTGGTAATTTTCTATGTATAGATTTTTGGAATATCTAGCTAACTTTTGTAAGTTGTGAGTGAAAAATTTGTCATAGATATTATGTGGCAATGAATTGATCGTTTCTGGCAAATCAAACCTGAGACAATTTTTTGCAAATCTGTGAGCAAACCCATACCTAAACAAATTTCCAGAGAATCTGGTGTTATGAGTGTGTAAATCCACACTTGGAAATTATGGTAAATTTTGCAGGTTTAAAGGAAGTGTTTGGTTTATATATCTATAGTAGAATTTTATTTTGGCAATTGTAAAAATATCTTCTATTTTTAATAATTTCAGATCTTTGAATAGAGGGTCTGTATGAGCATTATATTTGCTACATGTTATAATTCTAATCACCTTTTTTGTAATTTATTTAGCTTGGAACAATTGAAACCCCATACTAAGATCCCATAGTTTATTTGAGATAATATGAGAGAATTGTAAATTTTCAGTTTTGCGCTTATTGGTCGTATCCGTTTCAATTTATTCAAGATGCCTAATGATCTTGATATCTTGCCACTTATTTTTTCTATGTGTGAGATCCAGTTTAATGGTGTATCTAGTACAATTCCCAGAAAATTGAAAGTGTTTACACATTCAATTTCTACGTTTTTTATTGTAATCTAAAGTGTTCTAAAAATCTGTTGAGATTGGTGGAAAACCATAAATTTAGTCTTTTCAATATTAAGTGAGAGTTTATTTGCATCCAGCCAGGTAGACATTTTGCTAAGTTCAATGCTTATATTATCTTCAATAATTATATCATTGACATTATTACAAAAATTGTTTAATGTAGCTGATAACGTAAAATCATCAGCATACATGATTAATTCGAAGATTTCGCTTGCACAAACAATATCATTAATGTGAATTAAAAACAACAATGGTCCCAATATCGAACTTTGGGGAACTCCTGTTTGAATTAGTAACATGTCAGAGTTAATCTGATCATACTGAACATAATTTTTGCGGTCTGTCAGGTAACTTTCGAACAAAATTAGGGAGATACCATTGACCCCATAATAATGCAATTTATCGAGAAGAATTTTATGATTGAGGGCGTCGAAAGCCTTAGACAAATCTAAGAAAATACACATAGGGAGTTTTCCTTTGTCCATTTCTTGAATTATTTTGTCAACAAGTTCAGTTGCGGCAAACTCTGTTGAGTGATGTTTACGAAATCCATATTGACTGTTATAAAACAGTCGAAACTTAAGAAAATAGTCATATAATTGATTAAATATTACCTTCTCAAACGCTTTAGAAAAAGCTGGTAGTATTGAAATGGGTGAACAACTTATCATTATCTTTTTTATAAATTGGGGTAACCTTTGTAATTTTCAACTTCGACGGAAATATCCCTGTTTTCAGAGTTAATTACTATGGCCAGAGAATTGACTACAGGTTCTTTTATAAATTTTAACAGTTTTGTGGATATTCCATCCACACCAGTACTTGTTCTGGTTTTCAAATCATCTATAATTTCACCGACGCAGTCTGCGTCGATATTATTAAAACGAAAGTTGTGATTGTATGTTTTATTTAAATAATTTTTGTGGGTGTTCTCAGGTAATTTGTTTATTTTGTAAGCAAACCTGGGACCAACATTTATAAAGAAGTCATTGAATTTAATAGCAATGGTAACCTTGTCTACAATATCCTGTCCATTATCGGAAAAATACTCTGGGAAAGTTTTCTTTTTTTTTTAGTTTTTGACAAAACTTCATTTATTGTATCCCAAGTCTTTTTCATGTCATTTTGACATCGACTGAAGCAGGATTCATGGTAATCCCTTTTGGCTCTATTTATTGTTTTATTTGAAATATGAAATTGTTAGTATATGTTGAGAGATTCCTCTCTAAGGTTGGATATAAGGGAGAAGTAACTGGAGTACATTTCAATCTTTTATATAATTTATCTCTAAAATTTATTGATTGTAAAATACCCATTGTTATCCAGTTTTCTTTTTTATGTTTAAGTTTATTGAATTTTACATATTTACTTGGAATATGTTTATCTTTCGCTTTGTTAATAATATCACAAAATTTGCCAAAGGTATCATTTGGATTTTCGTATGGGTTATTATTTATTTGATGCTCAATATTAGCGTCTGTAAGTTCCCGAAGAAAATTCGTTTCATCCTGTAGAGATTGCTTGTTTACTTTAATCATTTTTGGTGCTGCCTGTTTAACTGATTGTATATCTAGGCAAAGAAAATATGGTTGGTGGTCGGAGAATCTTTTAACAATTATGCCTGAGGTGGATCTAATGGAAGTTTCATTAATTTTACAAAAAATATTATCTATAAGTGGGAAATGCTCATCTGTGATTTGCGTTGTCTCTATATATACGTTTGCATATGTGCTCCTTGATGCAATATTTAATGAAAAACTTCATTTTGAATCTTGCTTTGTCGGTTGAAGTGCGGTAGTTGAATCCCATGTGTACATAAAGAACTAGCTCAATAATCCACTTTTTGCCTTATTGCAATTCAAACACCTTTTCTTATCAAAACACTTGGCAACAGACACTTCCAAAGTACTTAGCGCGAGAAATATTTTGTGGGATTGTTTCCATAGAATTACGCATACACAGTACTGGAAAAGCAGGAATAATATGAAGCAACGTTTTCGTTTTTCTTTGATTTGTAAAAACATTATCAAACAAACATATTTCTTTGATTTGTAAAACTTCAAACTCTTAAAACCGTTACTACATCAAAAGGTCATCCAGTTTCGAATATGATTTATCAATTACTTTAACCGGTTGCAATATCGAAGTCGTCGTCCAATTTCTAATGTGTTTGATCAACTTTCACTTTCATCCATTTCTCTTTCCAAGTCACAATCAAATTCCCTATACGAAATCTTCATCCATAATCATAATTTGTAAGCTGGTAATCATATATCATTTATATGAGCGATTAACGAAAAGGTCCAACAGTTGATCATGAATTCTTTGAACTATGCAACGTACCGGGGGCAATGAGCGTAAATCGGACGCAAACCATGGAGGCAATATATTGCCTGCCAGCAATTACGAAACAAAGTTTTACTAAAGAGTCCAAACGATTCATCTTTACGATCTACTAAGGTAACTGTTGCATCAAAATGTTAGTGATTTCGGATATCAATAGCTTGACTACGTCTCGGAAAATACAGGTAGGCAATTTCCATTATTTATTGCCAAGATTATCATAGCCAGATGACTGATCATTGCGAAACCCAAACTGACTGTTGTTGAATATTTCAATTTAATTAAAAATCTCTAAAATGAATTATAAATTTTCCAAATAATTTGAAACAGCGGATACTATTGAAACAGGCTGTTGATCAGTTAAATCATTGTGCCATCTGTCACTCAAACACGTTTGAGCTTTTTTCCACGTGCTGTCCCCTCTCGTTCAGGGCCGCTTAGAACAACAACAAAACTATGAGTGATGGCATCTCTGCCGCATGTTAACAGCTGAAACTTGCTGCAGAAGAATACAATAAAAAGCTCCGGGATGACATGAAAAACCCTAAGAGGAAAAATAAATCCTGGTAGCGCACAGTCAAATAATTGCTCCATAGAAATCAATGTTCAACTGCTCCATCTCCTATTCATCATGGATAACACATTTCAGATAGTATATCTGTAGCTGAAATTTCAATTCCTACTTTTTACAACAATGTAATGTTAATTCTGCAAAATACTACCTGAGCTCCCCCCCCCCCCCCGCATCTGCTCTGCTTTACATTCGTACACAGTGACGAAGTCTGAAGTTTGTGAGGAACTTTTAACCCTGGCCACCATCAAAGCTTCTGGTCCTGATGGCCTTAGTAAGAAACTTCTCCAAAAAGCTGCACCAGCAAGCTTCTGGTCCTGATGGCCTTAGTAAGAAACTTCTCCAAAAAGCTGCACCAGCCATTTCCTTTTCATTTGCTAAATTGTTTAACCTGTCGCTTCAAAAGTTTTTTACCACTTTCGAGGCAACATCGTTATTTCTGCCCATCAATCAAGTTTTAATACCGGGGACCGAACTGTGAATCGATTGCTTCTCCTGTATCAAGAATTATATTTGGCTGTGGTTCAGCGAAAGGAAGGTACGAGTCATCTTTATTTACTTTTAAGTAACGCATTTGACAAGGTATGGCATTCTGGTCTTTTGTTTAAATAGAGAGCGGGTATTGTTGGAGAACTTCATGATTGGTTGGTTTAAACTCATTTTATTTCTTGAAAGAAAAAACGATTGGGGAGCAGGTAACGCCTATAAGAATCCCTCTCGTGAAAAAAAGAAAAATGTAAAAATTACTGAACGTGTTACAGGGCAAATACATGAACAAAAACAGACATCTAGAAGTTTCACATCATATTTTACAACACAGATATTAAGGTCACATTAGGGTTTTGTGGTTCCCTACCATGGAAAAATAAATATAACAGTCGCTATGAAAATCGTGTTGTACCTTGTATGTAGCTGATAACTAAATGATAAATTTCGAGTTTATTAGACAGGTTGCAGTTGTCTGGTCCGTGTAACAAAGTTTTGACTGTGAAACAGGCATGAGGTGTTCCTGTGTTATGTAAAGAATTTTGTTATACGGTATACTGTGGACACTTCAAAAATAGTGCAAACTATCTTCGTTTCCTGTGCCACAGTAACATTGTGGTGTTGAAAGTACACCTATTTTAAATAAATCAGCATTGGGGTAACTAGATCGCATGAGTAACTGCGCAAGCACTATATTTACATAATAAAAACCATTGCCTTTTGGTCTGTCTTTATTCAGTTTTGTATAGACTCACTTCTTTTAACTTATATCGGCAAATTGTTTCACAGTTTTATGGTTGACGGGAAGAAAGTGTTACTAAACAGATCTGTACGGGTTTAACATAGAGTGAATTTAGAATTCAAAATGCTTACGGACATTGTATCTTGTTCTATTCTCTACTGTTTCCGGAAGCAAATT
This sequence comes from Hermodice carunculata, assembly GCA_964020975.1. Classification (NCBI taxonomy): domain Eukaryota; kingdom Metazoa; phylum Annelida; class Polychaeta; order Eunicida; family Amphinomidae; genus Hermodice; species Hermodice carunculata. The sequence continues at coordinate 95,012,963 of OZ026615.1, read as the reverse complement.
ATACAGGAACATTGGAACAAACTTATTAATAATCTTGTCCATCACTACTAAATTCTGTTTATGCCTTCGAACAACCAGTGTTTCCCAGCTTGTCTCCTTATAAATATGACTATGACTAGTAAAACGCCTTGTCCCTGTTAATGCACGGGCTGCTGCCAGTTCCACATTTTCCAGTTCGGTTTCATTGGCTCGAGAACAATCAGTCAATACTACGTTTTCGTACTCCAAGACTGGGCCTATGGACGAAAAATACAAAATCTCAACTGAACGTCTGTTTAGTTTATGCTGCAGACTACGTAAAATCCCAACCATTTTTATAGCTTTAATACAAATAGAGTTGATATTTCAAAGACCAAAACATGTTTGCTTGTAGTATGAGACCGAAATGTTTATGATCTTTGACATTTTTGATAGTTGTTCCCTCATGTATAATAGCAGGATGGGTCACACTATGGCGTTTACCATTTCCTTTGTTTTGCCTAGATTGAATGTCAGAAGCCAGTCACGGGGCCATCTAGAAGCAGATTGCAAATCTTCGTTGATTTCCTTGAAAGCTGATTTAAGATCCTCAACTGCGACGTAGAGTACAGTGTCATCGGCATATAAACGGACATTAGTGTTAACGACATCAACTATATCATGTATATAGATGAGAAAAAGAAGAGGACCTAGGACTGAGCCTTGAGGCACACCAGCCTCAATGTCGCCCCAGCTAGACGATTCCCCATTTATAACCACCCTTTGCTTTCGATTTCTTAGATAACTTTGAAACCACCCCAGCAGCTCCCCAGAAATTCCAGAATTGGCCAGTGTGTGTAATAATGCTGGATGGTAAACTCGATCAAAAGCCTTTGTTATATCATAGAAGACGACTCTAATTTCTTTCTGCTCGTCTATAGCCTTACAAAACTGGTGGTAAAGGTAAATTCACTGATTTACTTCTCCGCCATTTGGAGTGAAGCCGGATTGTTTATATGTGATTACAAAATTATCCCTACAAAAATTGAATAAGTGCTTAAAGATCGCCCTTTGCATTACTTTCCCTGCACAACTTAGGCGTGATATTGGTCTATAGTTGTTACAGTCATTAGCATTCCCAATCTTGCAAATAGGAGTCACATTTGCGATTTTCCATTCAGATGGAAAATTTTGTTTCGAAAGGGATAAATTGATAAGCCTGCATAGAGGTGGAGTAATAACTGGAGTAGCTTTTTTAAGCCTTTTTGCGCTCAAACCATCCGGACCACTTGCTTTGCTTGTATCTAGACTTTGGAGAATGACTGATACAAGGCTTTCATCAATTTTTAAGATACTCAACGTAGCGTCGGGGATTGTAGGATTTGGGGATGGATAATTTGAAGAGTCAACACGTATATTTTCCAAAATATTACAGTTGAGTACCTTAGCCTTTGATAAATTCTCTGAACAAGAAGTACCATTTTGCTCTTTAGCTGAGATGAGTGGCACGTGGTTTCCTTGCATGGGAAACTTAATTTTTTTCCACCAACCTTTATTGGAGGACTCACCGCTGTTGATTTCATTGCATCGGTGGTCATACTAGCTATCCTCTGCTGCTCTTAATTCATTATTATAATCATTTCTTCACTATCTATAAAAACGCCATGTATTGGCATTGTTGGACTTTTTAGTCTATTATGCACGCAAAAAAAATTCCACCCCCCCTTTTTTTTTTTTTTTGTTGTTGTTGATATAATCTAGAGGTATAACAAGGAGCATCATGTTGCCTTATAGTTACTGTTTTATTAGGAATAATTTCCTAATGCGACATCTAAAAATGTACTGGTCCAGAGACGGCAAGATATATCTACATCATCAGTCACAAAACAGTCGTTCCAGTTATTTTTATTCAATTCTGTTCAGAAATAATCAAAGTTAGTTTTAGTATAATCCCAAAGTAATCTATCAAAAGGCGGATCGTTCTTCATGCGAAAAGAAAGGCTGGCAGTAACAGTGCAGTGATCACAATTTGCAATCGGGGCGGATACAGATATATTGTTGACATAATTCGGGACATTTGTTATCACTTGATCAAGGCGTCGTTTCCGTGATGCGGGTAGAATGGACAAGGTAAGAGGTAAGGCAGATGGCAGCACAGAATCTAATAGTTTTTTGCCTTGATAAGTATTGGGACATGCAATTAGATCCCCGACAGTAATAACATTACTGATAGATGTCCCGCGTGCAAGTTCGTAGGACTCCTAGGAGTTAAGTCCAGAAAGTAACAGTGGCATTCGGGGGTCTGTACACTACTGTAAAAAGAAATTTATTGTTTGAATGACGAATTTCTATCCACAGAATTTCAATGTCTGGTGATTCAAGCTCATAACGACGCTTTACGTTGAGAGCACGAGACACATAAAGAGCAACTTTACCCCCAGGTCTGCCCGCACGATCTCGTCTGCTGAGCTGTTGAAAACCGGGTAGTACATAATTACAGGTGTTATGTTTGGAAGAAGAAAGAAAAGCTTCAGTGAGAGCTATGATGTCGTTATCATTTGTATAAGCTGTCTCAATATCCCGTAATTTGTCCTGTGACAGGCCTCTGACGTTCGCTTGACATATTGTCATGCCTGAATATTGAACGCTAGGGCCCTGGTTGGGGTGTACATCACCGGACACACTTAATAACAGTATTTGTAAAAACATCAAAACGTCAATGTATCCGTTTATACTTTGCTGAACATGAATATACGAATGAAAATAGTGTAAAGAATATATTTTGAACGACTGCTTCTTACCCAGCACGAGTAACAGAAGCAAGCATAATATTATGATCACACATTTATACCCGACCACACATCAGTAAACCTTGTAGCTGTCATCATACCATGACCAAAGATAGGTGCTCAACGTGTTCTCAAAATGAAAACTAGATAGCAGTGGCATCTCATACCATGGTGTCGAATTAAACATTGCGATGACAAACATCTTGATATTTTTGTGCATTACGACAATGGAGAGCCGTTTAGACTCGAAAAAGTATGCGGTATATTTAACAGTATACATGTGAATATGAGCAATTATTCTCTTTCCAAAACTTCGAGAGAACAGCTGATTCCAGTAAATAAACAGCGAACTAGTGATTGACACAAGCGAGGTGATTGTTGCATACATGCCAGTTAAAGCATACATCGTGTAACATTTTGTTTGAATTGAACTTATATCATTCAGTAGAACTTTAAAGACAATAAAAAAGTGGTTATTCTCCATTTCAGAGTACATACGTGCAAAAATATCCGCACAGTGGTTTTTAGCTGAATGCAATACATTAAAAACAATTTGATACAAAGGTCAAAAATGTACTCAAGATATTCCTGTATAAAAGTACTTTGGCATAACATGACATCAACATTCTTTATAACACTACACACACTCTCATGCATGAATCATTTTTATGATAACCTAAAGCTTAATATTGGGAGCCACGAGATCCAGGAGGGTGCTGCACATCAACATATAAGTATACCAAGTATACTTCCCTGCGGTACTCCCTTTAACAGGTTTGTTCATCGACTAGAAGTACCACCGAATTTGACCTCTTACTTTATGTCTTTTAAATAGCTATTGAATAAATTACAAGCATTTACAGAGAGACCGTTCCATTTGAACTTCTGTAATGGAGACCATGAGGTAGGCAATCTGAAGCTTTGGACACGTCTATGAAAAGCGCACCTGTATGTACTTATTCATGGTTATCCAAAGCAGATTTCCAGCCTCCAATCATTTTAAAGAGTAACCTTGGGCAACTGTAATTGTTTGGAAAAGAACAGACGAGAGAACTTGGTGCACCATTAAAGAAATGAACCAAATTGAAAATAGACATGACGACAAACTGACCGATAATTGCATTTTTTTCACGGAGTCCAGTTTTGATTGACATAGTTATGACATTACTGAGAGAAGAGCTCAGGACCGTCGGAAGAACTTTTAGTTGCTTTGGTGAAACATCATCCGGTTCAGTTGCCTTCTTGGGATTTACCTTTTTCATATCATTGAAAACGTGTTCTTCTCTTACGGCTTGGAATTCAAAATGAGAGACACTACTGTCCTTCATTTAATCAGACACAGTATTCAAGCTCGTGTGCGCATGTAAGTTTTGAATCATAGGAATGTTTACAGTAGGTTGCTTTTGGTCAGCAGCTCAGGCAAAGAAATCACTTGCCACTTTTACTGCTGTCAGTTAAAAAGGCCTTATAACATTTCAAAAGGATTTCTTATTATTTCCAGGACCACAGTGGTCATTAAGGTACTGTCGTACAGATTTTTTTTGCAGAGGGAAGTCACTTAATTTCTTGGAATTCTATATACTTTCATTTTACCTTTGTAATTTTACTCGGTTGTGCAGGATGCGCTTAACGGCAATAGCCCGATGGAGGTCCCAGAGCTTGATTTAGCCAGGGACGTGCTATAGATGGACTGCCAACGGGAGCGCTAATCCCTTTAGTGGTCAACTGGGCGCGACGACTACAAAGCGTGTTCAGTAACGCCGCTCAAGTTAATCCCCCTGCTCAGTCCGATTGTTGTTCCATCTATGTTTCCGCGTTCGGTTGTATAGGGTTACTTACATCGGGTGTGCTATTGTACCAAGTTCTCAAACGGAGAGTTTTATGCGTGCGCAACCAGTGTCATCGTTTGAATCAGAACCGTGCGAGTCCATCGATGTGTTTTTCGTTGAAATCGGCCGATAAAAGGGCTAGTTTTTGCATTTTTTCTGTCCAAAATGATGCAAAGTTAGACAACTTGCGTGCGTAATAACTCCTTACGCCGTAATCAGCAATAAAAGATGTAGTTTTAGATGGATAGTGTATGCTGGTAGGATCATGATGGTGGTTTCATTTCTTGTAGCTAAGTCCGGCGTAAAGCCAAATTTTGACTTTAAAATGTGGAACACGGTGAAAAATTTTGCACATTTCAGTCGGTAACGCGATTATTCTCGCCTTTCATCGCGTGACCTGGCCCACGAGACTGCCAGCGGCCAGCGCGGACCGTGGAGTTGTGTTTGTTCAGCACTGAAGGTGCTCGCTGAAACACCCGATCACTTGAGCAGCGGCAACATAGATGGTATAAAGGGGGCCCCGCCGTTGGTAGTCCATCTGTAGCACGTCCCTGATTTAGCCTTGTAAGCTTACTCTTTTGTGGCGCGTGTTGGTCCATTACCGTTAAGTAAAGTATCGTGATACCAAACAGTCATCAATATTATCAGAAATGATGCATACCACATGGAATGGGGCTACCTCAAGATCTACTGTAAACTCTTCCTCGTTGAAAGACTTGTACCTGCGGTATTTAATATCCGCATTCAAGGGGCGCGACAGTTGAAAAAAAAATCATATTGTAAAAGTCGCTTATTTCTGTGTCGGTGCATGTGGACTCAGCGATTCTTTTGAAGGAATTAGTATAACATCAGTAAGCGTAGGTGATACACCTTAAAGCAGGTTGGAGAATGAATACGACTACACATATCAAACATATCCTGGAAATTGACAAAATCACCCTTTTTCTTGTTGTCCTTTAGTAGGTTTACATTTAGATGGCCTAGAATAAAGAAAGCTCTGTTTTCTTGTTCTGAAGCACTAGTGATGTGATTCACGGCATCGTACAAGTGGTCAGTATTGACGGAAAGGGGTCGGTAAACTATAGCAGCCACCCATTCCCTTTCTTGTACAAGAACTCCAGAAATCATTGATTCGATACCATAATTTGAGTACTCCAAGTCAGCTCTATGCCTATGTGGAATGTCCGATCGTATGTAGGGTAGAAGACCACCACTGTTAACGTTAAGATCTTAAGATGTAACCAAACTTGCCCTGTAAAGTTTGCAATAAGGCCAAGCTCATTGGTATGGAAGATGGTAATTTCTCCTGTACGATGGACTATCAAAAAGTACATCAACAGCCCCAGCTCAAATATGTCTTAAATTATATTCCAAAAATAAAATTCAGTGAAGCTGCTCCATGGCCTTAAGATCTAGACCAAGGTCATCTTAGTAAAGTTGCTGCATGGCCTTCAGATCTAGACCAAGGTCATCTCATGTGCGGGTATTGTCCACAGAGGACCATCATCAATCACAGCATCAAAGTCCTAGCGAATAGTTCTTCACTTGTCACTCAAACACCAATTTCAGTATAATAGCTCCCTAACATTGAGAAAAACTACATTCACTAAAATTGTTGTGTGAACTCATGAATAAAATAAAAGTTACTCATGTGTACAAACTAATAGAACAGAAAAACATGATCCATATTCATTAAGTCCAAACCCAACAATGACAGCAAAGAGATTTCAGACTTGCCAAAGCATCAACTTTTCTCTTCCAATACCAATGTGAAGAAAACAACTTCACTCCTGACTTGAGACAGGCAGTTCCCCATAGAAGGCAACTGGTGGGTTTAAACCGGTCCTCTCAACCTTAGAAATCTTCATCATTAACCGCAGACACTTGTTCTTTTCCAAAATGTATAGGCCTTACCACCCAAAAACACAAATTTTATTACTCCTGCCAAAAATAAAAATAAGCTATAAAAGATCATCCCACGGATGTGTCCCGTTTTGCTTCAAAGCAATAGACCAGTTCACAGGACTCGGTTTATTCTGTTCACTTGGGGAAGCGCACCCTGCTTTGTTTACATTTTGTGCTCCACCACGCTGGCCGGATCACATATGGGAGGATAAGAAAGTAAACCACAGGATGTGCTTGGATTTAACGAAACATCAAACCGTCAGCAAACTATATATGCACGTTTCACCACTGATGTGACACTATAGGTAAAAGATATGTCCTGTTCAGCACAATCCATGTTGTAATCACTAGCGTTAGCCGTGGCATCCGTTGTAAATATATGACGGCGTGGGCCCGGCTCGGCTACTTGCTGATTGGACAATCAGGCCAACAATGGAATGCATACTCAATTACGGTCCGGAAAAGTTCGGTACAGCTCGGCTGAAAGGTCTGTTGACCGAGTTGATTCAGAAAAGATGCCTTTTCAGATGTACAAAAATAGAGCAATACTCCATAAGTAACAGGGCCAAAATATGAACTTTACTAAAGCAAAGGGTAAGCGAGTCGATAATTTTGGCGAAAACTCACCAAAGATGTGTTTCCGACAAAGATCAGACCGGATCTTCATAGTGGGGAACCTATGCGATGCATGGTTTTACACAAGTTCCCCTATACGTACAAAGCTTACATGGTCTGTTACTGAGCAAAATATCGTTTCAAAGGAATTAAAAGTAACCAAATGATACTCCATCTAGTGCACAAAGTAAGAGGCACCCAAGTAAACGTACATTCACTTCCCACAACGCATGAAAAAAAAAATCAGCCACCGGTTTTGAAAAAGAAGTACAAAATTTCAAAAACACCCAAGCCTGCATACAAACTTATTATGGCACTCAAAACTGACTAACATTGGATGCAAAGACTAAAGTGGTTTTGTGGCGTTTAAAATAATTTCTTACTTATGGACAAATAGTAGCAATAGGCACCAGCGCTACTGTTGTTAAGACACAAGCCAGTTGTACCGGACAATGCTAACATGTAGCCTCTCGGTTAATTCCTGTTTCACATAGTTCTTAATTCCTCATTTCAAGACAAAATATCAATAATAAAGTGGTTCTGTGACCTGAAAACCGGGTATATCCTTGTGGGATCTCGACTTGGAAGTTCTAAATCATCATGATGTTAATGTCAAATTCCTAGCTCAAAAGTTTTTACCAACCACTAAATTCACCGAGTCTTCCAGAGGCGATTTCCCCAGCTGCTTCGCAAAAGATACCCGTTCAAAGTTGTCCATGAAAAAAATATATCGCAAGTCATTCCTTTTCCACTTTTGCCTGGCCAGTTGCATTTGGTGTCCCTATTGACAAAGTTCATGCGAAATATATGGAATCCTCTTCTCGGGGTAAGTCGGAATTTTATTTTTTTTTTCCTTTTCAGAGATGCCAACATTCAAAATGCCGTTTGAGGGACATTTTAGTGAGAACGTCAAGGACAGAGCATATGTAACAAAGAACACATGAGAAAATACTTAGTTTCAATGTGGGAAAAACACCGTAAATTGATGACGAGAGACAGTTGGCATCTCGACTTTTTTCTTTTTCCTTTCTTTCTATTTTCGTCCCCCTCCCTTTTTTTGTTCTTTTTTATTATTTTTATGTTTTGGCTTTCGTTTTTTGTTTGTTTGTTTGTTTGTTTTTTTTTTTTTGTTTTTTTTTTTTTTGGTTTGTTTTTTTATGTTTTTGGTTTGCTTTTTGTTTTTTGTTTTGGTTTGTTATTGGTGCATATACCAATTCATACAATTTAACTTAGTTTTTGTCATTATGAGTAAAAAGTTGTGTTATGTCATCTATTTGCTATCATTTCATGTTTTTACATTTTTTTTTACAAATTTTAAAGAGTTAGACGACAATGAGAAATTTCTATTTGTGATAAAATGTAATGATATTGAAGTAATTTACATTCTGGAATCGTTTTTGACTGCTACAATAGAAATTGAAGGTCTGCTATAATTTGTACAACCTGTATGATTGAGAAACACCAATCACTTCTATACCTTGTATGTTTGTATGTTACTTTTTTGTGAGTGTGTGTGCTATTATTGTATATGTATAATTTGTCGTAGTTTGTATCTTTGTATTTACTGGTATGTATTCCTGCTTTTCGGCAGAATGCCCCAATTGTCTAAGGTATAGCGAAATAAAGTTCATTCATTTTAAAATAAAAGTGGGTTGTCTTTACCAATTAAAAGGTAAAGACAGGCAGCCGTCTTAGCAAAACCTGTGTCAAGGGATTTAAAGCCTCGAAAGCCCGTTGGAAAATTCCTTTAGCGGTCGAAAACTTGAACTTTCAACATTTTTAATATTGACTCATTAAGGTGTAGGTTTAGACATAAACAGTGACTGGATTTGACATGTATCGTACAGAGTTTTTTTTTTTTTTTAACTTGTTCAGAATTACACGGAAATTGTGACATTGTTGCCCCTGTTTGTATAAAAAGAAATAAAAACAACAGTGAATTATATATTGTACTCCTCATCAGATTTAAAGAGTTTATGGTTTACAGAAACGAACAATTGATGCATTTAAACAAGTATCTCCGTAATGATAATGTCTACATGTACTGTTGCTGATCATTGCGTATTTCAAACATTTCATAACAAATCAGGACATGTGGACAGAATCGTTTGGTATATATCCATATTCTACATCAGGTTATTGTATACTGCATCCAAGTTTGAGAAGAATGCAAGAGCGCTGTTACAGTCCTGTGCTCAGCTGACCTTGCATGCAGAGTCTGAAGTGGTACTGTGAACTTCAGAATAATATCAAGGTCAACTTTGTACAAGACCATCATCACTGTTTGTAATATCAGCCTTCACCCATGCAGTTCACGACTCATTTTTAATGGAAAGTGACGGAATCCACTATCACAGGCATAATGCCAATATGCCAGATTCACTTTCAAAATCACCCAGGGGCAAAATAAAAATAAATCCTATGGGTACTTTCCCATTTGTGTTTAACAGTAACCATGGGCATAGGATCCACATTTACCGAGATTTTGGCCGCTATGTTGGTTGACCTCTCAGCATCACTTCAGGTCAAGATTAACAACACCAAAATAAACCAGGTAGGCGCTAATAATGATGGGCGTAGCTTCCAAGATTGCCACGATATAAACCAATAAGGCAGATTTGGTTTAAACATATTTTTATTTCCGGAAGGATACAATTGGGAAACAGGGCAAGGCCCTATATAAATCCCTCTTGCAATAGGGCAGACTTGATAGTATCTCTACTATGTAGAAACAATGCTAACATATACATATAATCCCCTTTCGGATTTTCCCAAATTTTGATATTTTGCTAAAAAAAGTAAATGACAGCACCGCCATAGAGTGAACAAATTTGGTGCATGTCAAGTCCGGGTATATTTCCACTAAGTTTTAAGAGGATCCAGATTGTAGTTTGGGAGAAGTCAAGAAACGTGAAAACGCAAAATAAGTTTTTACAAAAACTTCAGAAGGCGATGAAAAAGAATTATAGCACCACCTGTTGAACAAATTAACTGTATAAGTGTCCCCTGACGCATGACGATACAATATAAAAGCAATTGACCAGGCATAGTTGGAGATTTTTAAACATTTAAAAAAAGAACCAATATAAAAATCACAAAACACTGAGAATCACTGGAGCGTGACTCTTGGTAGACACTTAACCAAAGTACATCCCCACCAAGTTGGAAGTGAATCTGGACAGTGGTTTGGGAGAAGTCGAAAACGTGAATTTCCATTGCAATCCGTATGGACTTACACAGTCATCGATGGGAATGTATGCACTAACCGACAAGTACTCGGATTGAAAATATTGTTTGTAGTCACAGATCCACAGCATCAGCACCTTGTGGTTACCTTTATTTGACCCTTCTATAAGGTGCATTTTCACCACATTTCAGCACAATCTCCAAGCCAGTTTTGGGGAAGTTGAAAATAGTCAAGACGTACAAAAAAGTTGAAAAAAAATCACAGTGCCGCAGGTGAACAAACTAAGGCATGGATGCGTAAAAATATTTCCCTGCAATTTCGAAACAATGGCCCATGCACCTTTGGTGAAGACTATTTTTTATGACATCCCCCCCCCAAAAAAAAGTCAGCAAAAAAGCAAAACCATAACCATTTGAATGAACTTGGTAGAGACCCACGCAAGGTAATCCCTACCAAGTTTGAAGTTGATCTGACAGACAGTTGTGGAAAAAGAGCCAGCCAAATAATCACCCTTGAAAGTTCAACCAGGGGAAAGAACCCATATTGCTTCTCATACTCTAGTCTCTGGAGAAAGATAAAAAACACGAACTCAGTACACAGATTTATGGTTTTACCATACCACAAACCTACATTACTTGATAGGAATATGATAGTCATGTGACATGGTGATGCCCCAAGTTAGGCCGAGTTGATGTTCAATTAGTATATGATACATTATGTATATTATATTGATATGACTGCGCTGTTCGTCTGCTCGCCTGTATCCATAATAACTCCAGTTTGCATAGGTAAACAAACGCAACTTCAAAACAGGAGTTGAGCAGCTGATGCCACAGGTCGTGATGAGCATGTGAAGAAAAACCGGGATTATTCCCGTATTTCTACCTGGTGTTATCTTCTTTTTCCAGGTTCTAGATTTGAATCTGATGACACTTATTATCCTGCCTGGGCCGTGGCACAATGACCACTTATTGGGACATGGGTTTATTAAATTGCTAACATTTGCCCTCCGATTGTCATTATGCTCGAGTGAAAGACGGGGCACTCTGACAATCGTAGACCTGTTTGCATGCCAAACTAATAATACAGACAACTAATCGTCTCAATGGTCATAGTAGTCAAATAAGCTGTTCTTCATTTAAAAGCTGTATATATTTTTAAGCGAGAGCAGAATACTGCTTCAAGTATTGAAATTTTTCTGACGATATGCAGAATATCGCCTTCTGTTGCTGCACGTCTGCTCAATAAAGGCAGCTTCAAACATGGAAACGTACGCTAAAGCCAGCTGTGTTAACGCTGTCTTGAACACGCAGCTTCACTAGTGAATTGTCTGTTTGACTTAACCTCTATTTCAATCAACTGTTATTGCGAGTTGAATATTGTTCGCCCATTTTCTATATTACATACATTTTAGGTGAAATCGGTTTTAAATAGCAACGTATGGGTACATTTCTGTCTTATGATATTTCGGTTTTATCAAAAGATTTCAAAATGTGAATTAGCGTTCTCTACCACTCGAGACCAAAGTTACGATAGGCTCATCAAAATTCTTTTGTTTCACATACATAAGTTACATGCAATACCAGTAAAACAATACTCCTAGAGCTGTAATGATAGTGGTAAGACTAATATTTGGATACATGCAATTCCAAAATATTCACATGATTGTGCATTTCAGCAAATGTGATCACACTGCACAAGAATCTGATGACTGTAGAAACGGCACAGTTTTCAATAGTGTTCTTACTGATTTGGAATGACACCACGTGCCTTTTCAAATTCCATCATTGCGACATGCAGGCCGTGATCAAATCTTTGAAAGTCGTGTCAAATCAGACAAAAGATTTTGTAAGTATTTAAAATTGGCCATTTGTAGAGACACCATATGCAGCATATAGTTCATTGCCCCAGCACTATTTCAGGAAAGCGAAAATATCTCTCTCATCAGATGGCCCTACTTGTACTTAATAAATGACACCCAGGCCTTCCCTTCCGTCCAACCGTCTGCTTGCCCAGCCAATTCTGCTTTTGGTATCCCCCGTCCGTATTACACGATCGCATTCAATTTGTACAACTATTTTGGGACAAAAGAACCCGAGGAAAGGGCTTTTCAAAGGCTATAGTGAATCTAAAATACCAGTCATTACCATGTCAAAGTAAAATCACACTTTTCGGCAGTTATGTCAACCTCCGCCCAACACAGTACATAGGCCTACCGCAAGCGTTTTAACATTTGACCTGATTACTTTTTCCAAAAATTTATTCCTTGAAACAAGTTTTTGATATGAAAAAATACGTATTGATATCATAAAATATTTTTGATACAAAAAAATCAATCGCGGTATATTTTTTTCATCTTTACTAAGTAAGATCGGTAAAGATGGACCAACACAGACCGAACTGTCTTTCAGTTACAGAGCATGGAAAGACCAGTTTACAGCCAAACTCAGACACATATTACTGTTTCAGGTTTGATTTTTAAACTTGTCTTATAAATTTGGAATGAATATTTGCTGTGGATGTACAAACAAAACCACGCAGTTCGTAGCTCCAATGGATAGCAACTACACCTACCCCACTTATGATGAACATAATAACGTTTTGGCCAGAAGACATATTCTATACAGTTCCGCCATGAATTGTGCCTGCTGTATTTTATTATATCTATTAAAATGTTGATGCTATTTAAAAGTGCAGTCATTTATGTCGATCTTTTTATGGACTAGGTTTGACAACGGCAGTGATTTGGTAGTTTCTTCCTTATTGCACCTAATATTTGTAGCGTAGATACAGGCTTGTATTGGTGTGCATTCATGAGAAATACTTGCACAGTTTCACAAAAGCGCCTGTGGTCTATGTGAACCTGTACAAATTGTTCTATCTCTTTCATGTTTTACGTTTTCAATCAGATGAGGCTATAGGATGGACCTTGGTCGTCGGCTTTCAGTGTCGGTGCGGTGGTGGCGTCCGCGCCTGCGTCCGTCAGCCAACAATTCACATTTTCGACTTTTCAAAAACCGTTGGCTGGATTATCACTTGAAACTTGCCGAGGGTGTTCCTTGGGTGGGTTTCTGCTAAGTTTGTCCAAATCGTCATGCTCCAATAATTTTTTTAAAATCTTTCAGTGATTTTTTTTTTTAATTTTTAATTTTTTCACAAATATCCGAAGAAATCACTCGGCGAATCGCTTCGAATTTGCATAGGCACACTTCAAGGGACCCCAAAACCGTAATTTGTTCAACAGATGGCGCTGCAATTTTTGTCTAGTTTTTACAACTGTCACAAAGCTGATGTTTGTTTACATATTTGTCAATGCATAGCATTGCAGTATAAACAGATATCTTGCTTGGCAATTCACCCCCCCCCCCCGCCCACGTCATGGATGTGTGTAATTAGGTGACCTCTATTATTGCTTGACTGATTATGGGGTTCATAGTCTTATCCAACCAATTATAGTTGAGTGGTCGCAGGTCATGCATACTAAAGACACCAGTCACATAAATACTTTGCACTGTCACCTGGTTTTCCTTAATCAACTGAGTTAATACAGACTGCAGCTGTGTATGGACAGCCCAGTGAGGGGCACAGGTTAAAATTGCAGCATATTGTCAATGTGGGCTGTCACAGGTCAGTAAATGAAAATTATGGTATTTGTGAAATTACACAGTCGCATTACATAAAATACTGTCACATTGGGAACATTCTAGTGAGACATGGTTTCTCTTTTTGTAAACTTTCACAGGGGTGATAAAACATAGGCAATTAGGGTGGTTCAGGCAGTTGGTTTCACAGATGCTGACAGGTGTAAATGGTGTATGCCTGATGCTAACGCACACACCCACACAGCTCTACCATGCAACGCACGACAGTGGACTGGTAACTTGGTGAGTTTGTTCCAAACAGTGAAGAGTATGGGCCTGATTCAGAAACACAACTTTCGGAGTTGTCCAGTTCAAACATCTTAAAAGCTTCAACAAAATACAGTGGCCGTTGGCTGTGCAACCTCACATTTCAGTGCCAAGACTGTTATCCAGGAAGCCAATTTGCAAAGGACTGCGCACTCGTATTTGTGTCTACCAAACGGGTGCCGTCAAACCAGGACCATAGGACTTTTGGTGTTAACCCGTAAAGTGCTGATTTAAGATTGAGTCAACAGCTTTCCTCGAGACACTTTGCGCGTTCTGAAACGTAATGGAAGTGAAACGTCTGGGATGTGTCAACAAATTTTTCACAAGGTGTTGATACTCTGGATCCCTGAGTTTTAATGAATATTTCAATTTGGGTGCATGTCCGTTAATAAATGCACCCCTGTTAATCATCATGTTAGTCAATGGGAGTTACAAAGGAAATTCACATTTTCGGCGTCTTCACCACCAACCAGATTCATTTCAAACTTGGGTAGATCTCTACCAAATTGGCTCAAATAGTTGCCCTCTTTTGATTTTTTGTTTTTTTTATAAAACTATTTTTTTTGGTTCAATCTTTTGGCAAAATCTTCAAAACACCTTTTCTCTGAAACCGCTCAACCAATTGCTTTTAAATTGCATAAGAATACTTCTGGGGATCCCCCCCCCCCCAAAGTTAAATTTGTTCAACAGGTAGCACTTCAATCTTTTGAATATGTTTGACGAATTTTTCCTGGTGTTTTCCCCATTATTGACTTCTACAATGTCGTCACTCAGATTGCTCTGAAACTCAGTGAAAATGTAGCTTGTGTAATGGTTAAACAAAAGTGTTCACTAGGTGGAGATACTCTGGATCCTTGATTTTTAACGATGTTTTTAAAAGTCAGGTACCTATCACTTAATGCATGCACTCCTATTAAGCCAATGGCCATAGTAATGGAAATTTACATTTTTACTTCCTCTCCAAAATCCTCATCCCCTAGCCTAAAGTGGGACTTATTATGGGTTGAAGGTCAAGGTCAGCTGAGGACGCGCTACTCACACAGCCCTCTTGTTAAAAAATACTCTGAATATCGCTATGGGAAAGTAAATAGCCTTTGCCATGCTGCAAAACATGATACAAATCTCATCGGCGTTGAAGGTAGCATAATATTGACAAATTTTCTCTCTAAAAGAACAGTTCTTACATGTTAGGCAAAAAGATTATAAAAATACTATGATATGATATACGGTTAAAAATTAATTTCTGTGTACTACTGAACGGAGGTATTTTACCTCTGACATGACCCCCCCCCCCCCTTATTTCAAATGCAAAGTTGAATTTGGTTCATATATGATTGCCTCGTCTGGCCCAATTGTCATAATAATGATTTAATAATTTTATTTCTGAAACTACCCCTTTACAACGGGGGCACGGTGAGCAAGGTAGAACCCAGGGCGCGTCAGACACTTTTTAAATAAAATAGTAACATATTATCTTCTAAAAATTCCTAACTAAAATAACAGGAGACATACTTTTGTATATTATGATTGTGATTGCCGCCTAACGACTCGGGGCAGTGGGCAGTTTGGCATTACCCCCAGGAAGACATGTGCACCACCCCGTGAGAGGGCGGAGCAGAAAAGTGAGTTTTAGGTCAGCTCAAGATACTTTCGTCTAAAACGCCACGCCTCAAGCAGAAACTGTGAGCTTACTTTGTCAAATAGATCCCCAATGTTGTCACCAAAGGAGTCCCCATGGTCTCCTAAAAACAGACAAAGTTTACCCGATATAGAGGAGGTACAATAAAGGACCCGTACATTTTCCGCTCCATGTTTTCTTAAGTCCCGTCTTAAAACGTCTTAATATATTTTTCTTTTCTAATTTGTCAATTTGTGAATTTTTTTCCCAAATATACGTTAGGTCATGAAATTACAGATTTGGCATTGGTGGAGTTCAGGCAGGGTTTTCGGTCTTTTCTATCATCAATTTGCAAAGCACGTGCACCAATTTTCAATTTACTTATTTTTTTTATCGTGTTTATAGGTATATCCAATATCAAACAAATTTCGAATTGACAATAAGTTATTGCATAGTGTTACCGAAGTTATGTTACAATTTAGTTTTGCCTTTTAAGGAATAACACAAAAAATCTCTGGCAGATGCAGCGCAAAATATAAACTGCATTGCCAACTCGCAGTTTAAGAAGTCTCCCTCTGCTGGTGAAAAACTAAACTAAATAGGAATGTCACTCAAGAGGGCAATTCCAACGTCATTTCGCACACGATGCAATTCATGTATCCAAGCACTATAGGCATTATAAACGAACATATTGTGATACATACCAAATACTTTACATGAAGAATATTTTGTCATTGTTTCTCTTCAAGATTAACTGACCCACAAAACTAAAAAGAATAATGTTTACGACTTTTTCGACAACATTTAATTTAATTTGTGTTCCGTCTCCTGCGAAATAGTCATGTCCGTTGCATTTCACATTAGTAATACGGTAAAATGAAATTATTAAGCATCTGGCGTAGTCTGGTGTGCCCTTTTCACAAAATAGTCATGTCTGTAACCTAAATGCATTTAAATTAGTTCAGTTTAAACGTATTTGTTCATACTGGATTGTCCAATAGTACAAAACATTGTTTTATTCTTGGGGTTCTCCCGACACGGAGACGCACAATAATATATGCAAGACTCACAGGATAATACAAATCATTATAATATGACGATGAGATAAAAATGCATGATGTAAATTAGACTATAGATACTATAGACTTGGAATTGTGATACAACAATTGAACAATATGTATACATAGGTGAATGCAAACAAACTTAGGCCCGTGTTTACACACCCATATTACTACTAAAACAGAGGTGCCAACATTCAAAAGGCCATTTCAGGGACATTTAACTGAGAACATGAGGGGCAGAGCATATTTAACAAAGAATATTTGAGAAAATACTCAGTCTCAATGAGGGACAAACACCGTAAATTGGTCAAAATTTCAGCTAATTTCAGAGACTGCCCCTGACGATGAGGGACAGTTGCTCTGCTAAAAAAATGCACTATTTGAGGCAATGAATAGACGGTTTGGTGTTTAATGAAAGATAGCACTGAAATAGGTCTATAGTTTATAATAATATCAGAATGGCTTTTTTGCACTTGTACAACTAAAGCCATTTAAAAAAATATAGACCCATATCTTTTACATGGATTGCGAAGCAGGCCAAGCCTATATTAATCACTCTCCATGGCACAGATCGTGGTGTATACTTCCTACCTACATGTTTGGTGGAGGAAACCGAAGGACTCGGAGTAAACCACCGTGCACAGTCAGAGTGGTAGGAACTCTTTCCACATGCTTCCCCGGCCGTGAATCGAACCCGGGCCGCAGAGGTGGAAGGCGAGCGTGTTGCAGCTCGGCCAATCCATTTAAAGTTTTTTGGGCACAACACTAGCTAAAAAAAGGTAACTTAGATAAATATCCAAGTGGGGCCAACACAGACTCAGACAAATTAAACTGTCTTATTATTCATAGTATCCTATCTACAACTCACATTTTAACGAGAGAATAAAGAGAGGAAATTGTGTATGTAGGTACGTACGTATGTATGTAGCCACAATTTAAATTGGTTAATCGGTTACATTTGCATACAAATATCTGTATTACACCAGCTAAGCACTCACTCAGGTCGTTTGATGTTCCCATTATACAATGAATCATTAAAGGTGATGAACGACACAGATAAAAAAAATCAGTTTTCAATATAGGAGCCCCTTCAACGGACCAAGACAACTATCTGAGGTGGACTCTGCTCGGCAGCTTGCAGGGCGCTTCCCTGAAAATACAGCGCTCTGGAAGGAAATTATTTTAATGTGCAACCAGAAATGAGCCAGAATCCACCATCGGACGAAATAAATTGAGATTTTGAACGGACCGTGATAGCTTTGTGATATTGAGAACATACTCAGATCACCCATGTGGTTTTACACGTGTGTAGGGCTATGTGTGTTATCTGTCATTTTATGTAGTAGATACATATTTGATTGTCCATATGCTATAAAATTTGTGTAGTGCTATGTTAATATGCACGCGAGGGTACATTACTATTGTGCGCATGCGCAACTTACACATGCCTATGCCCTACCTACACCGAATGAGACCAGGGTGTCTCTGGTGTCCATGCCAGGCTGGATTATTTTAGCACCTGTCTCTGAGCCCATCACCGAACGAGACCAGAGTGTCTTCAGTGTTCTTGCCAGGCTGCATTATTTAAGCATAGGCAGAGATGTGCGCGTCTCTGGTCTGAATGATGTCCACATCAGCAGAGCACATAACGTCCTTCCAAACTTTGATAAATTGTCCATATTATTGTTTATATCTTTATTGAAAGGATTTATGTGTGTTTATGAGTTATCCAAAATTATCAAAACTACTCGCGTAAGGTTCATTTCTTTTTTTTAAACGCAGAGCACTTTGATGAAGTCTCTCATGGGTCTCAGCAAATTTTCACGATCTACCCCTAATTCTGGCGGCTTTAAATAACCCCTGCATTATGACTCGAAATACTCAATCTTTGTTTCTCCGAATTTTGAAGGTGCAGTCGCCACTTCGTGATCTAATTATTTTTATTGTTGCCAGGCAAATGGTCACGGGGGGGGGGGGGTCTGTCAAAGGTACTTTAGCTGACCGAATTTAGAAAATGGGGCTTTCTCTAATCAGTTTTATATCTGTTATTAATGGAAAAATACAGGCGGTCCCGATGAAGCCGTTCACAGCACTATGTCGTCAGACGGAGCTCCTACACTGAAATGTTTGAAACGAGGCTCACATCTGGACCACCGTCGCACTTCACGTTTGACAGGATTTCTCCGTTTCTTTACATACCAACAAACTGCAACTCGCCAGTTTATTCCAAAACTATTTTTCGAGCTGTATCACAATGAACATTCATTGAAACCCACATAGGGCCTAACCCATGGCAACACGCCAATAATTGTCGCAAATGTCCCACAAAAACCATTCGGGCAAAAAAGTCCGACATTCCAGCGCCAAATTCAAACGGGTATCCTATCCTGAACCAAGTTCATTCCGTAGCATTAAGCGTATGACAACTGTTCTCAATTGTCGATCAGACTGTATTCTTTAATCCACTCACTTTTTTGTCCTGTGCTCATTTCAACAAATTCTAAAACCTAACCAAAACTGATCCATCAGTGCTTCCCGTATCAATCAATACCTTTTGGCGGCCATCATTTTGATTGGAACCCAGCTACTCTCCGGTTTGCTAAAATTTTGCGTAGCCAATGACAGCGCAGCTAGGATACCAGTCCGTGTTCATAACATTGTTGGGCTTTTCTGTAGGACGTTTTCGGCTTGTCTTGGGTCATGGGTGGGGTCAAAATTGGTGCAAACGTTTATTTTGGTGGGCCGTATTTGTTTTGGCTTCGTATGGTTTAATCTGCCTTGTCCGCGAGCCTCAATACTATTGCCTATTATTTTGCATTATTTCATCATTTGATTCCGTTGCCTTCTATGTTTTAAGTGACAGTATTGACTAGAATTTATGTCTGGATGCAAACCCATACATTTAATTTTTTCCAGAAATTCTTTCTTTCTCTTTATTTATTTCTGTCTGTCTTTCTTTTTTCCTTCCTTCTTTCTGTCTTTCTCCTTTACTGGTGACTGACCTACCAGTAAAATAACAGGTGAATATACGAAATTAAAATCTTGAATAGCTTCCAAACTATTATAGAGAGACGTGCCATTCCAACTTCAATTTATGGGTTTGTGACAAAGTCGCATCCACATGATCCAAAATTGTAATATCTTAATTTATGCAAATAAGGTGAATACACAAAATGTAAATCTTGAATAACTTCACGGCTATTATAGATACCGGTGCCATCCCAAGTTCAATTTGTAATTTTGTGACATAGTTACACACAATGAACCATGAAACAATGTTGTACAATTTTACTTCATGCAAATATGATCAACACACAAATTTTAATCTTTTTATATAACTTTTAAATATTACACAAGGAGGTGCTATTCCAACTTCAATTTGTAAGTTTGTGACATAGCTGCATCCAATGAACCATGAACCAAAGTTGCAGAATTTTAAGTTATTCAAGTTATGTGAACAAACAAAATTTAAATCTTGAATAGCTTAAAAACTTTTATAGATGGAGGTGCCATTCCAACTTCGATTTGTACGTTTGCGGCAAACCATGAACCAAAACTTGTAGGATTTTAATTTATGCAAATTAGGTGAATATGCAAAATTTAAATCTTGAGTACTTTCAAAACTATTATAGATGGAGGTGCCATTTCAATTTTAATTTGCACGTTTGTGACATAGCCGTATCCAATAAACAAAAACTATAAAATTGCAATTTATGTAAATTGGGTGAATACACAAATACAAACCTTTAGTAACTACAAAACAATCATAGATAGAAGTACCACTGCAGCTTCTCTTTATAGGTTTGTGATGTCATTCAAACTTCAGTTTATAAGCTTGTGCAATGGCCACATCCAATGAACCAAGACACAAATCTTTTCTAGTTTGAAGGTTGCTCTTATATTTACCATCATGATTTGAATTTTGCAATTATTATTTCGATGTATGATTTATATGTGTTTTACTCTTCCCCGTTCGAAAAGGTACAACAGAATTATTTTTCTTCTTCTTCTTCTTCTTCTTCTTCTTCTTCTTCTTCTTCTTCTTCTTCTTCTTCTTCTTCTTCTTCTTCTTCTTCTTCTTCTTCTTCTTCTTCTTCTTCTTCTTCTTCTTCTTCTTTTCACCTCCTCCTCCTCCTCCTCCTCCTCCTCCTCCTCCTCCTCCTCCTCCTCCTCCTCCTCATCATCATCATCATCATCATCATCATTATTATTATTATTATTATCATCATTATTATTATTATTATCATTATTATAAAGCATATGACTGCAGTCTGTTGCTGCTCTTGTTGCTGTTGTGGTTGCCATTACTATTGATTATCTTATCTTTCAGGACACGGTAAAAATTTAGGTACCAAAAAGTCTTTTTCTCTATTATGGCGATGGTTTCCTGACACAGTCGATGGCTTATTTTGTTTGGCAAGAAAAAAATGGTTATTTGATCTGTGGATAACGAAACGGGCTGTTCAATGTGTGTGTGAAAGAGAAATAGATTTCATTCAAAAGCAGCATGCACGGACATTAATTGTGAGATGTGCCCCATGGTTTGTGGGAAGGAAAGGTTGGTACAGGCAAGTATTTGATGGACTCTTACGAATGTCCCCATAAATGGGCAATTAAATGCTCCAGTCTGCATATTTCAACTGGAAACAAAAGCTACCTACATTAAACAAAAGAATGAAAGTTTTTAAATCCAAATGCACAATTTAAAAAAAAAATGAAGTGTCAGCCGATGTCAATAAAGTCAACTGTGACAATTGTGTCCCGGGAAGCTCCCAAGACTGGTTGACGTGGTCCTACATGTTTTGTGGTCTTTGGCGTTTCTAAAAACGGAGCATCGTATGAAATAAATGTTTTGCAGGATATTTACCTTTATTACAATACATCATTATCATCAAGCAGGCCTAATTTCAACCCAGTGGAGCTGACGCAAGCCACTGGTGCCATGTTACGTCATGCTATGCAACGATGAAAAATGCTTGCATTCGACAAGTGATGCAAGTTCATATAGCTACTAACTGTCAACGCTTGGATATATTCTAAATCTCGTGTCTTCTACTAGAAGAGAAACCATCGCCACAGTAATCCTATTGTATTTGTGTCTTTTTGTCTAGAACCACTTCCTAGTAGTCATTACCCTGTTCCGCAGTCCGAACTCTCCATAAGATAACCTGTCACTGTCTAACCTATATGCATATGAAAGTGCTATTGTCCATATTGTACACGTTCTTCTGTAGAATTTTGACATAGGATGTATTTGCCCAAATAATTGAACGGTCCTCAGCAGGTAACCCCTCAGAACATGTTTCGGAGCCTATACCTGTACATGTCTCTCTGAGTAGCGGCTCCTTGTCTAAGCTAAATATTCAGCAAAGACAAGCCACGTAATAATGAATAAATATGAACGTGGCAAATGATGAATAAGCTAAATACGTGAAGTTTTCCGTATAAATGCAGAGCTTCAATATGAACGAAGACTATCCGTCAAACAAAACATATTTACTAAATTGGTATAGTACAAGTTCAGGTAAGAACAATTTGACTTGCACCTGAATTAATATGTACCCTTTCTAGCTGGATAGTGTATCCTAGTTAAACCACCTGCCAGTGTATTACTGAGGTAGATACAAACTGGGGCATTATATTCAGTCCTAGTGATTGTAAATTAAACAGGTGCAACTAGACCACCTGTACAAACCAAGGGAAATCTTGATAAGTACTCCAACAATGGCCATCCTGCACCAGAAACGTAAAAAAAACTCCATGATGACACCTACTCCACACTTTGAAAGTCTCCAAACAATTAAGCTCTATTTCACTGTAAACCCTGAGTCAATGTTTCAACGTAATGTGTCGGGTTTGTGACATTTGAGAAAATACTGTCAATTTTTAGTTTTTTTTTTTTTTTTTAATATTGAGTAAATGTGCATTTAGGCATGTCAGAAAAGAATAAAAGTCATTCGCATTTATGTCAAAAACATGTTATCATAACACAATTTTTCTTAACACGATTTGAAGTACAATTAGGCAAACTTGTAACTTTCGTAGGCCACTGCTTGCTACCGATAGCCCGAAAGGGGGGGGGGGTTAACCTGACAGAAAACATGTAAGCCTAAAATATCTGAAAGTGAATATTAAAACAGAATGATGCCAAAAGATAAAATTGAGTAGCACAACAAGCAAGTCTAAAATCTGTAAAATTATTGTAGCCAAACTTCCTAATAATCTTTGGATATTAACAGCAAAATTTGTTTGTAGGGCAAGTCAGAAAAGAATAAAAGTCATAAGTATTGAAATCTATGGATATTAAAGAGACATCTTTACGACCTGGATGAAAACCCCACGTTCGCCTCTCAACCCTGTCAATGATGCCACAGATAGCGCTGCAATATTTGAATCGACTTGCCAGACAAAAAAAAAACAACAACAAAAAACATCAGCTTAATCATTTCTATCCTTTTTGGCAACCTGATTCGAAGTTAACAAATGTTTAATTTGTGTCTCTCAGCACACACAATTTCTGTCTATTCACCCCATGTAGCTTATTGTTGTTTACGCTCTCATGAGCTCGTATGAAAATCATATGTGTCATGGGCATATTGACACTTGTAATTGAGATTGTAATGTTATTTGCATTTATCATGTTTTGGCTGCCACAGTGAATTACGTAGTAATAGCTTAGGGGAAAATACCGGATCCAATGTTGGTTAAAAATCAGAATCAGTCTGACAAGCATTGTAGGCACCAATCCTTTTGGATGTGAAGCAACTGTATTCCGTGCTGCATGGAATCAACAAAACCCCAGCACAGGGGCCCCTGGTCAGGTTTCCTTTAACTGTGCTATGAGACTCCATACAGGTATTGGTAAATGACACAGAATTTCATTTTTTTTTTCTTTGTGGCTAGTCAACGTGATTGTCTTACCTTGTTGCATTTCAGGCAGAATGGGCTGAAGGGTGTGGTCGTACCGACACAGTGGCAGGTGCCATGCAACGACAAAAAGCGGCCTCATGGCACCTTCAGCTACTGTATCAAACGTCTCTCTACATGTACAAAAAGCAAGATGTGACAAACTCCGATGGCATGTTATTAATTTCTCGTGCTTGTTGTAACACCTAGTTACTGCTATGATTTCAATTATGCAGTGACTCTCACTAATTAACCCCTCTCCGACCGAACGAAGCACTGCGAGCTGCTATTAAAAGCAGCGTATTGCCTCTATATTCCACTCAATTTTTACACCAGGATGGGTCACACTTCATATTACACATGTCACTATAAAATTCCGTCTTATGGCTTCCATCACCTGCCTGGGGAGGGCACTAGAGAATTGTTGATTATGATTGCTTAAAGTATATATGAGAATGTGCACTACGAGTTACAAGTTTCATCGTCATCGGGACTGAACGCGAAACGCAGGGAATTCTGGAAGGTTCTGTCACATGAAAATATATCCTGACTGAACAGGCCATTAAAAAAGCATGCGTCTTGACTTATGCTCTCCTCGGCTTTAGAATAGGTCATGGTAGACCAGAAATATAATACTTGCATAATTATGTAATGGTGTATCTTTGCTAACATTTGTTTAAGTACATTTTAGGATCTGTGGTAGCAAAAGTTACCAATTCGGCAATCTGATGCGATAGAAGACAAAATCTTGATGCCTCGTAGTTACAAGCAAAGAGGATGATAAAAGGCATTGGGGTTGTTTAGTGTCAATATTAATGACGATAATAGTTTCAGTTACTTTGTAACATTTGCATCAACTACAGAACGTACTATCTTAAAGGTGTAACCTCGGGAGATGTTTTGTACTCTGAAATCATATTGTGCGAGTGAACTATTACTGCAAGAAAATAAGACGTAAAAACTTGGTCGGCAAGGTAAACTTGAATGCTTGCAAAGATTATTTGTTTCACAGCAAGTCTTTCTGCGCCTGTGAAAAGTACTACTACTTACAATTGATATTATCTACCTATAGTCATGCATTCAAGACACCATAACCACACACAATTTCTTTCTACGATTTGAAGCAACTGTGTGTCAGGGATTTCAATATGTTAATTATCACATAAGCATGATTTGAAATACTACCTATATTATTATTCCTGAGGGGCGCCTTTATCTGTAACATACACGACACCAAAAAGTGGCATGAACATGTCATGGTTTTGAAGATGCAGAAAATTGTCACAGTTCAGTTAGTAATTGCTCCTCCGAACTAGCATAATGTTAAGGACTATGACTTGGATCATACTTTATTAGACGTATCTGTATCACAGACCTATAGGTGGAATTGTGTTGGAATGGTATCTGTATCTAATAAACAGTGTGTATGTTGACAAAAAGAAATAATTCCAGGAAAAACATAATTGAAACTGAACCAACAAAATCATGTATCTTGTATGACCTAAAATAGGCCCAGTAAATTTTTATTGACGTAAAAAGCGTCTCGTTAGATTCATCCGTCATACCGTTGTGCATACAATATATAATGTAGCGGTGGATATAAACATGACGGATCAATATGTTGCTTGTATGAACCCCTATATACAATATGAGGCTGAAGATATAAATATAATAAGGATCAGAACTCATATGTATTTAACTATTTCATGTCAGTTGAAAAAGGAACAACTTATACCCGATAGCTCAGCTTACAAAAAGTATCATTTGCTATAAAACATTTATAGAGATACTAGTATTACCCGAGTAAAGGTAAGACCTTGTTACACTTAGTGTTTAACAGTGTAACAAATGTTTCCTCATGTGCCAAGGCACCACATGGTAAATGTACTTCCTGGTCCCATTATCATTTTTTTTCAAATTCATTTTTTTACACTTTAGGAGAAAATGTTGTTCATCCTGACCACATACCAATCTACGGTTCCCTTTCCTCAACTTGTGTAACAGGTCGAGTGTGATGATCAGTTTCAATTCGGAGGTTACGAGTACGTAATCGGAATCTTTTTATAGTCTCCATATGTGTAACACTGGGAAATATATTTTCCGTATATCTTATGAAGGGAAGACAAGAAATATATGATTCCATGCAAAATAGTGTTAGTGGTTTGTATGTTCTTAAATTTGATCTTGGGTGTAGGAAGGCCAGTTTAGTATTTACTACATGAAGCTTACGATATATTGGCCAGCACTGGCGTCATTCTGAGCCTTCATACCTTCATGTATACTGTGTATTGTGGCATAACCTGGACATTTGTAAATAAACACAAGTAGGAAAAGCACGACCGTTATTCAAAAAAGGTATGCATATTAATGATTCTCTCCATGTGTTTTCAAGATAGTGTCATTGATAACTGCATATTTACAAACTGCAGAGATTATCTGATCTTAGGTTTCAAAGCGCGTATTTGTATATTATATCACTATGCGTTACTTCTGAAAAACATTAATGTTGTGTGGTGTCTCTCTCTTAGTGTCATGTGGCTGCAATTGTTGGTGTTCACAAATGTTAATGTGTCTGGTGACTTTTATTGGTTTTAGTTTTTTGAATCAATAGTGTCTTGTAACATATCAAAAATCATGAAACTCAGGTAGTCTTATATGTGTCTGACGGTACGGAGACTGCCATAATAGTAAATCATGTAGTCTGACAAACCGTTACAAGTTTAGATGAAGCTATGACCTTATTTTTAAACAAACCTAGACGACGTGGTTTTCTTCTCCTTCTGAAATTAATAGCTAAATACACGTATACACAAATCCTAAAACACACCACAATACTCTTTTTTATGTTTCAAGTGCAGTAAATGATATCACGTACACAATTAAATGCATACGTGCATTAAATTACATGTTAGTGACACTTAATATTTGACAAACTGGATAATTCGAAAGCTTTAAGTCGACCGCTTTATATTCATTTTAAATGGAATATCATACTATATTTCTGAATGAACCTATCCATAGCTATACGCAGATATTGCAGGCTTTAAAAGACATCCTTACGGCGGACTTCGGATATTACAGGAAAAGGGAATACGGTCTAGGTGATGTAAATTTGTAAAACTAAAAGTTTGAAATATAGGCAAAAAATTAAAGATAAATAAACAAAGCTGACGAGTGGGAAACTTCATAGTTTCACTCTTGGAGTATTAGATCTGAATGAACATTATTAATACTTTTTATATCGAATGCTAGTTACAAATACAGTGGATATAATTCCATCGGTTTGCTTGTGGGTGGAGATAACTGTCCCTATATTTTTGTCCTTCTGAGTCAAGTGACGACGCTGTGACAAATAACAGATATTGTAGAGGATAGAATTTTTATATGTTTAGCCTTCGAACTAAGTTATACATACATATGTATATATATATATATATATATATATATATATATATATATATATATATATATATATATATATATATATAGATAGATAGATAGATAGATAGATAGATAGATAGATAGATAGATAGATAGATAGATAGATAGATAGATAGATAGATAGATAGATAGATAGATTGATATGTAGGTAGGTAGGTAGGTAGGTAGGT
Source organism: Hermodice carunculata (assembly GCA_964020975.1). Classification (NCBI taxonomy): domain Eukaryota; kingdom Metazoa; phylum Annelida; class Polychaeta; order Eunicida; family Amphinomidae; genus Hermodice; species Hermodice carunculata. The sequence continues at coordinate 94,985,576 of OZ026615.1, read as the reverse complement.
AGGTAGGTAGGCAGACAGACAGACGGATACATACATAGCCTGGACTCAATGTATGCTTACTCTAGAATGTACATCTGGTAAAATATTTTCTTTTTGAACCTGAGGTCCGTGTCGTGGATCCGCCGGGTAGGACACAGGAAAAAACGTGGTCAAGTATCGGCTTTTTTCAAAATGTTTCAAACAAAGCTCTTGGTTTGTTCTGTGGCACCATGTTTGCTGTATCGGACAAAGTTCTACCTAATCGGAGGTTGAACTTAGCTCTAGTTCATGGGGCTAGGGTTTCTTTCTAATGACAAGGATGAACAATTGTATATAATTCCTTTGCCGTAGCCGTATGCGCCATTCAGAAGGTTGATCATACCCATTTCAGAAAATGATATGAAATAATGAAAAATACGATTAGTTTTTGTCAGCCGAATGTAGGATTGGAACCTTCGACCTTTGACATCATCGCCAAGCTAAATGTAAAAGTCAAACACTCTGACCTCCAAGCCACAGAGGTTCAATTCAGCGCGTTGTAATGGAACCCAAAACAGAGGTATAACTTATGGTAGTGTACGGAGAGACCGCATAATGAACAGGACAATGCTCAAAATGGATTGCTTTCCATAAAACATATTATTTCTGGTATTAAAATGTTGTGGAGAAAAAGATTTTTTCTCATAGCAGCCCACTAATCGCAGTATATTATGACTATAGAACTAATGACATTGTTATCGTACACTCACACCTATGTAAGACTAGGCCTTCAATTGGCACCCACAAAAACGACTGCAACCCCAGCAGGTGCCCCAGTGGCACCAGTGTCCTGCCGACTGTGACTGCATACACTGGTGCTCAACATGTTAATGTAGCAATTGTCAACACTTGTGTACCTGTTTTGAGCTATAGTGCAACATGATTACCTGTTTTGAGCTATAGTGCGACATGATAACCTGTTTGAGCTATAGTGCTAAATAATAACCTGTTTTGAGCTATAGTGCCACATGATTATCTGTTTTGAGCTATAGTGCCACATGATTACCTGTTTTGAGCTGTAGTGCCACATGATTACCTGTTTTGAGCTACAGTGGTACATGATAACCTGTTTTGAACTATAGTACCACGTGACTACCTCTTGTGAGCTTTAGTGCCACATGAATACCTGTTTTGAGCGATAATACCACGTGATTACCTCTTGTGAGCTATAATACCTCTGTCCAGCTAAAATGGCATACAGTTTTCTCTTTTGACCTACAGTGCCACATGACTACCTGTTTTGAGTTATACTGCCACCTGATTACCTCATTTAACCCCCCCCCCCCCAATTAAGACTGAGTCAACAGCTTTCCTTGGCATGGATCATGTGATCTTGATAGGTCTTATCTACAATTATCAGTCAAATTGTTTTTCATCGCTTGAAATTAGTTGAAAACATCGAAGCAGACGACATTTGACTACCAGCCGGTTAAAAGGGAAAGGGTTAAGCTATAGTGGCACAAGACTACCTTTTTTGAGCTACAGTGCAACATGTTTATCTGTTTTGAGCTTTAGTGCCGCATGACTCCTTTTTATGAGCTATATTGCCACACAATTACTTTTGAGTTATAGTGTCACATAATTCTTGCCTAAGAGATAGCGAAACATAAACAATAGTGTACTTAATGGACTGCACAAAAAGAAAACAGCAACAAATGAACATACTTTACAACTTACGAGAGAAGAAAGACATGCACTATCCAAACACAGCGTGCAGGCACATTCTTGCTGCAGCTGAGACCAGTGACATCTGGCGGAAAACCTCTCTTCCTCTACACAAGAGTAGACTTTATCTAAAACACGGAGTAGGCTGCATTATTTCAAGACAGGTTATTTTCCGTTGTAGAGTAAAATAAGAAATTATCACCTGTTTCTCTGGGCCTCTGCGAAAAATTCCAATTAAGATTAAATATGTATCATGTAATTGTGTCTGTTTGTCTATGTCTTGTGTGTGCTTCTCCCTTTAGTGTCATAGAGTGCATGCGTGTGGATGGCTGTGGCGGTTTTGAGCGTGGGTGTGTTTGGTCGAGTGTTTGGTTTAAACATATTTTATTTCACTTGAAAATGGATTAGGAAACAAGTGTCATGTTGAGATGTCTGAAACAAATCAATCGCACTGGCTAAAATCGGTTAAAGATACTTTATATGCAATACACTTACAGGAACTTTGGGACGATCATGAAATTTATTACGGCGATTTTCCTTCCACTATGTTTAAGAAAAGAATAGAAGAAAAATTCCAAAATCAGTGGCAACAAGAAATTCTACGGCAAAATGATGATTCCAAATTAAGAACCTACAAATTATTCAAAACTGACTTAAAATTTGAAAGATATTTAGAGGTAATAAAAAATTTCGAGATTCGCAGAAGTATTACTAGATTACGTATAAGTGCACACAATCTGTATATAGAAACGGGTAGACACAGAAGACCAGCCAAAGTTCCTGTAAACCAAAGAATATGTCCTCCTTGTAAACATATTGAAGACGAATACCATTTTGTTATGTCCTGTAATCGATACGATATACCAAGGCAAAAATTTCGGAAAAAGATTCAAGACGTTTTCGTACATCCAACATCATTCAGTGATCAAGACATGTTTAGATTTATTATGAAATTAAGTGATACGGAATTAATAATAATGTTTGAGACATATATGAAAGAATGCATTACAATACGGCAGAAACCTCTATAGCCAATATAATCAATAGTATCTTTATACCGAGCGCCTTTATCTATTATGTTTTGTGTATCATGTGCAGATCTTTTTTTTCTTTATTCCTTTGTATGTATCTGTTTTTGTCGCTTCTGTGACGTTTGCTTTATAACATAAATTTGTGCTGTATGTATCATGTGTGATTTTTTTTTTTTTTTTTTGTGACGTTTGCTTTATAACATAAATTTGTACTGTATGTATCATGTGTGACAAATTGCTACTTTGTATATGTGGCGCAGTCAATAAAACACAATTCAATTCATAAATTCAAGCTTAATAAAGCTTATGTTAATCTTTCTCCATAGTTACACAATGTACATTTGCGAAACCAACGACTGAAATGCTCGAAAGTATATTCACAATGTAAGACATGTAAATGGCAAGCAAAGAAAGAAAAAAAAGAAGAGACAGAGAGAGAGAGAGAGAGAGAGAGAGAGAGAGAGAGAGAGAGAGAGAGAGAGAGAGAGAGAGAAAGAAAGGCGAGGTATCCTTATACTATCTTGAAGCGTTTTGTCTTGGTGATGTACATCTGTACAGCACTAAATACTGTGTGATTCCAATGGACACTTTTCAGTGGGTCACCTTGAAGTAAAATGGCAGTAGATAGTTTATTACCTAAGTGCAGGGGTTCCAAGTATTGTGACCGTAGCTGAGTGTTCAGGGGGCAATCTAGCAAGAAGTGAGAGGTGTTTTCGACCGGTGCGCCACATGAACACTGTGGACTATTGATAAAATTACATCGAAATAGAAATTCATTCAAAGGACTGCAGTTGAGGCGCAACCGCGTATGATGAATTTGTGAAAACCGATCACCACCGTAAAAATAAGTAGGAACTTGTTCAACGTCTCTGTTAAGTTTAAGTTTGAATAAACCTAATGAATTAGATAGAAAACTACCCCTTTACAGCGGGGGCATCAATGTAACGGGGTTTATTCCATGATGCGTCCAAGTATATTACAATAAGCCGTCTATATTACAAAGTAAAGATTTGTGTGTGGTAGGGCTGTATCTACGTTCAGCATTGAGCCGTACGTGGAACAGCATCCATTTACCATTTGAAATTTATTTTTTACATGCGCATGCAACCATCAATAGGCGTCTCATAGCTCCATGTCCCCCGCGCTAAAACTAGAGATAAACCACTCATTGGGACAAAACTCTAGAAAGCGTAAGGACATGTATATCATACACCTTTGGTATACAATGTAGAAAATAAACATTCACTACCATCATATTTACAATGTATGGAATCAAAGTACAATTCCAAATGCTAGCATGAATATGATATATTACAGACGCGATTAATCACATCAAACATTATACATATTAAAAACAAGGTTAATATACATTATTTACATCACCAACTATATTGTGTCCGGTGCTAACATCTGCTCTCTATGTTCTCGACGTACACGCCATGCGTCTTTCAGAAACCCTTTACATATACTATCGAACACCGTGGCAACCGCCTTTGTTAAAGGGAAGCTTTCACATCCCAGAAACATACATGTTTTAACAAACAATGAGCCATTCATAAATCGTGTCCAAATGTGGTCATACCCGCTTTTAAGAAGTGTTGATTCTAGTAACATAAAATTCTGAATTCTTATACTTCCTAATTTTGGACATATAAAAAGAAAATGTTCCAAGTTTTCGCACCCGTATTCACATAAGGTGCATTTGTCACTTTCAGAAATATCCCATCGTGCTAAATCAGTTTCAAGACCGAGACAGTTCGTTCTTGCTTTGAACTTAAGTCTATCACCTTCAAAATCATTGAAGTGAAATAAATAGTCTTCTTGTTTAGTATGTGTTTTCAATTGTTTATATAATGACAGAGATTTCATATTATTGTATGAAAAGTTCCGGGGCCGACGACAGTCTCCAATCAGAATTGCATCATACCTTCATAAGCAAGTCATTCTCATATGGTAAGCAGAAGACTGTAAGCAATGAAGAATTTGACAAAATCTCAATTTGTCTCATAGCCTTTTGCCGGCTGGCGGTATGAACTAAACGGGGGGAGGTGGGGCGGATCTGTTGAATGTTGACAGTGACAGCTGAGTATGTGAATACACAGAATTAACATGTTAACAGTGTATACAAGTCAGAAGAAGTTCTTGTAACAAAACACAAAGTTAATGTAAGCTATCCAAGTTTACATATTACCCTAGGACTGACCAGCTATAGAGGTTCCAGGTACCATGGAACTGATTCTATGCTAATACTATGCAACATTATAGCGACATCGCTTTCAAGACCTCGCAAGCCGTTTTAAAGTTTCCTCGTCGGTGAGGTCTGCACTTGTGTAACTTGCTTCGCGCTCAAGCACTCAGGTCCATACGACACATACATCGCCGTGAAACTGACTTCCTGGAACCAGAGCCACACGATAGTATTCAATATGGTACCGTAACAAAGAATAAGTGTACGCCTGAAGCTGCAGCATTATAGCGACCTCCCTTTCAAGACCTCGCAAGCGGTTTTACAGCTTCCTCGTCGGCGAGGTCAGTTTCACGCGTGAAACTTGCCTCGCGCTCAAGCACTCAGCTCCCTTCGAGACATACCTCGCCGTAAAACTTACCTCGCGGAATCAGAGCCACAGGATAGTATTTAATACGGGTACCCCAACAGAATACGTAAGTGTATGCCTGAAGGCAGGACGATCATTAGACCCATGGCAGGGTTCAAAAATAGATAAAATTCATCAAATATACAATAATAGTTAATAAAAACAAGCAAGTGTTAGGATTGCAAAAAATGAGCCCAATATAATATATATATATATATATATATATATATATATATATATATATATATATATATATATATATATATATATATATATATATGTGTGTGTGTGTGTGTGTGTGTGTGTGTGTGTGTTATTATATTTTATATATTATTATACATAATGTTGCGCAAACACTAAGGGCAACAGCGTTTTAGTCGGGCAAAAAACAGGAGTGGGAACGAGGTAATATAAGCTCTCAACTGCGCATGCTCAGGAAACGAGGTACTTTTCATGCGTGAAAAGTATCTCGCGATCAAGACAGAAGAGCGAGGTCTGGCTCAGGGCTTGGGAGATGATATGAAAGCTAGCGAGCTTTCACGGCGCATCAAGCCTTCGAGGTGGTTTGAAGCGGTATGTTCGTGAAAGCTAACTCGCTTTCACGGGCGAGGTCTCGATCACGCAGCAACGTGCACTTATTTTTTTACTCCTCACCATCAACAGGCCCACATGTGTAGCCGACATGGGCATCTGGCCAGATTTGTAATCATGTAAATTATGTCCTTATAAATCACATATTTTCATTATGTTCTTTGCCGATAACATAGAAAGGACATGAATTCAAATGACATCTGGTTTAAACATACTTTATTTCGAAAAACAATTTGTCAACAGGCACATTGCCGTTATGAAGACCTCAAATGACATTTTAGTTCCAACTTAAGTTCCAATGTATAGACAGGCCATGAGTAGTTTCTGATGAGATGGGTTACATGAATATAGGCTGTATCATTTCCATTTTTTATAGATATAATTTGAAGGCATCCACACAGAATTGCTGTCGAACAAATCATATTTTCTTCTATAGATTTTTACTTTCTTAAGAATCCCACTAGGTTTCATGAAAATCCGCCATAATTAAAGATGCTATATAGACTATTCATACAATTTTTGCATTTCTACCCATAAATTACATAATAGTTCAGGTGGTGCCACCGATATCGAACTTGGGTAACAATTTCATACCCTTGGCTAACGTAATGTCCAACGGGTTTAGGATAATGTGTTATTTTAAGATTTTGGGGTATTTTAGTAGACCTACATATTGTCTATCAGTTTCGCCGAATTTGGTCGTTCCAGCCCCAATAGAATCTGAACAAACTAAGAAAATACGTTTAATGCTAGCATGGCAGTCAATGAACCGTGTTAACCTTTAAATCCTGATTACAAACAATATTTATTTGCATCAACATGTCCAGCCATGTGCATATTTCTCTAAGACTAATTATTTGATTCTGATCAAATAAAAACTGACTTCATATAAAAACTCTTTAGAGCAAAACCGTGTCAGGGATTTTCTAAGAAAAAATAAGTTCTTTTTCAAATGTGTGTCAAAAATAAAGCTTCTATCGGCTTTATTGATTTTGACAAAATCAGCCATTATGCAATTTTCGTATCATCATTGTAAAAAGTAGATGCAGTTGTGGAAAATCCCTGATACATATATGTAGAAACATGTATTGAGATCATAACAGCACAAATCTGACCATTATATCTTGCATATTTTTCAAGATAGATGCAAAGTTTCACCAGAACCCCCGCCCCCCATTTTACCTTAAAAACTTGTGTTTTTACAACAACTTTGAATGTAGAGTTCCTTCTTTGGTGAACAGAAATTCTTCAAAGCCTTCTGGTCAATTAATTATATAGGTATATTATGTAAAATTGCATACTTCTGTGATATTTGACCCAGAAATGAAGTCACTTCTCCAGGTTGGGCATTCACCTAAGGCCTGAAAGTTATATGAGGCCAACTTGAAAACTGTGCACATAATTGGCAAGTTACCTGTTCTATGGACATCAAAGGCAAATTATCCCTCTTAACTTTACAGTGCCAGTTATGCGGGATAAAAAGGTCAAAGGCATCCACATTACATGATATAATCGTGCAGGGCATCATCAGTATCACGGTACAATATTGGCATATTTAGCTTATTTATTTTTCGATATTCAAAATATTAGCTCGTTCAGCATATTTTGGCTCATAACTTTTGGCAAAGTACAGATGGTGCTGGCAGTATCAAATCAATCTTGATTTTGACCTCCTTCACAATCCCTGTAAGTTTCATAACAATCCGGTAAAAACCAAGAATGGTTCAGGATATCGCCAAATCATTAAGGGATATCAGTAAGTGAGACCATTTAACGATAATCTCAAGTGATTTGGCGATATCGCTAAATAATTTTCAGATATTGGCAGATAGGAGTAAACGTCAAAATGGCTGGCCATACATTACACCTATTAGATATAGCAACTTAATTTCACTCTTTAATGGCAGACCTTAGCATAAAAAATTTGAATGTGGAATGGTTATAATAATTGAGACAAGTTAGACCATTGGCAGGACCAGCACGCAAGTAAATAGGTTTTTAACCAAAATTGTGTAAGACACTTGAGGCATGTCAAATTATGTGAAGTATGGTCATTGAGACCGCAACACATCGCACGAAAGGGCTGCATGACAAAAATACATTTCTAGTGGTTGTTGTCTGGCATTAGTTCTGACAAAAGTCCAAACAAACTTAACATCTACTGTTTCATAGTAAGGGGCAACGTTTACAGTCACAGAAAACAAGAACTGCTTGTACGTTTTGATGAAAATGCCCTAAGGCGTAATTACTAATGTAGAATTTTCAGCGCGTCATGCATTTGCAACATTATACTACATTTGGTCAATTCTTTAGCATTGAGAGAATAGGAAAAATTTTGTTTTCCATAGTCTCATGAACAACAATCCAACAATTTCTCCACGCCAGCTTGCGCGACGAAGCTTCAGCGCTATAATACACGCATGGAGCTCCCTTGGGACTACTTTCACATTCCAATCTTGCCAGAAATGTCAATTCTCTCCATGGCGGGAAAAACGAAAACTTAACATCAAAACACAAGCACGCGAAAATGAACAGAATCAAAGAATGAATAGTTGAAGTGATATTTATTCAATATCAACATCCAGGCCCCCAAATAAACGCACCTATGCCAACTTTGTGCTCGATATCTGTAAACGTGCTGGCGTGAAGCGATACACTACACACTATCTTCGCGCTACTGCTAGGCCTATTCAGAATTTGACAAGTTTTATTCGCAATCCATATTCAGAAATACATTTCTGGTTTTGCATGGAGGCTTTTAACAACATGAACATGTACCGGTAACATATAAAAAGGAACATATCTTACCCACAGCCTGATTACAAATGTGCATTTGAAGCAGTAGCCAGATCTGGAAAAGTCTAGCATTGCGGTGGGGTTAAAAAAGTGAGATGTGACTGTCGTGGTATGACAACTGGCGAGAGGCATTTTGAAAATGACTCTCGCCAGTTGTCAGTACACGCCTGCAACTACAATCGAAAGGACGATCAATTTTTAATTGATACCGTACATTCATAGTATCTGTGAGAGGGTCCGGAGTATTGAGAAGGCTTCCAGATTCCTGTATGATTTTAAAACAATTCCAGGAAAGAAGATATTGAGATAAATAAAAATAAGAGGACCGTGGCATTGCTGTGCTCAGCTGACCTTGAATGCACCGATTAAAGCGGTCCTGCTACCTCAACAATAATATCAAGGCCACCGTTATTTCACACTGACACCTTGGTTTGCAATATCACTCCTCACACACAGTGTCGGTATCATTAATGACTATGCAATTTCAAAACGGAGAAAATCGTAGCATCACCTGTTAAACAAATTCAGATGTAGGTGTCCATAGAAATGTTCATACGCAATTTCGAACCAATTGGGCTCGCCGCTTCAGAAAAGGTTCTATTTTTAGAATTAACCAGAAAAAATGAACCCCCAAAAATCATTAAAAATGAAAACAAAAATACTGGAGCTGACCATTGGTAGAGAGCCACCCAAAGTACTTTGATACTAGGTTTCAAGCGAATCTAGCCAGTGCTGGAAAAGAAGCGAAAATGAGAAATGTCAACGGATGACGGACGACATAACCTCCTGAAACCTCAGCTGCACTGACGAGTCAGCTGAGAATCGTGACGTGTTCTTCGCGCTAATTTGTAGTGTGTCGGGCGTAACATGGCTTTTATATACAGTAGAAACTCTTTATAATGTTACCATTTGTTTCCTTAGAAATGTGTCGGATGACTGAATATGTCGGATAAAAGAATCAAATAACAAAAAAAAAAAAGAACTTTTGCCATTGAAAAATTTTGTCATTATAATGAATATGTCTGATATCTGCGTATCATTATAATGAGGTTTCATTGTAGTTATAACTAGTGGAGATAAATATACAGCAAGACGAGATCATGCCAGCGTATGGTTAAGTGATAGTTATACATCCTTTAACGTGTTTATTTGGTGACACAGAACTACAGGCATTCCTTCAGAATATGGAAAGGCATTCTGTGTATACATTTTTATGAAACAGTAAAACATCCGCAACGAAATATAAGATAAGATACCTGAAACAGCAAAAAAGGCAATGGTTTGCCTTTAGGCTGCTCTTAATGTTCACACTCGACCAGTGGGAACATATTCAGATGCATTATGGTCATACAAATTTTGATGATTTACCCATTGTTTATTTAATCAATTTTTAAAGTGTTCACTGAAGCAGCTGTCACTATTTCTATCACAAACTTTTCCAGGTTATTAAAGATTCTTTGAGAGAAAATTGTTTTCTTAATCTTCTATTTGTACAATTTACTTGTTTTAATGATGTTAAACTTATGTCGACGAGTCACAACTGAATCTGCTAAGGAAGCATATTATTCCAGTCTGTATTATACATATTATGGAAGTATTTGTAAACTTATATCATATCCTCGTGGAGTCTTATAAAATATAGTGTTGGCAGGCCAAGAAACCTCACTCTGTCTTCATAAGTCATTTCTTAAGTACCAGATACTAATCTTGTTCCCCTTTTTCGTACCTCTTCCTCTGACCCCTCAATAACTTCCATGCAGAAGATGTATGCACCAGCCGAGATCTAATTAGGCCTTTGTATATGAAATTAAATGTTGATTTATCCATGTGACTGAAGGTTCCTTTTATTATTCCGCCTAGTATATCTGCTGCAGATGAAATATTCTGGCAATGTTTATCAAATAAGCAGTATTGCTTGATGCTCATACCCAAGTCTCTTTCACACAAAGTTTCATCTAACTGAACAGCTTGTCCTTTGAACCCATGGTTTCATTTACCTTTTTTTTTTTTCAAAATGCAAAATGTAAAGTTTTTCTGGATGGAAGAATAATTGCCCGTCTTGAGACCACTTAAATGTTGTGTAGATGTTCAGCTGAAGAAGTGAAAAGTTGGACTTACAATTTGCTCGGTCATAGATTTTGTATCATCTAAAAATATTTTAATTGCATAGTTAACAGCCTTCGGAAGATCTTTAATATATATCACAAACAGCTGGGGTCCAAGTACACTGCCTTGTGCAACACCACTTCTCATTTTTGCCCAATTTGAGAACCTGCCATTCACACATACTCTCTGCTTCCTGTCTGTTAGGAAGTCTTTAATCCATCCACTTACTTGTCTGAAGGTGGAAGATCTCTAGTGCGCAGTGAGACTGGCAAGTTTGAATCAACATTACCCATTTAATACTTTCACAAGAACACTAAACCTAAATATTTTCTGATTACTATATATCCACGAATTTGTATCCATAGGTTGTTTTTGCAGGATTGAAATTTTTTGAGATTTTATAACATTCTTTCTGACTTGGTAAGATTTTTACATTTTTCGCGCAGAAGTCGCACAACAAAATTGTATCTTTTTCAAGTTGAAATTAGAAGAAATTGAAAGATTATATCTATGTGTGGCATCGAGTACAATGGCGAGTCCTGAAAAAGCATAAATAAAAAGTTATAGAATATTGTTATATTGGTCCTAACAGGTTGTGTATTTTCTTTCTCAAATTTCTCCAAAATTCACTGCACACGGAAAGGTTAATCAGAAAAAAATAGAAATCCTGGGATCCGTTCTTGTATATGACTATTTTTTTAGGTCCGTTGATTGTAATGTGATAGGGCAATTCGTTTGTTTGTGAGGCTAGATACAAATTGCATAGGTTGTGCAAAAAGCAGTTCCGAGAAAATTGTTTTGAAAGAAAATGTCGCCAATTCTTATATATTTATGGCTGTAATATGACACATACTCACTTCTTCTGTTTTATGTTTTTATTGTCGTATGAAATCAACTTGTAGCTTCATCTTCAGAAGAGTACCAAATTTGGATCAATCATTATTATCCCTACACTATTGCTATGATGGACACGCTCCATTACCTGTTTTTGGTCAAGGTTGTAGCCCTGGCTATAATATTACTTCAGTATTGATTCTCCATTAATCGTACATATATCTGACATATGAATTAGGTTTTGTCGTAATGCATGCAGCGTACCTGAAGACTACATCCCCACATTGGACCAGTTATGTTTACTTAACCTTAGTACATGCTTTGGCCTCTTTCTATTCAACAAACTCTCATTATACCTGTCATGTATATTTGCTTCTGCATCATGGCTGACAACATTATATATGTTTTTGCTCAATGTTTTCAACGACGTTGGTACATTAATTGTATACCATAGATTCGTAAAGCATCTGTCTTTCTTTTTGGTGCACTGTATGCATTTACTGTGGTCTCTCAGGAGGCAATGATGATTGTATCTTGAAACGGTTTCTCCTACACCACTATGATCCTTACATGTATTCCACACAAGCTATAACATATCAGTACATATATGGAACTAACGCGATAGACTTTTGCTACGAGCATAAATTCTTGTGTGTGTCTAATGTTCATGAAACTGAATACAAGTGAAAAATACGATAAATTATGTCGACCTGTATGGGATTCGAACCCACTACCTTCGGCACACTCGCCTAGCCAAATGTAAAGTCCAACACGCTGACCTGTAGGCCATCTTTATTCATGTCAGCTCTGCAAGTCATATTTTCGTACATGGATATGATTTATACAGTGCAACATGCTCCTTACAATTCATTCCTTTTCATACATGCGTACACTCTGGGACAGTAACAGAAATGTTACTTTGTAGTGATCAATTTGTTTATTTGGTTGCTTTATTTATTTTGTATTACATTAACATTGGCAACCACTTTCCTTAGATTTTTCATGCTCTCCGGCATATTATATTTTCGACAACTAAGTGCTCACTTTGTAAACATCTATGAACAATTGGATATTTGTGAATTACTTTGCAATATGTTTTCGCATTTTGAACCATCTCATGACAACTTTCTCAGATTTTACACACTTACAATTATATCATGTATTGTAGGAACATATGTTATCTTCTTTTGGGAAATGTATGGACATGTTGTATTTGTGTCTTTTTGTCTAGAACCACTTCCTAGTGGTCATTGCCCTATTCTGCAGTCCGAGCTCTTTACTCTCCATAAGCTAACCTGTAACTGTCTAACCTATATAAATACGGAAGTACTATTGTCCATATTGCACAAGTTCTTCTTTACAATTTTTTGAAAGGCTGTATGTAGCTCTTTACAGATCTGAGATGTTGGTAATTTTGTCGTATATGTTGAACTGTAATTCTTTGAACTTATTCACTATATCTATGTGAAATTGTCGACATTGGTTTACTCTCAATCAAAGTATTTTCTCATGTGTCAGTTATACCAAATTTTTCCAATCAAAAGTGAATACTTATTTTCAGTAATTTTCCAAACTTACATAGTATGTTATGATGACTTCAGAAATTCTTGTGAACAACATACTCCAAAATTTTGGTGGCATTATTAGGAACAATCTAAACAATCTAATTGACAATCATGGTGAACTTGAACGCACAATTTTCAATTGCCTCAGATTCACCTCATAGTGGAAGAAGTAACCTTTCACAGTATATAAGACCTTTTGCACAAAACTTTTCTGTTTTAATCTTGAACATCCAATCTTGAAATGCAAACTTTGATAAGCTGAAAACATTACATGATGAATTACTCAACGCAAACATTAAATTCAGTGCCATCTGTCTGCAAGAAACTGTTAGAAGGATCTAATCCGGACACTAGCCTTTTCGAACTAAACAACTACATCACCATCTCTCTTGGGGTTACTTGCGTTTCACATGGAGGATTATTAATGTATCTGCACCAAAATTATCAATATGCGAGAGATTTCTATTCTGCAAATACTGTGTGGGAGGGTCAATCTATTGACATATTTGGAAATAATTTGAAACACAAAATTATAATTTCTAACATATACAGGCCACCCGGTGACTTAAATGACCACATAAAAACCATTCATCAATGATACCTCACCGATTTTATCAACTTTGTCCCAGGAACGATCAGACAAACTGATTGTGGGTGACTTTAATATTGACCTTTGAAAAGCAAACAATAGAGAGAAATATTCAGATCTTCTTAATATTATGATGAATAACGACTTTCTGCCTACAGTACCACTACTCACTCGTTTTTCTGAACGAAACGCAACTTTGATTGATGATGTCTTTTGCAGTTTAACTCGTAATAACAAGGTATGTCTATCTGGCATTACCTTCTCAAATTTATCTGATTACCTACCATGTTTTACATGCCTAGACCAAAAGAGCCTGCGTCAATTCAAAATTTTATGCAGGATATAAATAATACTAACTTCATGCAAGTCCTCAATAATGATTTAAAGTGTGACCCTAATCATAAATATGACAAACCTATATACATAATACGTCACTTTAAAAGTAAATATCTACCCACCAAAACGCCCGTTTTAACAATTATGAACATAAAAAGTCTCATTTGATTACAAATGTAATTCTAAGATCAATAAAATTTCGCGAGAATCTCTACAAACAAGTGGAGAGCACACATCACGATTGTCATCAATTGCCGACCCTGAATCAAAATCTGAAAATTTACAAGATCAATTCAACGAAATAGACCGAATCACTGTAACTCCGAATTTGAAAATTTCAAAAGCGACACTAAAAAGACATGGGATGTTATAAAAACGATTCTAAATGTAAATAAAGAGAAAAATGATTTTCCTTCTTTTTTAAGCAATCTAATAAGAGACAAATAGCAGACAAATTTAATGCATTTTTTACAGATATTGGCCCATAACTAGCAGCCAACATAGACCAGCAAAACTTACCTCACTTCAGCACATACCTTAATCACTTTTATAAATACTTCTCCAGCTGAGATTGAATCAATGTTTAACATATTTTAAACCTAAATCAAGCTTGGGGCATGATCAGCTGTCGATGAGACTTATGAAGAAGATTAAGTCGTCACTGGCGACTCCATTAGCTCATATAATTTACGAATCTCTTGCCACTGGAATATTTCCGGATGAGCTTAAAAAAAGCTAAAGGAATACCAATATATAAGAAGGATGATGAAAAGATTCTAAATAACTATAGGCCCACATCTCTACTTCCAACTCTTTCGAAAGTTGTTGAAAAAGCTGTTTACCGTCAAGTCTATGACCATTTTGCATCACACCCTACTTTTTATAGAAGTCAACATGGCTTCAAACAACTTCACAGTACTAGAACAGCAACTTTAGAATTTATTGATAGAATATATAAGATTCTCCATAAAGGTGAAATACCTATAGCAATCTTTCCAGACTTATCTAAAGTTTTCAATACTTTGGATCATGAAATTCTCTTACACAAATTGAAATATTATGATGTTTCTAAGATATCTTTAAAATGTTTTTAAAAGCTACTTGACCAATAGAAGCCAATATGTTCAGATAGATGACGTTCATCCAAGCCATTACATATCACAACCGGTGTTCCTCAATGATCTATCCCTGGGACACTTCTTTTCATAATCTATGTGAATGATCTTTATCTAGCCACCCAAAACCTTGAGTCAATACTCTATGCTGATGACACTACTCTCAAAAATTCACTTTGTACTTGCAAGCTTGGACCTAGTTAAACAAAAGGAATATCTCAAACAACATGGACTTCGAACTTAATAAAGTATATCACTTGCTGCAAACAAATTATCTCTAAATGTACCAAAAATCAAATATATCCTTTTCTATTTTCCTCAACGTAGGTTAGACATGAATATTAATCTAAAAATTTAAGACACACCATTAGAAAGAACAAGTGAGTTTGGTTTCCTAGGGCCGATAATCAACGAAAAACTAAATTGGAATGCCCATATAAATAAGATTGCTAATTAAACTGCTCGCATAATAGGTATTCTTAAAAGGCTACACCATCTGCTTCCTAGAAATGCGCTACTTATTCTCTGTTTCTGCCACATATTAATTACTCTATATTGGCTGGGGGTTATTCCTGTGATCTCATATCTAAACTTCAGAAATCAGCTATTTGTTTTATATGTTCTACACATTGTTTTACATATACTGTACTTTTATTTCAGGACTTAAAAGCTCCTGACTTGTTTAAACTTAAAGCGCTGAAATTCTATCATAGATATAATAAAAACGAATTACCTGGCTGCTTTAATAACATGTTTTCAACCTTATTTGTTACTCACCCATATTCAACGAGATATCGCAATATTCCTCACAAGTCACCCCGCAACGCGTATCAACCAAAAAATGTATACGGCACTTTATCCCCAAATTACTTTCTGATACACCCTTACACATAACAGAAAAAAAAATAAACTCACTCCTTCTCTGGGTTTTCTACCAATATTCCTAAAACTTGCTCCATTGTTGATTGCTTTGACTGTAATAACACTTCATACTAATCGCTGTAATATTGTATATTAATGTTGGAGTTCTTTGTTTCGCATTCTTTCCGTAATCCACCGAAGCTCTGTTGAAACTAGGTGTAACATACATGTCAACTTTCCCCAGGTGGCCCTTGCGGAAGTGGATGTTTATCATCCTTAGCAGGGTCATCCTGACTGCGATTTTTGTATGGTAATGCCATTCTCACTATTATCTATCCTGTTTTTGTCATATGTGTATTTGTGCAATTACCAAAATGTGTACAATGTATTCACTTCTATGTCGAACAAAATTAATCTGAATCTGAATCTGAATCAAGTTTGCCTATATATATTTTTTTCTTTTCACCTGTGCGTGGGTGTTGCAGCACATCTCTTCATTGTGCATGTACATTAAATATGAAAGCATTATTGGTGTTGCAGCCTCGCTTCCAAACCTCTCATGCAGCGTACTGATCCTTTCCGAGAACAAGCACCCATTTCCTGCTTTATAAGAATGAGAACCAGATGGTTTACTGGTACAAGTGTTCATGCCCAAAATGGCAAGGCATAGGCGCTTGCCACGCCGTCTGTTTGCTCTGCTCTGTTTCTAAGTTTTGTTCACGGGTACCCGACGCTCAGGTCAAGCCTAGATGGCGTGGCACGCGCCTATGTATCGAGGTCCCATTCATGTGGGAAAGGTACCTGGTGCCCATGCGCCAAGTGTGTTTCGAGAAGAACATCGGCGAGGCTTTGATAAATGCTTGTGGGTGGGTGGGGAGAGAGAGAGAGAGAGAGAGAGAGAGAGAGAGAGAGAGAGAGAGAGAGAGAGAGAGAGAGAGAGAGAGAGAGAGAGAGAGAGAGAACGTATCGTGAAATCAGGCTCGCTTGCTCGCTTTTACTGGCAAGGTCTGATTCACGCTGCGATGTACATGAAGTCAGAGAATCCTGTGACCTCTAAAAAGTCTAGATGAAGCTATAAACACATAAAAGCTCTATAGATAGGTCCATTTGGTGCAATTATTGATGTTTAATCCCCACTGATTCATGAATTATGAGTGTTACAAACGTGACAACGAAGACAAAGCAGTTTATTATTGTGGGTGAAAGGTGATATCATATGTTTCAGATTTTTATGACACATCTAAAAAGAATTGATCCTTGAAATAGAGAGCCAATTTCCATTTGATGAAAAAATCCAACAGAGCTTTACTATATATGATTGGAGGGAGCGGGTGGGGTTTGATCAGGCGTCCTTCGGCCTCTTGCCATACAAGGCGCATTCCGTTTTTTGGCGTTTTTAGGTGTTAAAGTGAGATATAGACTTTTCTGTTTAGGTCTTTCGGAAATGTTGCACATGGCTTCACACATAGGTGCCATAAAATAAACTCATTGCTGGGCAGTTGATATTTCTTTGTGGTTTCTTGGTGGAATTGTGCTGAAAGTTCAGAAAATGTTCGCGTACTGTATGTGGTTGATGTAATTGAAACTTTGACTTACGATTCAGTGGAAATTCCTTGGAGAGGTTATGGCTACAGCTTTGCTTTACTTGCGACAAGATGGACATGTATACTATGAACTTGATATTGAAGGATTTTATTTTCAGTCTTTTGTTTGTACTTTTTATATCCATGATTGCCTTCTGTAGATGTGGGGATGATTGAAAAACGTAGCTTTGACGCTGTGAACGTTGGACCTCCTTTATGTTTTGTTTCCTATAAAAGTCGTAATGTTCTGCTATGTGATAGAATGACCATAATTCTACAATATTGGATAGCACAAGTGATATAGTGGCGATTTCGAGAATTTGTTATAAATCTTCATAGCTGATGCGACGCCCTGGAGAGAGAGAGAGAGAGAGAGAGAGAGAGAGAGAGAGAGAGAGAGAGAGAGAGAGAGAAAGAGAGAGAGAGAGAGGTTACAGGTTCTCTGCTTTAAAATGGTATTGATACACTTCAAATTTAAAAAAGGTTTCAACGTTGCACCCACGAGTACGGGGCAAGATGGGCTATTGAGCCACACTGATGATCTTGCAGGCATTATCCAGACTACGGAAGTTGATGTTATGACCCTCGACGAATCATACTTCGATGAAAGTATTCATTCGCCTGAAGTGAACATTGACAGCTATAACTTTGTCAGAAGAGACAATGATGTTTTTCAGGGAAAACAGGGAGCTGGGCTATATATAAAACAAGGCCTACCATTCAGTGAGAATATAGACTTGTACTTTGCGGAACCTTATGAATGAGACCATACAAATAAGCCAGCCAAACAGAAAACGGTTTAACCTTTCTTTATTACCGCCATATCTAGACCTCCTTGTAAAACTGTTCAGTTCTTATCTCATTTTGAAAAGTTATTACGTTTGAATGATGCAAGAGGTGTAAATGTTATTATTACAGGTGATTTTAATACCTATTTGCTTCAACAGAAAACATGTGGCTCTCCTGCAGAGAAGTTAAATTCACTTGCTGGAGATTATGGCTTTCAGCAAAAAAGACACTCAACTACAAGACTGACATATGATTCCGAAACTCTCGTAGACGTTACTTTTTCCAATATAGACAATAAATGTAAAAGTGGTGTAGCGGCACTGGCTGTATCGAATCACTTACCTAGCGTCACGGGTATTGGCGGTTAGTAGCTCACCTTGATCACGCCCCTGAAAAAGATTTCGCGCGACCAGGTGGGAAAAAGGGTGGCATGATAATCAAATTCTGATCATCAAGCAAATACGTGATGAGTATCATGATAGAGTTATTCTGACAGGTGATAGCCATATGTGGGCTACGCACAAAAGGCACAAAAACAATGTTACATCCATGGACTTGAGAGGCAAAAGTGAAATATTAAACCAATGAACGATTACAAGGGTAATTAAAAAACAATGTGGGCTTTCTTGAAGAAATTGCTTCCTGGTCGAAAAAAACACCCAATTACTGGTATCCAGAGAAAAAGAAAGGTTGATGTTAGACGGGCTAGAAATTACGAATAAATTCAATAGTTTTTTTCCCCATTAATAGGAGGGACATTGGCTCAACAAATACAAATTCGTTTATATTCCCCCATGGAATTTTTTTATAAGTTTATTCCCTCCAACTCATCAAATATCACCCCGTAGTCTGTTGCACGGGAAGTCCTTAAATTATTAAATGCTTTTACTACCAACCAAGTCACTGGCCCAGTACGATTTTTGAAAGTGTCGGCACGAGCAATTCAAAACTTTCCATTTTCATATTTAATGCGTTCTTCCATTCTGGATCAGTACCTACTAACAGTTAATCTGCGAGGCTGTCATCCTTGTAGAATAAAGATTCTAGGCTCGATCCAGGGAATTACAGTCCTATTTCTGTTCTATCTCTGGTTTCCAAACTGTTTGATAGAGTCCTGCACACTCAATGATGTGATTTCTTTTCTAAAAGTAGGCTTTTTCGTGTATGCCAGTCGGGGTTGCGAGAAAAATACACTACACAAACTTCACAAGCTTACAGAACATTTATATCAGGGCAGATACAAAGGGAAAATTATTGGGATGATAGCACTTGATTTACGCAGGAGCTTGATTCCGCTGATCGTGAAATTCTTTATCGAATAACGTAGCATTTTTTCACCGTTGTCTTTCAAACCAAACTCAGATAGCATATATAAATGGCACTCTATTCTCACCCTACCCACCCACACACTTACACACACCACAAAGACCCAACATCTCCCAACTGGTGTACCACAGGGTTTAATTTAAGGACAATTCATAATCGTTTTTGCGACAATAAGGTAAGCTTTAGCATAGATAAAAGAAACAGTATGAACATCGGGTCAAACAAAACGGCTCTTAAATTATGGTCACGAACTTAATATGGCAGTAGATGGTAAACCGGTTTCACAGGTACAAGATACAAAATACTTTGGTGTTATCTTTGAATAAAATTTGAATTGCCACGAACAGATGAATTCATTGAATGACAAGTCGAACAGGTCAGTATGTATTTTAAAACGTGCTTCATTGCACATCAGACAGGAATCCAGAATAACAATGTATAATACATTGGTATTACTACACTTAGACTATTGTTCAACAGTTATGAGATATTATGCGAAATATGTACTCGACTGCAAAGATTTCAAAACAGAGCCATGAGAATAAATTCCAGGTGCCATGCACGAACACCACTGCCACCATGGTCCATGGTTTGGAAGGGAAGAGTGTTTGACAGAAAATCAGTTTAGATTATGTGTTCTCATGTGGAAATCTCTACATGGGCTCATCTCTTCTTACATGGCAGAGCTATTCGATTTTATAGCTTCCGTGCACCAGCACAATACAATGACCATAGAAATTCTGTGATATACAGAGGCTGTGTTGCATGGAACAATCTTCCCAAAGTCTGAAAGGAATATTGCACATTGACAAACTTTATAAGCCTGTGTACCAAATAGGTGTTAAATGAAATTTCTTAATGTGAAGAGTGACTGGGCTGCTTTCTATGAGTCACTTTAGCGTCATAAGTGATGCTTGAATTATCTTGATAATGTTCATTACTTAAGTCATGTTTCTACCCAATGTCTATATGCTTTAAAATAATTCGATATGTAGCTCCATGTTCTTGGGTTACTGATAATCACTTCTTTTCATAAATCGTCTCAATCTTACATTTTGGTGTATATATTTAGGTTTTTGTTATGTGAGCACCATGAAAAACACTGTATGCTGATTGGGTTTTCCAATACAATAAAAATAAGAAGCTGATTCAGTAGTGTAATTGAGATATGTCATCATGGCCACTACAGCAGTAATGTACACCTTCAGTTGTACCTCCGTCGGATGCATAAGGCTACGTAACAGTGAAAAAATCTTAAAGTATATGATCACGGTATTATGTGTCTTTTGAGGAGCAATGTTCAAATTTTCTCCTCTTTCATTAGGTATACAAACGACAAGTAACTTCCCGCATCAAAATTTGTTTTTAACTCATATGCAGACGACACCACCTTTCAAATCTCCTTTGGTCTTTTACACGTCAAAAATATTCGGATACCAACCGCATCACCATGTCAGAAAATGTCGTTAGTGATTTGAAAAATGTCCTTGATAAGTTGGCACCATCTTTAAAAATACAAAAGTACATTATTTTGAGCAGCACCAAATTAATCTTCCTTAAGTTAGAAATATACAAAGTGACAATTCATTGGGATCTCCTTCTCAAGACCACATTAGAGACCGAAAAGGTGTCGTCTGAGCAGAGAAGTGCTTTTAATAGGAATGTAATTCAATTCAAAATGAAAAGGGGACTGTAAATTCGTGGTCTTGATATATGCAGCATTTCAAAAAAGCTATTTAATATATAATATTTGGGCTTTTGTACGGAAGGGTGGCCTCGCAAAGGTCAAATATAATATTGTGCACGGTAAGACAGATGATGATAGTTTAGATATACTATATTTTAAATCACAAATAAAAGCACTATTATCAAATTGGGTAAAGCACTTCTCTAGTCACTCAAAAGCACAAAAATAATATTGTACACAGTAAAATCGATGATGATGGTTTATATATGCTATATTTTGAATCACAACTAAAGCACTACTATCAAATTGGGTAAAGCACGTGTCTAGTCACTGAAAGGTACAATAGAAATCACACTTTCAAGCCTTTTTGTCACTTATTAAAATAAAAGATTATTTTCAGAGCAGATGTGTAGATGTTGAACAGAAACAAACTATATGTAACTTAACCACCCAGAAACAACACTTTTTCTAGCTAACAAATGTAATATTCCTAACCTGTTTAGCATCTCGTTTGTTTCAAAACTTAGCGAATGTTTTTTATTAGTTCTGCTGGCCTAAGGTCGCAGAGCTTATACGAACGCTCATGTCCGTCCGTCCGTCATTCTGTCCGTCCGTCCGTCATTCCGTCCGTCCGTAAACTCTTGGATGTTAGCGCTACAACTTAAAAAGTTTTGCTGGTAGACCCATGTAGCTTTCAGGACATATCATATGTATGGAAATCTAGGTCGAGTTTCATAAAAGGGTCCTACATTATAACATAAGATATAGGTCGAAATGTGAAATATTTGTGGACACTCTAGTGTGTTTAATGTTTTATTGATCTTCATGAAACTCGGTGGGAATGTTACTGAGCCAAAAATCTTGAGCGTGTGTGATTCTTGCGGCGCCACCTATATATTACGGGAAATATGAGTTAAAATGAACTGAAACACATTACATTCAATATCTTAAAAAAACTGAGCTGGCATTACGAAATTGATGGCCGATAAACTTCATGGAAAGGGCTACAGTGTTTTTGCGAGCACCACCAAGACACATTATTTGCTACCTAACAGAAATGACGACCATATCTTGGAAACAAGAACACACAACTAGACATGTCACTCATCTAATTGAACTACAAAGAAACACTTGAACACGTAGACCCAATCACATTTTTTTTACAATAATGAATGCTACTAATACAGTATAACAATGAAATCTTCCGATTTGATGTAGCTCACTGTAGTACTCTAATAAATTTGCTTTGTTGTTTCAAAACGTTTTCTTATTGCTATATTCATTTCACTTTCATCTGATTCGTGACAGCAGATCGCTAAGCCCATAGGCCTCTTGTTAAACTCCTTGCTTAGTCAATTTTTACTTTAATTATAGTAGCTTTTTTAGCCCTGCTTGATTCATGAGTTTGTCTTCCCTGTAGTTCCCTGCTGCTGCCTAGGTGGCAGCACGGGATGCCAGCCAATATGAATACCCCATTTAAAGACACGTAAGACACAAAAAATAAATCCCACTTTAATCAATCCAAGCTCAAAATGTTTTTGCGTTAGCATAACAAATCATATATGTGTGTAATCTTCATACTCCAAAGAATTTATATGTCCCGTATTTGGGGGTCTGTGATGTTAATTGTTGAATAAACAATTGAAAGTTGACTGCAAATCATCCACCCCAAAAATGTCCATATCAGTCACTAATTATTTGTGATAAAATCATAATTACACTTGCATCTTAATCCTGGCATATTTGCAACCAAAAGCGATCCAGCGATTTTTGTTTGGTTTAGTTTTTCTGTTATCCATCCTCAAAGTTTGACGTTTCAATTTTCCCTTTGATTTCCGGGATGTTCATTTTCTTCATTTCATAGAAAAAGAACGACGCACAATTTTGAAAATCGCGGAATGGTTTTTGCAGTTCAGACATTCCAAAACCAAAACCCCTTAACGGTATTATATTTAGCCCAGCCGTTTTCTTGGAATAACCATTCTTAGGTGGGTTTCTCGTCCTATTATCCTTTCTGAGGAAACAAGCTTCAAAAGCCTTTGATGTTGCTCATTTGCCTCTGATACAATACCGTTTGCTCAACTTGAGCTGATATTTGTACAAAGGTAGTAAACATCGTCCCTTAACATTTGGTGAGGTTATCAATCAATTATTGGCTTATTACATGAATGAAAGAGACTTTGAAGTACGGAAAAAATATTCAGCAATCTGTCAAACGGCGACAGCGACAATCTGGTTTCAAAGCGTGACGTCATGGAATCGGCCCTTCGGGCTCCGTGATCTCAAGCCTGGCAACGAAAGTTGAGTTGCCTTGCACCGGTGGGGCGGCCTGCGGCCGCTCGTGGTCAGTGGATGGATGGCGGGTATGGTCTTCCGCCCTCTACCTCTTCATCCCGTTTTTAGGGATAGTGTTTTATTGTATTTACTCTTATCTGTACACTTTATGTAGTTAGCTTGTTTGACTTGTCTGTACACTTTACTCAGTTAGCTTGTCATTATTTTGTAGATATTTTCTCAATGAGTTTCATTTGTCTTTCCAACCTAAGTTTTGTATCGAACCATTTTGTGTTTTCTCTTCTGCTCGCGTTAATGCTTATTTCGATGTGTTTACTAGTACTTTTATTTCCTCATCCCTGTGTTTCGATAAAATAGTATTATGTACGTGGGTACTATTTATTAAAGTACCAGTTTTTTTTCCCGCCTGTCTTTGGTGTGCAGGGCCACTAGGGTAATCCATCGCGGCATGGCTTTGAAAGGACATTGTCTGACGATTCCCGCTCCTCCTGAACATTTAGTGTCTCCCTTCATTAGAACGCAAAACAAGCAAGATTACTAAAAAGTAAACCACCAAGGCTATGATATGTTAGCATGTTTGCATCTTTTCCCTGCCCACAAACATACTCTCTGCATGCCGCCTGATTTCTCCGTGCCCCCATAAAACCACTCTCCTTTTGCCATGGACTATTGCTGCCTGCAGCCACGTGACAGACTGTTAATTACCATTGACAGGGGTCATTGTTCGGTTTGTCTGCTGAGAACCAAAAGAATGACACATGGCCTTTCGGATGTCCACATGCCTGTGTGGTTTTGACCTTTTTCTAATATTTCTACTTTAGTTAAAAGCTTGAAATTGTGACAACTTATAGGAAGGACATTCATCCTGTAAAAACCGTCAAAATCTCAAAATCGGCCATGCAAAGGTTTCTGGTGTCTTACCTGTCCTTAAAGGTGAACAGACAAATAACAAAATGAAGTACCTGATTACCAACAAATTACAGCACAACACCGATAAAAATAAAGTGAAAGCAACATAAAACAAGATTGATAAAAAATGATGTAAACTGAAAAAAATCACAACTTGTAACAGGAAACTAAAACGTTAACCATCAACACTTTTTGTGAAATGATTAAGCTATAGAACATCAATCAAAGTAACAATGTACAAAATTGATGGATGTGGTGACTTCCTGACACACGGATGGATATCAAAAATATGTGGCGATTGAATGAATATATATATATATAGATATATATATATAAGAGTGAGCGCGTGAACCCTGCTTATCAGTAATGCATACTGACACTCAACATAGTGGCTTATGAGTACTTATTTAATATGAAAAATGACTACTTTCTGCAATGGATTATCAATCAATGGATATTCTTTGGGAGACTGGGGGGCTCCCCCATTTCTTTCAACGAGGAGCGAGGCCCCTTCAAAAGCATTGTCTTAAATAAAAAAAAATACATGCACCCACCCCCACCCCCATCCCGAATATTCATGAGCTTCCTACGCCATTGAATTAACCCTCCCCCCCCCCTTGAATTAAGACTGAGTCAACAGCTTTCCTTGGCATGTGATCTTGATAAGTCTCATGTACATTTCTCAGTCAAATTGTTTTTCATAACTGTTGTAATTAGTTGAAAACACTGGAGCAGACGACATTTGACCACCAGCCGGTTTTGGCCGGTTTGAGGGGGAAAGGGTTAATGCTTGATGGGTGTCCTATTGGGACTGAAAGAGTGAGGGATGGAGGATAGTGTATAGGATGATTGGTCTGGTCTCTGGCAGGTCATATCTTCTATTATGGTCAGTGTCGTCTCACGAATTGGAAGTCCAAGATGACTGGGCGGCTATATCACAATGGGCAGCATGTGATGCGATCATTTTACCCACGTTATTCATGTCCACTTGTGGACGCACAATGGCCACTGTAATGCATCTTCTTGCGCTTTGCAAAATACAATGGCTCTCGCTGCCTCTGAGGCTAACATATCACCGTTACATGTGCACGAATGAAAATCATACACATATACATATGTTAGACTGCTTTTTCGCCAGGGCACGAGTTTGTACGGAAGTTACTGGCCACTATATGAAACCTTATTGAAGTGTCAAGTTCTCATTTGATGAAAATGAGAAACTACATGTAAGCTGCAGTTCTGAAAACTATGATATGATAAATAAATCATAAACAAATCATAGACCAGGAAAGGAGGAATTTAACGAACGACTGCTTCGTTACGTCAATAGCGCAGTAAATCCAATACATTTATGGCTATTATAGAGCACTATATATATATATATATATATATATATATATATATATAAAATAAAAATAATTGATGTCCGCTCCACGTATGCTCAATTTATTCACAGACAACATACACACACACACACACACACACACACACACACACACACACACACACACATATATATATATATATATATATATATATATATATATATATATATATATATATATATATATATATATATATATGAACGGTGTGTTAGCTTGTGTAAAAGGCTGGCCTGTATGCATAAGCTCAAAAGTACAGTCATACCCCACCCCTTCAACCACAAGCCATGTCTAATCTCTCCAGCAACGACAGAGCCAGGCTAACCTCAGTTGACCTATAGTGGCGATACCTGAATGCATCATCATTTCACGCGAACCAGTCAGATAGTGTTTTTTTTTCTATTTAGCAGTCGATTCCCTACAGAAATTATTTTTTTCCGAACGTGACAGTGGCTAATGTAAACTCCATCCCCTGCGTCATTAGCGCAGTGGGTTTACTTTTGGCACGATCCTATGGTCAGCTATTATACGTACATACATTTTAATTTTCAAAAGTGCAGAAAAGACATGAAACTTTTGAAGTGCGCTATTATATCATCCCACTTTAAGTTAACATTACTCGCATAGTAGCCAAATTTTTTTCCAAATGATTACCACCAACGCAGCATCTGTATAACTTTTCATCCTCGGATTGTAAACGGCTTCAAGCAGGCAGACCATTTCAATCGAATCAACTATTCATCTGCAGCAAATCTCCAATGTTCAGTGATTAGAAAGTAAACATGGTTTGAATAAAAGTAATTACAAATTTCTTTAACTAAGCAAAGGGATTCACCGTCAACTTCACCCTTTAAATCTGTCAATTTTAGGCAAAATGGCGAAACCGGATCGGGGTTCAATGTTACAGCTGTACCAACTTACCCCGAGTGTAACAACTCGCCTTAGCAAAACGGTAATTTGCCCAATTTAAATTGAAAATGTGTCACTCTAGACATCTGCTTTATTTGACTCTGAGATAATTATTGAATTGAAGAGCTGGTTAAACATTTGATGTGTTGAAATAAATTCTCAAACAAGAGAATTCTTGGGACACTTACTTGAATATAAATAAGTATGCTGATCCCCCCCCCCCCCACCAATCTGGACCATACACTTGTCGCTGGTGAGAACTTATTTTTAAAAAGTTGAACTGGTTAACACTTGATATGTCTAGGGTGATTCTTAAGGGAAAGAACTCTTGGGATACTTGATTAATTTTGTCATTTGTATGTATGTATGAATGTGCACATGATGTGTATTTCGATTGGATGGGAGGCGGTAAGGAGTCCTTTTCAGCGTTTTTTGGACATCCGTAGGTAGGACCCATGATTATTTTCAAAGATTGGCTTATTTTCTGCACTTTGTGCCAAAACAATTTGTATGAATGGATATATGGAAGGTTATTACTTTTAGTTTGGAAATGTATGCCCATTAACAACTCTCTCTCTCTCTCTGTCTGTCTCTCTCTCTCTCTCTCTTTCTCTCTCTCTCTCTCTCTCTCCATGGATGGATGGATGGATACATGGGTGGGTGGGTAGATAGATAGATATACAGACAGACAGACAAACTGACAGACAGACAGACAGACAGACAGACAGATAGATAGATAGATAGATAGATAGATAGATAGATAGATAGATAGATAGATAGATAGATAGATAGATAGATAGATAGATAGATAGACTCACGGATGGAGAGATACATACATACATACATACATACATACATACACACATACATACATTTTTCCCACTAAGCTTTCCAAAATCATTGCACAAATAGCAAAAATGTTACCATTAATCAGGCTGTAATCTTCATGTTTTTACCCAGAATCCCAGAATTAGAATAATTTTGCTATTTATCAGATTAATCTTTATATTTTACCTACTATCCTAGAATTAATGTTTCTTAACAAGATCCCAAATTATACAATCCAATCAATTATATAGTCTTTGTACTTTTGTCATCATTATTATGTTCAGACAATTTATATCGTGTAACAATGTATCCAGGCGGGTGTCACAACTTACCCCAAACAATTAAGTGCCAAGTTATTACATTTTTTTGTGTATCCCAATTCTCTAATGATCTCATTTTTCTGCAGGCTCTAATCGCCAGAAAGTTCATTCCGAAGAGTAGGTGGAAAGACCTAGCCAAAGACAATCTGGTTTGATTTGTCTGTCTTTTTGTTGGTTAAAAGATAGTGTTCTGTAGATTTTGTAACAATTCTCCCCGGACTACCCTAACATTTTCTCGAATAAAGTTTCTGAAAAACGTTGAAAAATACTTTACTAATGCTATACACTTTAATATCGTGACAACATGTGGCCAAATGTTGTTACAATATCATACTCATGAAACCCGGGCTCCCATCAAATGGCAGGACAAGAGATTGAAAGTTGCCACACACTTCGGTCAAAGAGGAAAATGGCACCAGATGAGGTGGTTTTATTGCAGACACGTTGGAATATCAGAGTAGATAGGTGGTCGGTATGGGAAAATGGCATGAAAACCACTTTGTTTGAGGATAACGGGTTATTGTAAGAAAATAGAGGTGCATTTGTGTGTGTCATCGGGCTGATAGCTGGAGCTTGTAGGGACCAAACGATCAATATCATTACCTTCCCTGTGCCTGACTTCTACTCTGTTGCAGATCTGGCTCCACATGCACACTACCTACCCTCCCCCCCCCCCCCTTCCCGTCCAAACTACGCGTTCCAGTGCACTATATGTCCTTATATGAGCAAAAAAAATGCACGCATGTGGTGATGTAAGCTGATAGGGATATTTTTTTCAATATTCCCGTGATCAAATGTTACCTCATTGTGTTCACTTGGTCAACTGAGCCTTTAAAGCTACCGACTGTATACCATGTGCCTACAATTCACATTTCTCGTGTCTTATGAAAAAAAAATGCGACAGAAAAAAAGACACAACGCTCACCAGATCTCCGGTAAATATGGTGAGGATGCATCTTGGATGGATGTTCATAAAATCTGTTTTCCATGATATACGAGGTGCCACAAGCATTAAGCAGTTCAAGAATTTTATGGAAAAGTGTCTTCAAAACCACAACTGCACAAAAATCACAGAGTGGATGTCATGGGACCTTATACTTTAACTCATCTGGGATTTATGTGACAATATGGCGTAAAAACGCCTATACCTGCGTTTTCGGAAAATGCCTATTTTAGTTGTTTCGTTTTGTTCATATCTCAGCAATATTTGCAATGTTCTTTTCTTTTTGCGTCTTGAAATTCATCAATTAAAGAGACATTATCCTTGTGGGGGTATCTCTTAGTGTTATTGCCCAAATCTGCTGACTTAAAAACCTTGCTTTTGATCCATGACGTCTAATCAATTGTTCAATTTACATTTTTTGTCAATAAGAAGCCTATCGATAATTATGATCATGTTAAAATCTTGTCTTCTCTTTCAGATAAAGTATGCAGAACCGTCCTCCGTATTGCCCCATAAAGCATGAATGCTTCAGCGGTGAAAATGCCCAAAGGACACAAAAATAATTGTCTTGCTGATTTCGTATGATTTGAAATATGTTCTATCAAATAGTATCGTGGTACACTTATCTTGGTGATATGTGATGTGATGTAGTTTATTTCGCAAAATCGTAGATAGAATATACAAAGAGGGTACTACATTGTTGGTCATATCAAGAGTTCGCAAGTGTTGCCTAGATAGAGTATACAAAGAGGGTACTACAATGTTCGTCATGTCAAGAGTTCGCACGTGTAGCCCTTAAAACCTTGAAGGTTTATTTCCATAAGGTGTGCTTTTCCATGATTTCAAAATAGCTGCAGCACTGTAGAATGGGTTGTAATTGTGCATACTGAACAGATATAATTGTAGGACATATGACGTTTTATACAAAATGGTTTCGTTTCAACAAATGTCTTCATAAAGTTAGAGAGAAGGGCTGTGGCTTATACAAACTGACGAAAATTGCATGCATGCCAAAACGTTCATTATATGAGTAAAATCTGAAATATGACACTAAAATAAATGACAAAACTGTAGGCCCTACTTAAATTAGATTGATGCAGAACAGCAGATAAAAAGAAACCATGGTCATGCGCCAGAATATCACATGCTAAAGGGATTGCTATCTAATGAAATTAATATAGGAAAGGGATGATGTCGGTTCAAAACCTATCATGCACCAAGTGTTTCTTGACTTTATGTTTACATAAATTTAAGGCTTTGTAGAATTTTGATCTTTTGAGGGGGGGGGGGCTGCCAAACTTAAAATTTTGAAGGGTTTTGGTGATTGCATGTCACGAACGTGAAACGAAAAAATATGGGCAAATAAGGTTGTGCCGGGGAGGTTTAGTGTTTGTTGAGATTATCTGTTGCTATAAGCATTTGCGAACTGGATCAATTTTGGCCAAGTTGCACTTCTGTTAGGCAATCATGGCCCTTTGATTTGTCTTGATGGTAACATTCCTCTGTTTAACGGAAATTATTTTGCTATTTCTGTGTCCTAAGATGACTTGGCAATATAAATCTTTCCATTGTCATTATGCTCAGACTTGCATGGAGTATGTTAAGGTTGGATGTATACCAGAGTATTTCAATTTAGGAAGTTGATATTTATTTCACCAGGTCACATGACCTGGCGAAATACCCATTGTGGTCCAGGTTTTTTTCCGAATAATGTTTTCAAGAATTGGCTTATTTGCTAGTTTCTGCCCATTGGTAATACCGATATACTAGAAAGTAACAGTTACTAGAGCCGCCACATTGACGGTCATATGTTATATACTAACACAATTCAACATTGTCGTTATCATACCGAATTCCCCGCATTTACACAACCTGCCAATCCTTCGGTTCACTCGAATGGCCTCCATTTTTGCTTACCTAATATCCTATCGGTGCTCATTATACATTATCAAGTGCAGTACTGGCCTATCCATATATGTCTAGCTCATTGCTAGAGTGAGCATTTATTTTCCCCGGGATTAATTTGCAATGAAAGGGGTACTTGGCAAATTTCTCCGACTCTGGCCTGATTGATTGCAACGGCTTGTAATTCCAGCATTTTGTCTAAGCATCGACCTGGTCTAACCGTGTGTTCTGCCTACTTGAAATGGACCCTTACCACTCCAACAACTACTTAAGTATATTGGCTTATTTCCAGGGAGGTTTGCATTAGTTCCATTCCTTGGCCCGGCTGGTTAGATTAACTTACTTATTTTCAGATGGTTACCGCACCAATGCCGTTTGTTTATCTGGCTGACTATTTTCGCGATACCGTCAAAACAGACCAGCTAGCTATTTTCATGGTGCCGTGATTTTAGGGAGTATACTATTATTACGGTGGGTTACAGCC
Organism: Hermodice carunculata; assembly: GCA_964020975.1. Taxonomy (NCBI): domain Eukaryota; kingdom Metazoa; phylum Annelida; class Polychaeta; order Eunicida; family Amphinomidae; genus Hermodice; species Hermodice carunculata. The sequence continues at coordinate 94,954,115 of OZ026615.1, read as the reverse complement.
AATCAGATGTAATTAGGTCACTGTGTCGTATTTCGGGTCCACTTTCAACGACCTAGGTCATTCCGTTCGACGAGTTCAGCGTAGGCCTATATACAGACGTATTCGCGGTGATTGATTGATTGCTTCTATTAGGCAATCGGTGGTGTTTATATGTACGAAACGAAATGGAGAATGATTCATTGAGAGTTTCAATTTGGAGGAATGACTTAGTGATTCCCCCAAGGTTTCAATAAATACATCGGCGGACAATACTTTGAAACCTTACAAATACACTATATATAATTTGTGATCATTGCTGTTGACCGGAGCCGCACTCATATGGTTATATGATCCTAACCCCCTCTACCATTATTTTGTACAACTAGAACTAGACCTTGGGGGCGAATGCGGTCATTCAATTGATCGATCTGTTCTACATGTACCTGCGTATCGTGGGGCCCTGGACTATACAGATTGAGGGCGACCATTCAAGACCCAAGTCAAGGGCCAACCCCCCCCCCCCCGAAAAATCCACCTCTTTACGACAGAGCAAGACTTTAGGGTGCCAAGTGTAACATCAATTTTGTGGTTATTTTAATTCACTTCGTGGGCGAAATCCGTAAACTCCAACAATGTTGTCTACAGAATTGTTAAGTATATCAATTTTGTCCACAGAATCCATAAGTGAATCAAAAGTCCACGAAATCCATAAATTTATCAATTACGTCCACAAAATCAGGTAAAGCTACCAATTTTGTCCACAAAATCGAAAGAACCTACCAATTTTTTGGTCACAAAATCTTGTAAGTGTACCGATTGTGCCCACGATAATCAGTTTCACACAATTAATTAAAGCCTGTTGTTTCATTTCTGTGCGCATGGTTTTGAATTTTGTCCACAAAATAGTACAGGGTTTTCACTTTTGAGTGAAAGTTTGATATTTTGTCCACGAAATCGAGTAACCTTTCAAGTTTGTCGAAATTATTATCACGAATTTCAAATCATCCTATCGATTTCGTCGACGGCAACGGTATTCAGTTCACAAAATAAAGCCACATATCTTTCTTTCTTTCTTTCTATCTTTCTTTCTTTCTTTCTTTCTTTCTTTCTTCAAAAAGTCAGTGGGCCTACATTCTTTCAAGCAGAGGATGAGGGATTGGTAATGAAAAAGAGCGCTGCCTGCCCGCCTGTTATGAGAATATGTATGGCTGTTTGTTTTAATTTGGACAGGTCACTCTATTCATTCAGAGTGTGCCAGGTCATTGAGTTCAATAAATACTATGCAGGGTCACTGTACAGCCACTGAGCTGGACTGTTTGTGGGTGATCACATATAATTGATAAACATATGGAATCAGCTAGAATGCTGACCTACATTCATGTGAGGTGATCCAGGCAGATCTCAAATTGCACTATGATGTGTGATTAATTGGAAAACTCTGGAGCAAAGTAGAGATTTCTTTGAGTTAATACAGGCAGATAATTTTCTGACTGCGACTAAAGAGAAGAGGAGAACAGGAGAGAGCACAGAAGAGAGAATTCTGAAGGATCTGACAGAAGCTGTGTGTTGTCATCAAGCCATTGGGACTGTGAGCCATTGTTTGCATTGTATCTGTGAAGTATGGACATTGTCTGTGAGTGATCTAGTATATTGTACCACATTGGAACCAAACCGTACCTCTGTGGGATTGGATCAGCTCACACCTTTCAGTGCCACATTGGACCCAAACCATACCTCTGTGGGATTTGTACCACATCATTTGGCACCTGTCATAGGACTTGGAACTGTGGGACAATACTGTTGACAATCTCACCAGGGATTAGGATTTACATAAGAATGTTTGACTCTTGAAATACCAGTGGAGATAAGTGTACCTACTTTGTACAGATTTTGATTGCTAATATATTGTGATTATTAAAGTTATATCATTGTACTCATTCTTTGTTGAATTCTGGTAATATTCAAAAGGTGGGCATCGTAACAAATTGTAGGGGCTCATCCGGGATCTATCCAAGACAAACGGGATGAAAATTTAAGACAAATATTGAATTATTTTGGCAATAAGAACATAACAGTTGAATGAACTGGAAAATTCCGAAAGATTTTAAATACTAAATCTTACAGTTTGAACTCAACAAAGGGTATCTGGCATTTATGAGCATAGTTGTTTGTGAAATATACAGACAATAGGACAACATGCCTTAAATCCAAGTGTGTTTCTGGCTAATGAGGACATAACAGTCAAAGATTTTGATAACTGGTAAAGGACGACCTGCAAAATGTGGCCGAATTCTTAAATTTACACTTACCATCAGGTATCAAGAAAATACCTTTGAAACAAATGATAATTTCACAATTGGTTAAAGAAGGTTTCCTTGAGGATGAGGGATCAGAGGATAAAAGTTTGGCAGTTCAGCTGGAATTAGCTAAATTAAAACTTGAGAAGGAAAGAGATGCAGCACAGGCAGCAAAAACAGGAAGAGAGCATGAGCTAAAATTAGCACAGGCTGCAAGAGAGGAAGCAAGAGAAACTGATGAAAGAAAAGCACAGGAAGCAAGAGAGGCTAGAGGACACCGGTTAAAGCTAAGAGAGCTAAAACTTGGGCATTCTAAATCAGATAATTCAGCACAGTCAGGATATTTTGATGTAGCAAAGAATGCACGTTCAGTACCAAAATTTGAAGAAAAAGGAGTGTCAAAATTCTTTCTGTCTTTCGAGAAAATAGCTGAAACTTTAGAATGGCCTAGAAGGGTGTGGCCTCTTCATTTGCAAAATGTGTTTATTGGAAAAGCACAAGTAGTTTATTCTGTTTGACAGATTGTGTGCCTCCAGGAATATAAAAAATGATTTTGACAAATTAAGGGAATTTATTTTGGTAGAAGATGATAAAGATTGCATTGCGAAAGAAATTAAGACCTACTGGATGAACGTAAGGCAGATAACTTACATGAAGCTGAAGTTTTAGTTGATGACTATGAGTTGACACATAAAACCTTCTTTGGAAAACCCAAACAGGGTCAGTTCAGATCTAAATTTGTAAAGAAACCAGATGGAAAGGGGAACCTCCTCCCCCCCATCAAAAATCTGAAGAACAGAAGCCCAATAATTATCCTCAGTCTGATAAACCTGCTAATCAGAAATCAGGGCAGAAGTTCTTTAGTGGACCCCATGCAGTTACTGCCATAAAAGGGGTCATGTCAAATCTGAGTGTTTTTTACTCCTGAGAAAGACAAATAATACTGGGAAACCTGTTGGTTTAGCCAGCATAAAGAGGCACCCACCTCTAAATATGTCTGATGGACTTTCTGATAATCTTCATACTAAATTTGAAAAATCATCAGCTGAGTCCATTTTGGATGGCCATGAAAGTTTCAAACAGAAGGATTGTTGTCACAGATAGAAAATGCTGTTGACCAGAAGTCAGTTGTGATCCTAATAAGGGACACGGGTGCTGTCTAGTCTAGATGTACTCCTTTTGCTGGATGAAACTTATCAAAAAACCAGTGTATTACTTCAGGGTGTTGAGGGAAATAACATAACAGTCCCACTTCACAAAGTTTACCTGAAGTCGGATTTCAAAAATGGCTCAGTGATTGTTGGTATTTTTCCTAGTCTCCCGATAGAAGGTGTGACCGTCCTTGTAGGGAATGATATAGCAGGGCATAACGTGAAAGGTAAACCAGTACTATATTTAACAGATGAGCCAGTCACGAGAGAGGACACAGGGCATCTTGAGCAGGAATTTCCAGGCTTTTTTCCCGCCTTTGTTGTGACAAGGTCAATGGCTCTTGAAGCTTCTAAACAAAAAACCAGCCACAAGGATGATGAATGTCTAGGGCTGGCAAAGACATTCTTTGCTGGTAACCTGGAGGACCAAGTAAGCCATGAAGGTAACTTGAGTCCAGAGGTAACCCATGACGGTAACCTCTCTGACCAGGTAAACCAAAATAATCATCAGAGTCAAAAGCCTCATTTGAATCGAGATAGGCTGATAAAGGAGCAAAAAGCTGACCCTCAGTTAAGAAAATTGGCAAGTACAGCTTTAACTGAAGAAGAGGCACAAAAAAGATCCAGTCTGTTATTATATTAAGTCAGCAGTGTTGATGAGGCAATGGAGACCTCCAGATGCTTCCACTGATGAAGAATGGAGAATCATTCATCAAATAGTGGTTCCTCCATAATATAGGGCAGACATTTTAAAGACAGCTCATGATTCACCTATGGCGGGCCACTTGGATATTAGGAAGACTCAAGATCAAATAATACGACACTTCTTTTGGCCACGATTACATCGGGATGTGGCAGAATTTGTAAGACATGTCACACATGTTAAGTGGTCGGAAAACCCAATCAAAAAATAAAACCTGCTCCTTTAATTATTATCCCAGTTCTGAATAACCATTTAGCAGGGTTATCATAGACTGTCCGGGACCACTTCAGAAAACAAAAGCGGGAAATAAATTTCTCCTTACTATCATGGATTCAGCCACTAGGTATCCTGAGGCTATCCCATTAAAAAACATCAAAGCTCCTATGATCATTGATGCTTTAATATAATTTTTCACTAGAGTACGAGTGCACATACAGATACATGTGACTTAAGTTCAAATATCATGTCGGCAGTGTTTCAGGAGGTTGCTCACCAGTTAGGCATTAAACAGGTTCAATCCTCTCCCTAACACCCAGAAGCACAAGGGGCTCTAGAAAGCTATCATCAAACACTGAAAAATATGATGAGAACCTATTGTTTTGAAAATGAAAATGAATGGGATAAAGGTATACATATGTTATTATTTGCCATCAGAGAGATACCAAATGAGTCACTGGGGTTCAGTCCATTTGAACTGATATATGGACATACTGTGAGAGGTCCACTAAAGTTTATGAAAGAACAGTTGTTGGTGGAGACACAAGATGAACCTTACTTGGAGTGTGTGTCCAGATTCAAAGAAAAAGTTGAAAAGAGCCTGTGAAGTGGAATTTTGGGATCATCTGCAAAAAATATTATCTGGATGTTTTGAAAAAGGAACTTGGTATAAACAATATTTCAGACATAAGAGGAAATGACGTTTATAAATTACACAAACAATCCATTGATAATTTGATAGATACACATAAAGATGAGATGAAAAGGAATTTTAATATCAAAATTTCTGAAGAGGACTCCTCTATTCCACTTTTGTTCTGGATACCCAAATTACATAAAAACCCTTTTAAATCTAGATTCATAGCTGGTGCTTCAAAATGTACTACAAAGCAATTATCAAAAGAAGTAACATTGTGTTTGACTGCAATTAGGAATCATTTTTGTAAATACTGTAATGCAATTTCTAGAAACTGTGAAATAAATTGTTTTTGGAGTATTAACAATTCTTCCCAGTTTGTATCTAAAATCAAAGATGTAAAGGCAAAAAATATCAAATGTTTTGATTTTTCTACACTGTACACAAATCTACCCATAGATGAAGTCAAAAGTTCACTTTCAGAATTAATTAGCAAAATGTTTAAACATAATGGTAAACCATACATAAATATTAATTCATATACAAAGAAAGCATATTGGTCACACAATAAATATTCAAAAAGTAACGTTAAATCTTACACTGTTGAAACTTTGATAGATGCTATAAAATTTCTCTTGGATAATACTTTTGTTCAATGCGGACCATTGGTTTTTCAACAAATAAAAGGCATTCCAATGGGTAGCAACTGCTCCCCTTTACTGGCAGATTTATATTTAACCTGGCTTGAATTTAAGTATATGAATAAATTGATGAAAAAGGACTTTCAAATGGCTACAAAATTATCAAACAACGCAAGATATATTGATGACATTGCTTGCGTAAATGTACAAAATTTCAGTGAAATTGCTAAAGAAATTTACCCAAAAGATATCCCTTTGGAGGGTAACAATTCAGATGGTTTCAGAGATGTGTTTTTGGACTTGGATATTCAGGTCACTAATGACAGGTTTTGTATTAAAGTCTATCACAAAATAGATGAGTTTAACTTTGAAGTGGTTAATTATCCTTTCCCGGACAGTAATATTTCGGAAACTATTGGATATAATACGTTTTTGTCACAGATTTTGAGATTTGGTCGTATTTGTTCTAAATTTCAGGACTTTGCATCTAGAACCAAATTTATTTACAATAAACTTGAGTCAAGAGGATTCAAAGATGTACTTTTGATCAAATATTTCTACAAATTTTGCTGTAAATATCCCGAGATGGTTAGAAAGTTTGGCTTCAATAATTTTAGAGATTTTAGACTTGCCTGTTTTGCTACTTAATTTCATCTTTTGGCATCATTCTGTTTTAATGTTCACCTTTCAGACATTTTAGGCTAGCTTGTTTTCTGTTAGGTCAAACCCCCAGGGGCTATAGGTAGCAAGCAGCTACTGACGACAGTTACAAGCTCGCCTAATTGTGCTTGATATCTGTTTAAGAAATATTACATTTTCGTTGCATTCTCTTGACTTAAGTACAAATAATGACTTTCATTCTTTTCTGACTTGCCCTATAATTTAGCAGTTAATATCCAAAGATTATTAGAAAGTTTGGCTACAATAATTTACAGTTTTTAGACTTGTCGGTTTTGCTACTTAACTTTATCTTTTGGCATCATTCTGTTTTAATGTTCACCTTTCGGACATTTTAGGATTGCTTGTTTTCTGTTAGGTCAAACCCCCCAGGGGCTATAGGTAGCAAGCAGCTACTGACGACAGTTACAAGCTAGCCTAATTGTACTCAAAATCCTGTTAAGAAAAATTGTTTTGATAACATGTTTTTTGACCTAAATGCTAATGACTTTCATTCTTTTCTGACATGCCTAAATGCACATTTACTCAAAATTGACAGTATTTTCTTAAATGTCACAAACCTGACACATTAAGTTGATACATTGACTCAGAGTTGGCAGTTAAATAGAGCTTAATTGTTTGGGGGGTAGGTGTCATCACAGAGTTTGTTTTACATTTCTGGTGCAGGATGTCCATTGTTACAGTCCTTGTTGGGATTTCCCTTGGTTTGTACAGGTGGTCTAGTTGCAACTGTTTATTTTACTATCACTGGGACTGAATATAAGGCCCCAGCTTGTTTCCACTTCAGTTATACACTGGCGGGTGGTTTAACTAGGATAAACTGTCCAGCCAGAAAGGGTACATATTGGTTCAGGGGTAAGTCAAATTGTTCTTATCTGAACCTGTACTATACAAATTTAGTAATTATGGTTTGTTTGACAGGGGTTCTTCTTTCATAATGAAGCTCTGCATTTATAAGCAAAACTTCACGTATTTAGCTAATTCATCATTTGCCACGTTCATATTTATTCTTTATTATGTGGGTTGTCTTTGCTGAATATTTAGCTTAGACAAGGAGCCGCTACTCAGAGAGACATGTACGGGTAAAAGGCTCCGAAACATGTTGAGTAGTTACCCGCTGAAGACCCTTTAATTTATTTGGGCTGATACAGCCTATGTCAAAATTTTACAGAGGAACGTGTGCAATATAGACAATAGTAATTCCATATGTATACAGGTTAGACAGGGACAGGTTAGCTTATGGAGAGTAAAGAGTTCGAACTGCGGAATAGGATATTGACTACTAGGAAGTGGTTCTGGGCAAAAAGACACAAATACAATTAAATCTGATGAATGCACAGGGTAAGATGAAAACATGGTATGATAAGAAAGCAAGGGAAACAAGTTTTAAACCAGGAGACAAGGTGTTAGTACTTTTGCCTACGCCAGGGCATTCAATTCTGGCAAAATTCAGTGGACCTTACCTGGTTGAAAGAAAGTTGAATCGTGGATTATATATGATATATATATAGATTAGATATAATATCTACACCAGATAGGAGGAAAGCTACACAGCTTCGTCACATGAACATGTTAAAAGAATACCATGAAAGAGGAACACCAGTAGGAATTGTCAGTGCCACTATTCTGAAGAATGATGGAAATGATAATGGGGATAATGAGAATGATCCATTCTCAAATGAAGACTTAAGTTCTATTTCCAGTGTAAAAATGCGGAACTCTGACATATTACAAAATCTTGACAGCAAGATCAGTTATTTGGAGCCTGCACAGCAAGCTGACTTTGCAAAACTTATTCATGAGTTTGAACATTTATTCTCAGACCAGCTTGGTTGCACGTCAATATTATGTCATGACGTAGATGTAGGTGATGCTGGTCCAATAAACAACAAGCTTATTGGATGAATCCTCTGAGATTGGCTACAGTTCGAGAAAAAAACAAATTACAAGCTGAAAAATGATATTATAGAACCAAGCCAAGTAGCTGGAGTAGTCCTATTGTATTCGTTCCAAAACCTGGCGGATCAATGCGATTTTGCATTGATTATAGACAGGTTAATTCTGTCACTAAATCAGACTCCTATTCACTCCCTAGAGTGGATGATTGTATTGATAATTATAGGTAAATACGCTGTGGATGCATGTGTGTCAGTGTTTTGGTCACACAATGAATACAGACCTCAGGTGACAGGCTATTAAAACTAAAGGAGCAGAGAAACTCTAATCCTTTCTTGTCATAAAGGGAATAAATATACATGATTATCTGTGGGTTTAGGAATGTGGTCATTCCAACATTTAACCCTTGAACCAGAAATCTTGTTGGGCTATTAGTTCACTAAGGTTTGCTTCAGAACTCTGACTATGGAGGTAAGCATAAACAAATGCGCGAGTAGCAAGAAAAGTTTTCTGTTTTGACCCCATTTTCATTGATAATATCACTGTCATTGAAGTAACCAAAATGTACAGTGTCAACGAAAATTTTAAATGTCAGAGACAACCCGGCGAACATATAGCAAATTTAACATGTAACTCTATTGATATGACATGCGTCATTCAGCCCAGTTCCGTGTGAAAGATTGTTGCAAAGTGCATATTAAAAATGACTATTACATGAACAAGGTGCGGTCTCTTACATAATTCTGACCACAAGCAGATATAACTCTCCCAATCTGACAGGTACAGTGTGCAGATTTTCTGAACAGGTCAGTTTTCATTACACCAAGGGGGGGAGAGAGAGTCTCTCTCTACCCTCCTTGATTATACTCAGTGTTGTGACAGAATGCGCAAGGCTAAACGTGAGAACTCAGATTCGCCACGCGACCCGGCGTGACTGCTGTCACTACTGTGGCTGCACGAAACGTATATATCTTAAAATTTTCCCAATATTAATCATGGTTACTTGTTCTCAGATGATCTAGAAGATTCTAAGAAACAAATTGGTATGAGACATGTTTTTGTTCATAAGTTAACTTTGGAAGGTACAGACTATAACCTGGTTTATCATCATTTTTTGTAGGTAGAACTAGTAGCATAACACCTCAAGGGACACACCCAGTGACCACTTAGGGCAGAAGAAAACCGAATATCAGGTCTGCACAGCCATTTTGTCATTTAATTGCTTCAAATATCATAGAATATGAATGAACAAAGACATAAAACTGACTTTCAACATATTTTATTCACATTTATGCTAAAAATTACCATCAAATTAAATGAGGTATTTATTGATATTCTTGCTTCATGTCTCATTATGGAGAGCACACTTATGACTATGATAACTCCAGCATATAGGATGTCACTGTTAAAGAGATAGAGGACTCAGTTTAGATGGACGGTGATTGTCAACTGTGGAAAAATCATGTAGCTCCAGTGTTTATCCTAAAATGAAAGTGATTGTTAAGGGTTGGGAGAGCAGGACTGTTCATGTTCACAGACTGCTGTACAATTTACACTGGGTGGTTAAAATCGTAAAGGCAAACATATAAGTCACCTTCGCCACAAAGAAATGTGCTGCAATATAAATCATTTATCAGCTGAAACCCAGCTCTAAATTCACAGAGGGTGAACTGCAAGTCCCAAGGGCAGTGTACAGGACACAGTCCATTCCCTCTTGCATTTTGGGCTCAGGTAGTGTTCAGTTGTTGGAGCTCTGTGCATAATGTTTGCTTGCTTGTTATTTTATTGTCCTATCTACATTGTCACAACGCCCCCCCCCCCCCGCCTCCCACAAAAAAGGAAAAAAGACAAGCAAAAAAGGAAAAAAATAGTGTCATGTTTAGGTCTGCAACCTCCATTTACCTGGTGGAATACTTTCAAAACAGTCTTTTTGGCAGTCATCATAAATTAAGAAAAGTTCAACAGTAGTCATGATCAGTAGGCATTTGGTGTTGTGGTGTTGTCACACTGAGTTTGAACAATTTTTTCAAACAGTTCAACTTTGCACCCAACACAGAGTGCCGTTTAATTCTGTTCAGCCTGTGTTTATAGCTATAAGTAATTTTCACGCTTGTTCAATATTTTGTACACTTGAGGACTTGTCACTGGTACATCCATTGCCTCACCGGCCTTCATGACTGATCCTGCAGCTCCAAGTGAATGTGTGTGCAATGCACTGGGAGTCCTGCCAACATAGTATTTTAAACAGATTTTGTGCTTTGACACCACCTTTAAAGTGCTTAAGTGCACAGCCTCCACTATATTTGTATTTAGTCTCAGTCTTTGTTTTTTTATACTTTCTCTACTCATTTATAATTAACAATACTTTGCAGCTCCTTTGTATCTCTTGGTGTGGGGTTGAACGGGCTAGTCGGTTGTTCTGTGGTACCACATATTAAAGATCTTTTCCTTACATGCAGAGTGGTCACCACAGAAACAGCTGACAATGGTCTGTTTTGCTAGTTCCCCTGCATGATAAAACTCTGGGGTGCCTGGTCCAATTTTTTTTTATTACCAAATGCAGACCAATGGAACACCTTGTTACGAGTTTATTAGCAAGGTTGCCTCGGTTGTACCGATACCTTTCATCTGTTTTCTTTCCCACCAGATGTGCACTGAATTGGGTCGCATACATTTTCCTGCGCTGTCCACCTGTTACGTGCACTGCACAATTCAGTTTCTCAGGTTTTATTAGCTCAGCTGGTAATGCAGCTGAGCTTTTAGGAGGTGAGGCATCCGTCGTCTGTCTGTCCGTCGTCCGTCCGTCTGTTGTCCATCCACAATTTTGACTTCTCCAAAACCGCTAGCCAAATCCACTTCAAACTTGGTGGGGATGTGCCTTGGGTGTGTCTCTACCGAGTTTCTTCAAATGGTCAGGGAACGGTGATTTTTAGATTTTTATGAATTTTTTCGTTTATTTTGGGGGGAAATCTTAAAAAATCTTCTTCTCCGAAATCGCTTCGCCAATTACTTTGAAATTGTATATGGACACTTCTGAGGACCCCCAGACCTTAATTTTATTACAAATAATTTTGTTCAATTTTTATTAATTTTTGTGCATTTTTGCTATTTTCGACTTCTGCTCCAAAACCATCTCTCAGATTGTGCTGAAACTTGGTGGAAATGTTCTTTGTGGAAGAATTACACAAGGGTGTTCACCAGGTGGCGTTGCTGTGGATCCCTGATTTTTAATGAATTTTTCAATTCGGGTACTTGTTGGTCAATGCATACATTCCTATTGTTTACTATGCAAGTCAATGGGAATTGCAATGGTAGTTTACATTTTCGACATCATTTAAAAACCGTTGGCCAGATTCACTTCAAACTTAATGGGGATGTGTCTTGGGTGGGTCTCTATCAAATTTATTGAAATAGTCACGGACCAGTGATTTGGGTGTTTTTTAAGGAATTTTTCTTGTTAATTTTACATGTTTATTAGTTACCATGCAAGTCAATGGGGCTTGCAAAGTCATTAGGGTTTGCAATGCTAATTGACATTTTTTTTCTTCTTCTGCGAAACCGTCAGCTAGATTCACTTCAAACTTGGTGGGGGTGTTCCTTGAGTTGGGGGTATCTACCAAGTTTCTTCAAATGGTCACAGTCCAAAGATATTTGGATTATTTTATGACTTTTTTTTATTTATTTATTTTCTTTTTTTTTTTTTTTATTTATTTATTTTTCTTTTATTTTATTTTATTATTTTTTTTTTTTTTTTGTTGTTCGTTTTTTGGCCAAATCATCAAAAGTCTTTATCCTTGTATAAACTCAGCCAATTGCTTTGAAATTGCATAGGGACACTTTTGGGTATGAGGGTGATAAACGGACCTTGACCCCATTTCCAAGGTCACAAGTTGAGGTGCATAAAATTCACTGTTCATATGGTAACTTAATACCTATTAAGGCGAGGACATTTGTATTGCACATGCTAGTTGTCCTTAATGAGGGCCAGCCTCAGACGGTAGATGAGTGACATTGACGTCATTCCCAAGGTCATAGGGTCATTTGTTCAAATTTTACTGTTCGCCTGACAAGTTGAGAGCGATTTGAACTTGGACCTTGATGTTGAACATGATGGTTGTCCTGAGCAAAGGCCAGACTTAGCGGTACATGGGTGACTTTAACTTTATTCCCTAGGACACTGGGACCAGACACCTATGTGAATTTTACTTTTCACATTGTAACATGAGAACTGCGGAAGGTACGACTTTTTGATGTTGAACTAGGTGGTCCTCTATTTGGGAAAGATTGAGACCATACATTAGTGACCTTGATCTCATTCTCAAGGTCACAGGGCCACTAACATGAATTTTACTGGTCGTGTGATGACCTGAGAACTATTTGTACTGTGACTTTGATCTTGCACATGGGGATGGCCCTCTATGGAAGTTAGATTTAGAACAGGTCAGTGACCTTGACCTCATTTCCAAGGTCGTAGGGTAACTAAGTCACCTGAGCACAGGACTGTCACAGTCCTCTTGTTTAAAGATTATTTTATCCAGGCAGAATTTTTGTGCACCCATCACTGACAACATATTTTACTTTTAAGCCATTAGCTTCAATCGAGTCAATGTTTTTGTTGACACCATGTTTTCACTGCTATCCATAGCCTGTGGTTTTTCCAGATTTGCATATTTACCTATTTTGGAAAGTATTGCTTGTGCCAATACCAGTCCTGTTTGTGCAATCAGCATTGGGCTGTGAGACTGCGTACCTGCTTGGTACATAGTTCTACCCTTGCTGGGTTATTATAAAATGTATCAGCCAGTATTCTCATCTTCACTGTTTGACAAAACAATATATTGATTGTCTGTCATTTGTTTCTCATTAAGTTCTTCATAAACTTTACAGCTCTGGTCAATATGGTGTTGTAGTGTCGTTGTACTAGGAGGGTGGCAATCCAGTGATGCAAACACAAGCCTAGTGTCTCCAATGCTAATGGGGCACTTCATTAGAAAAGCACCCAACTGCATGTTGATGGCCACAGGTGGACGTCCCACACCCCGCTGCTTCACGTCCCAGAACAGTTTGTGTGTTTTCTCAATCCTGCATCTGGTTCATCTTATGGTGAGACAGGTCCAAAGACCAATGTCCTCCACTTTGTAAACATTTAACACAGCCTTGTGTGAAGGCTTGTGTTCACTACCACAAATACAAATGAACTGTACCATCTCATTCAGGCATACCACTTGGTTTCCATGTTCCTTGGTGCTGGTTGTATGGCGGTCTTTGGGGCGTAGTGCTGAAAAGCATCCTCTGGACCTACCGACTAGAACTTGCATGGTTTCAGGAATCTTCCTATATTTGCATGGCCTGGCTTCATTGGCTTGGTCTGCATGGCTGCCTGGACCTACTTCTCAATTCTGTGATGCATCCTTTTTTCTGCCCTCATCCCCTTGTCTTAGGTGGGAATCACTGTTGTGATGCCATTTTGCTGCACGTTTTTGTGACCTTTTCCCACATACCCCATTTTTGCTTCAAATTCTCCGTCTATACTCAAACTTTGTCACTTTTTTAATATGGCTGACTTTTGTCTGTTGCTGAAGCTGATATTACATAACTGTGAAGAGTCATTTTGACAATGAAGCTTGGTGACCTTTGGTTGTACCACCCTAATCCACAAACTGACTTTGTGTATTAGGACTGAGGGAGTATGAAGGTTCAGTTACAGTCACCGTATTCAATTCCAAAGTCTATAAACCAACATGACATGACTTTTTTCTGACGGTTTACAATATTAACCATGTAAAAACCACAATTTACTGTGAGCATCATTGGGGAAATTATTGTGCTAGCATACCCTCGCAACATGTACATCCTTTTTTTTCAATTTTTGTTTATATGCATTCTGGTTAATTGCATTAAATATGACTGTTGGACAAAAACACATTAGCAACTTTTTATTTCTAGCTCAACTGCCTTGTCAGTCAGCTGAGTTTATGTAATAACCAGCCATCAATCGTTTGTCCCTTGTCCGTCCATCCATCGTCCACATTTCAAATTTTCAACTTCTCCAAAACAGCCTGCCAGATTCACTTCTAACTTGGTGAGGATGTCCCTTTCGTGGGTTTCTACCAAGTTTGTTCAAGTGGTCATGCTCAAGTGATTTTTTTATTTTTCATGATTTTTTTCTTTTTTTGGTTTTTGGTTTTTTTTTGGGGGGGTGGGGCAAATCTTAAAAAATCTTCTTCTCCGAAACCACTCACCCAATTGCCGAAATATTGTACACGGACATTCATGGGGACTATTAGTTCTGAATCTATTCACCAGGTGGTGTTTCGAATTGAAAAATATGTATGATTTTTTATGTGTTTTTGCTATTTTTGAACTCACCTCCAGAACCGTCTCTCATATTAAGCTGAAACTTGGTGGATATGCTTCTTGTGGAAGGGTCGAACAAACTTGTTCACTAAGTGACACTGCTGTGGATTTCTGATTTTAAACGATTTTTTCAATTCAGGTACTTATCAGTCAATGCAGCTTTCCTGTAGATTACTATGAAAGTCCATGGGCTTTTTAATGCTAATGCTCATTTTCGACTTCTTCTCCAAAACCGTTTTTCTAAATTGACTTCAAACTTGGTGGCAATGTGCCTTTGGTGGGTTTCTTCTAAGTTTGTTTAGGTGGTCCTGCTCCAGTGATTTTTGGATTTTTGATGATTTTTTTTTTTTTTTGTTTGTTTGGTTTTGTTTTTGGTTTTGGTTTTGGTTTTGGTTTTGGTTTTTTGTGGTTTTTTGTTTGTTTGTTTGTTTGTTTGTTTGTTTGTTTGTTTGTTTTGGGGGAAGGGGTACGAATTTTACAAAATCTTCTTCTCCACAACCCCTCACCCAATACTTTGATATTACATAGGAACACTCCTAGGGACTCCTAGTTCTGAACTTGTTGCAGGTGGTGCTGCATTTTTTTTTTCAAACAATTCATGAATTTATGTGTTTTTTGTTACTTGTCACTTCTTCTCCAGAACAGTCTTCCAGATTAAGTTGAAACTTTGTGGATATGTTCCTTGTGAAAGGGTCAAGCAAAGATTTTCAGTAGCTAGCACTGCTCACTTTTTTCATTTTAGGTACTAATCGGTAAATTTCCATTGCTTACTATGCAAGTCAATGGGCATTCTAATGCGTTCTAATGGTAATTCACATTTTGGACTCTCTGAAGAAAATGTCAATCAGATTTACTTCAAACTTGGTGGCAATGTACCTTGGGGGGTCTCTACTAAGTTTGTTCAAATGCTCATGCTCCGGTAATTTTTGGATTTTTTTGTGATTTTTTGTTATTTTTTTTTTTTTTAATTTCTTCTACAAGTTAAATAGGAAAGTTTAACATGGGAATTTCTTGTAATGATTATAACTTAAATAGTATTGGCCAGATTTTGGCCAAACTTGGTAGGAATGTACCTTTTATAAGTGTCTACCTATTTTGTGCAAATGGTCATGATTCAGTGATGTTTGAACCTTGACTCATTCCCAAGGTCACAGGACAACTGACACGAAATTTACTGTTCACTTGCTAAGTTGAGATCTGCTTTAAGTTAGGACCTTGATGTTGCACATGTTCATGTTTCTCTATGAAGGTCATGCTTAGACAGTACATGAGTGACCTTGACCTCATTTCTGGTGTCACAACGCAACATACATGAATTTTACTCTTCACTCTAACTTGAGAACTACTTGAACTGGGACCTTGATGTTGCACATGTTAGTGTTCTTCAATAAAGGTCAGACTTACACAGTACATGGGTGTCCTTGCTCCTATCCCAAGTTCACAGAGCTGCAATTGTGATGAATGTCTAGGTCAGCTGAGCATGGGCTGTTCACACAGCCCTCTTGTTTTCTTTACATGATTTGTATACAAAACAATATTTCCCGGACCATTCATTTGATAAATTTGGAGATCACGTTTTCCCTTAAGGTATTACGTGTATAATTCAGTCCACTTCCGGGTAGGATTACAAAGTGCATATCAAAAATTATAGGTACAAAGAGCGGTCTTTTACATAATTCTGACCACTGGAAGATATTACACCCAATCTGGCTGGTACAGTGTACAGTTTTTATTGACAGGTCAGTTTTCATTATACTCAGTGTAGTGACTGAATGCGCAAGGCTACAACGTGAGTACTCAGATTCGCCACGCGACCCGGCGTGACTGCTGTCAGTACTGTGGTTGTAGCCAACGTTAATATCTTGAAATTTTCCCAATGATGAGCATGGTTTCTTGTTCTCAGATGATTCAGAATATTCTAAGGAACAAACTAGTATAAGACATGTTTGGGTTTAAAAATTATCTTAGATGTTACAGACTGTAACTTGGTTTATTATCATCGTCGACGATCGTCCCTTTTACAATGTAAGTTTTAAACAAACTTGTTACAAACTCAAAATTGACGAAATTTTGATTTTACTGTTGAATGTTGTCATACATGACAATATACCTGGAAAAATCTACTTTTGCTTCCACAAATGTATTTTTAGTTTGTTTGGGGTTATTGACATTAATTTCATATAACAAATTGTGATTTGTACGTTTGTATAATTGTACTGATGATGAAGAAGTGCTAACTCCCTTGGGCACAGGGCTGTCATTTTCTTCTTGTTTAACAGGTTTATACTGTTGAGAAATAAAGCGGTATAATATTCCTATGGGAAGTTCTGAATTACTAAAAACGAATGAAGTATATATAGCTACAAACACAGCATGCACCCTGTGAAATACTAAATTTGAATGTACTATTTTCCTTTTTTTTCCCCTTTGGTGGAATGTCTGGGTATCTCCACTATCCAATTATTGCTAGTTGCCATGGCTCCTGTTTTAAAACATGTACAGTATGATATGCTCGAGATGAAATCACGTCGTAGCAAGGAACCCGCTTTTCCCTGTTACTTAATATTTATGACCTTTTGAAGGTAATGCAACAGTATTCAGTACATATTGATTATTATATGGTCATACCATTCAACAATGATACTCAAAGTCAAAAAGCATGCTCCATCCGTGCTTGTGTATGAGAAAATATTTGAGTGTATGAAGGCATATGTATGTATGCATAATATATATATATATATATATATAGATATAGATATAGATATATGACAGGAAGGAATGTTAACAGCTGGCCGTCCTCGCACCGTCACAGACAAAATTGCGTACATACATTATTTTTACGAGTGGAATAATGTGAAGTTAAAATTAAATTCTGGGGAATGCACAAATTAAGTTGAAAGACAAAACAATCCAAACATACAGACTCTCAACCATGGACAACGAAGAACCAATACAAAAATTCAGAGTACCTGCCTCGAGAGCTATCTATCTGCAGGCCTGAGAATTGAGTTTGAAAGGCAATAACTTCTGTTGAATATTCATAGGATGCCCAATGGCCAGTTACACATGCGCCAAGATGAAAATGACACTTCTATTTCAGTTTTGATAAAATAATGCAATTTACGACTTGAGTTGCCTCGAATTGACGCAAAATGAATGTTATGATGCAATCATATTTTGATGCGCAATAACCAAGTTGAAATAAAAAGCTTGTCTATAATAATTTTAGGTTTGAATGTATTACAGATTTAAATTTTCAATTTTTGACATGCTTGCTCCTCCACAAAAAGGCAGACCTGTACATAATTAGCTATAACCATGGTAAGTGTGAATCTGATGAGTAATATATACTGTTATGGGAAAAAATAGATGTCACCCGTGCCCCTTGTTCAACATTATGCACGTGTTATGAGGATATGTGTAGTGAGATTGTTAACTTTATTATACTATTGCTTTTCGCATCTCTTTTGGGAGGAAATGGTGGTCCTTAAAAGGACCTTTTCGGTTGTGGTTGTTTTTCTTGAGAGGCTGCATGCATCAATACCAGATATGACCACCACGCTTCTGTGAGCAAGCTTGCATCCACCTTGGCATACTGTTTGTCAGCTTGGTAATCTCAGTCTGGTAAATTTTATTCCAGTGGTCAGTGAGCCTCTGTGCCAGTTGGTCCAGGATGGCTGCAGGTCCTTAATAACCATCCCTGATTTGATGGTCAAGCACATCCCACAAATGCTCAAGGGGGGGGGGGGAGGATCAGGAGAATGGGCTGGCCATGGCAACAATGGGATACTGTGTTGCAGCAGATACTGCATACTGACTCGGTCAGTGTATAGTCGTGCGTTTCCCGTTGAAACAGTAGCCCTGGATATTGTTGGATTCTCCGATCCATTCTTCAACTGTGGGCAAAATCTCATCCAGATAGCGCTGGCCTGTTAGCATCCCATTCATGAGCGCTGTTCTGCCTGTTGCTGTAATTGCCTCCCTCATCATGACACTGCCTCCTCCGTAGCAGTCACGCTTAACCATACATCCTTCTACGAACCTCTTTGAAGGCATTCGTTAAACCCTTATTCTTCCATCATGGAAATCCAAGCACAGGCGGGATTCATCTGACCATCACACTGTTCCATTGATTTCTGGTCCAAGCTGCCTGCTCCTCACACCACTGTACCCATCATGTCTTCTGTGCGCGACTGAGGGGGATGTGAATGGCAGGGTGGTGTGTCCTCAGTTTGACCAACACTGGTCCCCTGTTAATAGTAGACTGTGACGCTCAGATGTTGCAGGCCTGGGGCAACTTCTGATGATACCTTTCGGTGCAAAGAAACTGCATAGTGAAAAAGGCATTCAAAACTACCTTTCTTGAAAACAGTTTTTTTTTTTAAGATTCCACCCTTAAAGATCATTTTTCAAGAATCCTATGCCTCCATGCCCAGACGTACATTTCACGCTCTGGGCCGTGAATGTCTTAGAGCCAGATGCGATTTTCATGCTCTGGGGCTTCAAGGTCTAAAAGGTCCTATTGATTGAATGGATACCACTTATTAAAAAATTGATGTTTAGGGTCGTTAGAAACGATATCTGAAAACCAAAATGTTAAATTTCAGTTTTGAAAAGCGTTTTTTAGATCCAAAAGTGCATCCCACTTGCGACAGGAAAGCGCGTGAATATTCTCCGCTCATGGCCCGATGTGGGAAAGTGTTACGGACGTCACAAAGGCAACCCGCTGGCCATGGTGTATGTGTACTAAGCCAGAGTATCTCCAGCTTGCCAACAGTTATGGCAGATACAACAGAGCATAGTGATTCTGGACAGTATGAATTGAGTTTGGCATGTACGTGGTCTGATGACGATAAAGAAGAATTAATCACAAAAGCTGAAGTAGCAGAGGAAAAGATCCTTCAGCCTTACACACATGAGGGGACGCCCAGAGCCCTACCATCAGCAGTACTGCAGGGAGTGCAGCCGTGGTACAGCCAGCTGATCTCAACTTGCCGTCTGGACAATGATAATTCGTTGCGAAAGAGGTATTTCCTATCAAAACTTTTAAGATTCCATTTAAAAAGAACAAGCATGAATGCAATAAATTTGAATTTGCGTCACGATGGGCCAGGTCTTGTAGTGTTTCAAATTCTAGCTTTTACAGAAACAGCTACGGCCTAAGCCTATGGAATATAAAAGTCCAAACAAACAGTTAATTCTTCCCTTCCTATATGTGTGTTCTATGGATGATGAAACATAAGTTTGCATTTATGAACATAGCTATCAATACCAGTATAACTCCCTACCCGTCAGTAACCTCACGACCCTTGGAGGGCAGTAATTTACGTTTCCGTATACATTGTCATCAGTGCACTTGTTTATGATATCCTTTATTTCAGATCGTATAATACGATCTGAAATAATGGATACTATCCATTATGTAGCAATGGTAAATATTTTCCTGTGACTGACTTATTTTTTGGTTCCATATGAACGACAAAGGAACAATGAGATGGAATTTTGTACACCAAATTATTGGGAGCTGGACATGGACTGTCACAAACAGTGGCTCATGACTGAAAAAGATGAAAGGCCAGCTGCCCACTGGTCTGGGCAGCTGTGTAGATGAGGCGTGAATGTGGTGGCTATCCAAACAATTATTATCTGGTTATGGGATAAAACATCTCGCAATGTGCAGTAGTAATTGCACATACACATAACAGTGGCCAGAGAACTCAACCTGTTATAGACTGTTCAACCCTAGACCAGGGTATGGAACAAGATCGGTCCTTGTTTGTCCATGTTTTCCACCCATTTTTTCCATCAGCTGAATGGTTGAACTCACTGAAGTTTTGTTACAATGTTACTTTGTAACAACATCCTAGACCAGCGTTGTCACTGTGACATTCGATTGATAATTATGTGATACATTGTAACAGTCATAGAATTACTAGAGCTGTATTTTGCTGCAATGCAAGCTTTGAAATCAGAATAATACCGTAAATACTGTTAAAAAAGAAGAAAAAAAAACAATGAATCACTATTCCTGGTTTTATGAGTAATGCCTAATTTGGCCAGCTCCATTTATCCTTCCATTGGCCAGTGATGGGACCCTATTTTGCAACAGCAGCCGCTTTTTCTTGACAAACCTATCCTAAACATTGTCATATTCTACAAATCAAAGTCACTTTTCACGAAGTGTTCGCTACATATGTAAGATCGGTTCCCAGGGCCTTGCCACTTGTCCCTGTAACTCGAAGTGCTGTGGGCCATTGCTCCGACTTCGAAATTATATTAGAGGTGTATTTCATAAATTGTCGGCCTGTGGAAGTGCCCTACCGTGTCAATGTACAAGCCACACCTGCTATAACATCACCCTGGTTCCTTGGTCAACCTTTTTTGGGGTTGTCCCGATGGCCTAGAGGTCAGCGTGTTGGACTTTACATTTGGTTAAGCGAGTGTGCCGAAGGTAGTGGGATCGAATCCCATACAGGTCGACATAAATTTATCGTATTTTTCACTTGATAATACTCTATTGGTTTCGAAGTGCTGTGGGCCATTGCTCCGACTTCGAAATTATATTAGAGGTGTATTTCATAAATTGTCGGTCTGTGGAAGTGCCCTACCGTGTCAATGTACAAGCCACACCTGCTATAACATCACCCTGGTTCCTTGGTCAACCTTTTTTGGGGTTGTCCCGATGGCCTAGAGGTCAGCGTGTTGGACTTTACATTTGGCTAGGTGAGTGTGCCGAAGGTAGTGGGATCGAATCCCATACAGGTCGACATAAATTTATCGTATTTTTCACTTGAGTGTGTGGGGTCTATGCTGTTTGTAATTTCATTTTTTTTTTTTTGGTGAATGTAAACAAGCAGTAGAACTTGTATTCCTACAATTAACAGCAACACATCAACCCATCCTGAGTGGAAACAGGAACGAAAATGAATATTTCTACATGCATTTTTAACCCTGTTGATTTAAACAAATTTATTCATAAAAGAAATCAATTGGGAAAAAGGGAAAGGCCCTATAGTGACCCCTCTGGTCAGACGAAGACAATCCTGATGACAAAGGGTGAATGAATTATGTTTAAACCAAGTGACACTTAACAGCCATGGCTTGCTAGCATGGTTGGAGGTATGAATACACCATTGCGGCCAATCAGGTGCAGGTTACCGCACTAAATAGTTCTTGGTTGTCGTGTGCTGACACCTTTGGGGGCCATTTACCTGTAATTAACCCTGTGTTTCAGCTAGACTATTGCATGAGCTTATCACACTGTTTGTGTTGTATGGTTTGACAGATATTTTTTCCATGATCAGTTTTATAAACAGAAGTGCAAATCACATATTCATACGCAGTGACGTAATGCTGGCAAGCCGTGCTCGGAGCACTTGTTTCTTGGCTATGACAGGTAAACACTGGCACAACTTTTGATTCTATCTATAGACTCGCCTTTTTTATTTTGAATGTTTTCAATGAAAAGTGTCTGCACAACACCAACTCCATACTTTATTTTAAAAAGTGACGCAACAAAAGTTGTACGCCTTTATGCTAATATGAGAATATACAGTAAATATAATGGTGTTTTCATCCCCGGAGTCTTCCCTGTCAGCCAGCGGTATTGCGTTTGTGACGTCACTTGGATATTCAGGTCACTAATGACAGGTTTTGTATTAAAGTCTATCACAAAATAGATGAATTTAACTTTGAAATAGTTAATTATCCTTTCCCGGACAGTAATATTTCGGATACTATTGGATATAATACATTTTTGTCACAAATTTTGAGATTTGGTCGTATTTGTTCTAAATTTCAGGACTTTGCATCAAGAACCAAATTTATTTACAATAAACTTGAGTCAAGAGGATTCAAAGGTGTACTTTTGATCAAATATTTCTACAAATTTTGCTGTAAATATCCCGAGATGGTTAGAAAGTTTGGCTTCAATAATTTTAGAGATTTTAGCCTTGCCTGTTTTGCTACTTAATTTTATCTTTTGACACCATTATGTTTAAACGTTCACCTTTCGGACATTTTAGGCTAGCTTGTTTTCTGTTAGGTAAACCCCCAGGGGCTACAGGTAGCAAGAAGCGGCCTACGACAGTTACAAGTTTGCCTAATTGTACTTGATATCTGGTTAATATTTTCATTGCATTCTCTTGATATAAATACAAAAGACTTCGATTCTTTTCTGACTTGCCCTATAATTCTACTGTTAACATCCAAAGATTATTAGAAAGTTTTGCCGCAATAATCTACAGTTTTTAGACTTGTCTGTTTTGCTACTTAACTTTATCTTTTGGCATCTTTTTGGCATCTCTCTGTTTTAATATTCACTATCAGACATTTTAGGCTTACATGTTTTCTGTTAGGTAAACCCCCAGGGGCTACAGGTAGCAAGAAGCGGCCTACGACAGTTGCATGTTTGCCTAATTGTACTTAAAATCCTGTTAAGAAAAATTGTTTTGATAGCATGTTTTTGGCATAAATGCTAATGACTTCCATTCTTTTCTGACATGCCTAAATGCACATTTACTCACTATTAAAAAATTACTCAAAATTGACATTATTTTCTCAAGTGTCACAAACCTGACACATTAAGGATGTACACTGTTGCAGTCCTTGTTAGGATTTTCCTTGGTTTGTACAGGTGGTCTAGCTGTAACTTTTTATTTTACAATCACTGGGACTGAATATAATGCCCCAGCTTGTTTCCACTTCAGTTAAACATTGACGGATGGTTTAACTAGGAAAAGCTGTCCAGCTAGAAAGGGTACATTTTGGTTCAGGGGTAAGTCAAATTGTTCTTATCTGAACCTGTACTATGAAAATTTGGTAATCATGGTTTTTTTTGACAGGTATTCTTCTTTGATATGAAGCTCTGCATTTACAAGCAAAACTTCACATATTTAGCTAATTCATCAATTGCCAAGTTCATATTTATTCATTATTATGTGGGTTGTCTTTGCTGAATATTTAGCTTAGGCAAGGAGCCGCTACTCAGAGAGACATGTACGGGTAAAAGGCTCCGAAACATGTTGAGTAGTTACCCGCTGAAGACCCTTTAATTTATTTGGGCTGATACAGCCTATGTCAACATTTTACAGAGGAACGTGTGCAATATAGACAATAGTAATTCCATATATATACAGGTTAAACAGGGACAGGTTAGCTTATGGAGAGTAAAGAGTTCGAACTGCGGAATAGGATATTGACTACTACGAAGTGGTTCTGGGCAAAAAGACACAAATACAAGAAGCTTTTCGCGCCTTGTGGGTGTCGGAATTGAACGGAAAGCGACGATTGAAGGCGCAGTGAGTTTTTTAAATAAAAAAGTGAATAAAAAAATTATTTGCACATCCATTTTTTAAAAAGCGCACTATATGAAAAAAACCCATGAGTCACCCATGTATCAAATTTGAACATGGTCAATCAAGAGGACCTTTAAAGGCTGTACCAGCCTCTCCAATGGTCAGTTGGATTTTGCAGGAATACCCATCTCACTTGCTTCAACATGACCAAGATTGCTAAGCTTTAGTATCTTAAACGATCAAGTTGAAAATGTTTGGATCCTTAAAGACGCAGTTTATGATTTTTGATTCCTTAAAGGCAGCCTTTAAGTTTTTTAACCATTGATTTTATACCCGCCCAGGATTTCATGCAGGGTAAACATGTGCCTCTTCAAATACTGGATCAAGTAACGGTCGTCCGTCTCATCTGACAGTCTTGGTCACCCAGATATAGCCTTCCTCTTGCATCCTCTGGTTTCCTGGAAACGGGTGCCAGCACCTTTTCACTGATGGCCTGGAGCACCCCATTATCCTAATAACCTTCCACTGGGAAAGGCCAGCCTGCAACATCCTAATGATTCTGACCCTGTTAAATTCAGACCGTTGAGAGTGATCCATGTGCTGTGGCATTGTGGATTCACATTGATCCCAGTAGCGCCATGTCCCCGTTATAAAGCCCATAGGCACCCCAAAACCAGATACACTTTTCGCACCTCTCTGCCTGTTGTCTTGTTTGCATGATATTTTTGGTGTGAGCGACTGCTCAGACATACTATAAGCTGTCCTGTTGACGTTAAATAATATTCCATGCGACACCCATAATATTTTCCAAATAAAGGCATATTTAAACCAATAGGAGTGGCGTCTTTTTTCCCCAGCAGTATATATCCAAACTGAAACGCCGGAAAAATGTTGGTAAGGAAAGAGTTTCTAGAGAAAAAGAATGTCTGTGATATTTTCAGTATTAAAATTTTAACTCTTTCAGTGCCAAGTTTTGATTGAGTCGACTACTTTCCTCAAAGTGCTTTGGGCAAATTGGGCCAGAAAGTGCACAAAGGGTAGCTGTTGACCTGGACTATTCACATTGTCTGTTCAACTGTAGGTATGCCGTTGCTTCAAGGAATGCTGTTGAGCTGGACTATTCACATTGTCTGTTCAACTGTAGGTATGCTGTTGCTTCAAGGAATGCTGTTGAGCTGGACCATTCACATTGTCTGTTCAACTGTAGGTATGCTGTTGCTTCAAGGAATGCTGTTGAGCTGGACCATTCACATTGTCTGTTCAACTGTAGGTATGCTGTTGCTTCAAGGAATGCTGTTGAGCTGGACCATTCACATTGTCTGTTCAACTGTAGGTATGCTGTTGCTTCAAGGAATGCTGTTGAGCTGGACCATTCACATTGTCTGTTCAACTGTAGGTATGCTGGTACTTGAAGGAAAGCTGCTGAGCTGGACCGTGCGCATGCTCAGTTCAACTATAGGTATGCTTATGCTTTAATAAAGGTCCGGTTTAAAAGGAATATGAATCTGGTATTGTTATGTTAATTTAAACAAAATCGACTTTTGTCGAAATGTGCAATGAAGAAACGTTCCTGCAATTAGTGGGCCTACAAACTATGTCTTGAATGTGTTAGATCGAAATTAGCAATTAAAGAACGCTTCTGTTGCAATTAATACTTCCTATGTCGTGAAGATGTTAGATTGACAACGATATCAGTATTAGTAAAGTGCACACAAGGGACGTACCGATTTCAAATTCTCATCCGATAATGTTATCAGACATTTTAATAATCCCTGAACACCAATATCAGTGTAATGGGAGAACAAGCTTTGCAGGTCAAATACAAAGCCGCTTCCTGTGAACTTGGGTGCAAGTTGGGGGGGGGGGGGGGGGGGGGTAGTCGTACATGTAATTTTAATGTTACATTTTCTTGATTAATTAAAAAGAAATGGAAAAATTACACACCTCTCAGTGCTCAATTTCGGATCAATATAGGCCGATTTGCAATCCGATTTTGACGAAAAAGTTCCACATGCACCATATCCTAGGCAAATATCGGATATCTACTATCGTTAGTGCACACAAGATAATTTTCAACAGGCACAACAAAGAGAATTATTTTTTCATATGTGAAGAGAAGATGGCACATAGGTTATTAAAATTCTCGAATCAAAATTTTTGTCATTGTCATTCAAATTTTAACGTGGACTTAAGCAAAAAATATGAAAATTGCCATCTCTCTCTCTCCTCTCTCTCTCTCTCTCTCTTAATATATATATATATATATATATATATATATATATATGTATATATATATATATATATATATATATATATATATATATATATATATATATATATATATATATATATATATATATGTATATATTCGTGTGTGTGAAACTGTGTGTATGTCTGTGTCTGTGTCTGTGTAAAATGGATATTTTCCATGCAATGGTTCTACTGCATATGGTGGGCATTCAGCAAAATGTTTTGTATGCTAATCGAAAATACATTGTCATGTCTCCCTTTGTTGTAATGATTCTGCAATATTCCCATTTCCTAAAAAGATGTCTTTCTGCAAATTCGGTATGATGTTACAAACGTGGTCTTTGTGTCCAGTGGTTATCATCATTATTTTGCAATAATGTGAGCACCTTCTCTGATAAAGCCGAAGCTTATACTGGTCATGTTACGCCAGACAGTTTGCATATTCGACATCAGACGCATGACGTCACATTTGACCATTCACATGTGAAACTAAGCGCTAGCCGCTTTCTTCTTTGCAATGAAATTGATATCACTGGAAGCAAATTTAACATCAATTTACCACATTTTCAGATGGGAGAAAAATAATCCACTGTGGGCTGTCCAATATGAAATACATTAGAGTCAGTTTTGTGGGTATTCGGATTGTGGTTTTTTTTTTTTTTTTTTTTTGTGCCTCTCACAAATCCCAAAATGTCAAAATTTTCGACTTCAACATCATTCTTACTGGCTAACCCATTGTGGACTTTCTGTTTGACAGGGCATAAAAGCTCACTTAGCCAGCTTAAAACGCTGAGTCAACAACTGTCTCCAGCCCGCCAGGTAGAGCTGTTGACCAGAGCTTTCTCTCATACATGTACTTCCGGTTAATTTTAAAATATTGCAAATTAGGTCAAATTATATATTTCCTTACCTAATGACAAAGGCAATTACAATTATGTATAATCTATGGGTGATAAAATACCTTGCCATCGGGAGACCTAGAACTCCATGAGAAAGTGGAACCAGCTTTATCGAAATCTATGAACACACAGTCATGCTACTGTAGTTCAACCAATACGTTGTTTGTTAATTTGTTGTTGCTTCGCATTGATGCCAAGAATATTTTTGTATAATAATAATAATAATAATAATAATAATAATAATAATAATAATAATAATAATAATAATAATAATAATAATAATAATAAATAATGATAATAATGATGATGATGATGATAATAATGAAATTATGCATTGCTTACTTGAATTGCTATCTTAAAAAGAGATAAGGGTAACAAAGCAATGAATTAATTGTTTGTGAATTTACATTACCGACGGTCTTCGTTAGCGTTGTTACAGTAATAACACCAACAATATGCTTTTTGTTTTTAGATATTTTAATATTTGTATATACAAACATTTTGATAAAGGACACAGTATAATGAAAGAGTATTTCTTTTTGTCCACTTGCTCATCATTTTATATGTAGCTATAAATTGTTTGTGTTGTTATATTTTGCTTGGAAGAAATTCCGGATTTCTGTCCCATCAAAACGATAGTCACGAACCGTAGAGAACATCACATAGGCTACGTCATAGGTACACCATACAGCCTATATGTGTACATTTAATTCCAGCTGTCAGTGCGATTTCTGGATGGTAATGTTTAAACATTCACATGCCATACATTTTGTGATGAGAACGTCTTTGTTGATTCATTAATTGCATTCTTGTTTGCAAGCAGAATCAAACTTACGACAGGAAATGGGTAACGACAAATGGCAATCTCGAAATAAAGTATAAACTGTAATCCCATTACTGGGATATGGGACTGCAGTGACGTAACTTGTACCGCAATACGGTTATGTCTTGTGGAAAAAACGAACAGCCATTCTAATCAATCAGATTGGAATACTATTTAGATGGTCAAAATGAGTTTTTATAATATTCCCAAAACGGCACAACCCATGCGTGAAGACTATTACTTCCTAGGGCGTTCCATAAATGCTGGCAGATGGAGGTCTTTCTGTTTGCAACACAGTTATTTGTGTGGCTTTCTACTGTTGCTAGCAGTACCCATGTCCCAACAGGCACATCTTTGCTGATACCGGGAAGAAACGTGTAGGACCTTATCTGTACGCTATTTTTTATGATGTAGAAATACCAAGGTTCTGTCACCAAGAAACGGACCTGTAAAAGGTGGTATGTGGTATGAATGTTCAGGTTTTATTTACTGGGGTAACCACTTAGGTCCCATGCAGAACCAACATTGCTTTTAATGAAAAACATGTCTGTCGTTAAACAAGAGGATCAGCTGGATGTTGCCTTTCAAGACAGCACTGTTTTTGAGCCACCGATTGTCCAATAGTTAGTCGAGAATAGCTTCGAATGTATTTGCGATCAAATTCCCAAGGGCCATGTGCTATTTGATAACAATATAGAAACGCCCATGGCTCAACGATGCAAATTAGACATACATGTCACGTGATACTGATGTAACAAT
This sequence comes from Hermodice carunculata, assembly GCA_964020975.1. Lineage (NCBI taxonomy): Eukaryota > Metazoa > Annelida > Polychaeta > Eunicida > Amphinomidae > Hermodice > Hermodice carunculata. The sequence continues at coordinate 94,925,533 of OZ026615.1, read as the reverse complement.
AGAAAACAATACCATATGGCGCCGATTGTATGAAAATAATTCAAAAATATCAAAGTGAGACCACTTTACTGATATACCTTCACATCAACCGATAAAATACCAACAGTAAATGTAATGTCATATAAGCCATAAACTTTACAAAATTAATATCGTAATATTTTGCCTATGCATGTAATACATCAATAGATTTCTTGACATTATATTTGGTATTATTCATTTGGTAATTTCCTACATAATTAATCATAATCAATAAGTAAGTACAATTATTGTTTTACCATGAAAATGCGTGGCAACATTTCAATTAATATTGCGTCAGATAATCAGTGATCAACTGAGGTACAAACCAGTGCCACTTTTTTCCTCCTTAGCGTGACTATATATATATATATATATATATATTATGATACATACGTATATATACATATATATATACATATATATATATATATATATATATATATATATATATATATATATATATATATATATATATATATATATATATATATATCATACATCACATGGATCCAAATTCAAGTTTGTTAAATGGAAGCTAGAAGTACTATACTACCGCTTGTCTGTGCGTTTCCTGGTTTCGTTACACTGGCAAATTGGTGTCAGACATCTAATTCACACACACACACACACACACACACACACACACACACATATCTAATTCACACACACACACACACACACACACACAATTACATAGGAACAAATCCATATTGAGGTCGATTAGTACGCCCACTAACAACAAATTCCCGGAGGATTCCCAACACATTATTCTGGCTTCTTCCAGATTATTGCTCTCGTAAACGTACAGCATCAACAAATTAGAGAATTGAGGTACAAGCAACAAAAATTGTACTTAACACGCGGTTACTTATAGCACAGATGTAGTTTTATTCTTGGTTAGGTTCTATTGCCAGAATATGTAAGGGATTTCCCCCGAATTAAGCAACCATCATGCTTAGAAATACTTTTAGTGACCAGGTGGATGACTATAACGTCCACGGGGACAGCAGAATTGGCAGCATTGTTTCAGATATCAATATCAGTTGTTTCTAAGGGATCAGTCATTTTTATCAACATTTTACATTAGTACATTGAGTACGCGGGGGGGGGAGGGTCAAGATCAATGTACGTTTTTAGTTAATTTTGAAAATGTTGATGCCCATTTCGCCAAAAATCAACATTTTTAGAGGTTTTTTGGGGGGAGGAGGGGGTTACAAGAAATAGTACTCTGTGTATACTATTGAAAATGTTAATAATATTGGCTGACCCCTAACAGGTACCAAGTCATGATACTTTTCTCGCGCCTGATTCACCTTGATACACAGAATGTGTTAAAATGACCCACTAATTAACAGGTAAGGGCAGGCTCCTTATCTCACCATCTGAAAACTAGGACCCATTATATATAAGATGTAGCATTTGGCCTTGACGATGATGTTCGCAGTACCTCACCCCACATTGAAATGTGTGTTTATGGCAAGAATGCGAAGGTTTTTTTTATACGTATCTACCTTTAGTGCAGCACCAAGTAACTGTTGACCAAGAAAATAAACTCAAAGTACACATTGTAACATTATGTAGCGATCTTTCTGCTCTTATATTGCGGTACTTCTTATACACAAGGATACATTGGGATCAAATATATATTTTGGTAAAACCAATACGGATCAATGAGAACATATTCTGCTTTCTTGTCTACGAACAGTGCTTTTTGAATGAATGTATTTGCTTTTATAGCAAGCGTGGTCTATATCAGATTTCCCGATGGATTTGAAATGTCAAAAATACGTGTCGTCATTTTGGTACAGCCGTTATGTACAGAAATTCACTAAGCATACTGCGCTTGTGTGTAGCTCTGATGTGCTGTGGGACCATGGCTCAGGCCGCCTGGCTTATCATTTCCATAGTCTGCAAAGGTGAGTTATAAAAGCGAAACTAGTCACAGTCCTCCTAAACACCTCCTCTTCTCGGGTCACTCAAGAACTAGCAATCGGTCGTACCATAAGAAGATAGAAAAAATTTCAGGGGCTCAATACATATAATTTTAGTTGCACAGAATATATGAAATACCGTATGGGTGGGCATGGTGCATATATGAGATACCGTGTGGGTGGGCATGGTGCATATATGAGATACCGTATGGGTGGGCATGGTGCATATATGATATACCGTATGGCTGGGCATGGTGCATTATCGTGATATCCCCTTCGCATCCGCCTCAAGTACATATCACAATATTCATCCGCCACGCATACATCTCATACATACCGTACCATGGAAATTATTGTGATATAGCATACGGTTGTTATGTGAATGGGTAAGGGGGCCTGACGGTACGCTGGGACATGTAATATGTTTGGCCCTAATACAAGATACGGAAAATAAGAAAAGTTAGAAATGATGGCTGAAAAATAAAGTGGCTTCTGGTACGCAAGGACTGTGAATAAAAAAGCCCAGCGTACCACTGCAGCAAACCCCTTCAACCCTACCCACCCACCCACCCACGCTCACCGTGAGGTATGACAATGAAAATGCTTGCACGGCAGTCACTGTCACACAGGATGCCATGTGGTACCGACATGATGAGGTATCTAAATTTTTATGTTATAGTACTGGGTTACAGGAATAGCGAAGCCAGTTGCAGTTCTCACAATCGCCTCCTTTTCTCGAGTCACTGAACTAACAGTTATCAGTCTAAACGACAAAACATAAGACCTTAAAATGATTATATGGGCAACATACATATGATTATAGTTGCATAAAATATATGAAGTACCGTATGGGTGGGCACTGTGAATATCGTGACAACCCCTACGGCTCCGCCTCGGGTGCTTGTCACGATATTTACCCGTCGAACATACAATATGTCACACTTTATAACTCATCTTCACGCGGTACTTCACACGTTCCTGGCACTGACACGTAAAAGCCGTGCGGGGATGTTCGTGGTCACATAGCACATCTTGCCGTGGTGGTAGACATACAAAGCCAAGCTTCGCTGTGTGAAATCTGTACATGCAGCAATACCACTTCTGGCATATGTTTAAGACAGGTCATTCCGAGTTGTGATAATAATAATAATAATAATAATAATAATAATAATAATAATAATAATAATAATAATAATAATAATAATAATAATAATAATAATTTTAAAAATAAAACGAATAGCTGTCTATCAGCGCACATTGAATCGAACGCTATACGATTATCATGACATAGTTCCGATGGAGTCTAGGTCTTCTGGTCGATGTATATGGTCACCCACATGCTCGGAGATATATGGTTCCAAAAAAAAGGAAACGTTTGCTCTACAGGCCTCCATTCATTGTGTCAAATGCCTTGACGGCACTGTAACTTGTTCTGTAATTTGGATCATCACAATCATCTGTGAACAAAAATCTTCCAAAAACTACAAGAATACCTGTTATAAAGTTGCCATATCTTTGAAACAATATTAAAAACCCAACTATAGAATAGTTTATCTTGCTTTCAGTGCATGATTATCCGATCTTTGCTCTCATTCTATTTGACATTTTAAAAATATTTGGCAATATTCAGCAGGCTGAGCGGGCAGGCCTACGATCTTGTGATCGATAGTGCCCCCAAAACATTTTGTTTACGATGCGATTATACAGGTATATCAGACACACTGAATATCTATAATATTCAGCCACCTAAACCAAAGGAATACATCCGTTTCATGTAAATCAGAGGGTAAATGTCTTCTATGCTGTCAGGATGGTTGAAATAAAGTCACACACACACACACACACACACACACACACATACACACACAGAAGATACTTATCTGTACCTGTGAAGCCAGCACATATATGGACCAATGGGACACACCTTGTTTACCTAATGTAAACGTGTCTGCAACCCATCCCATTCACGAACACCTAATCGGGCTTCCTTGTGCCTTAGGGCCCAGTAAGAGACACACGCACACTCTTTGAAAATAAAAAAAAAATCGAAAAGGGACGGGATAAACATAATTTGACATGAATCCTCACCAGTAATTGAAAAAGTGGCTTTTCGTGTCTTAATTTTAGTTATGAAGAAAATGGCATGACGCACAAGCTGCCATACTAAACCTACAGTTGGATATGGGAATTCTCCTTTCTGTTTCAGCATAGTATGAAGGTATGACCTGTGCGAGTTTCATTTGTTGTCATTGAAAGTAATTTTCACATACTTGATGATTTTTTGGTGTAGAGGCGGACAGCCGATGAAGTATTGGCTTTTGTGGCTTGTCTGTATGTTTCTTTTTCTGTCTGTTTGCTTTTTTGGCTTTGATGTGTTTAAATGAGTGTATGAATCCTGTCCCTAGATTCAACACTGCATGGCTGTATGAAATGGCTATGCTCTATAGATACGTACATGACCGTGTCGGGAATCCTTCAGGAAGGCTGTCACGTTCAACATTCAGAGAAATTTACACCTTTGTGCTCCAACGACAGACCTATGGACCCTTTTGCCAAGCATTTCATTTTCTGTCCCAAATTTTACAAAATTGAACAACTCATATTGTCTGTCCGCACAAAATAGGAGTCTCTGGTTTTTATGCTTTCCCAGATCTAACCCCCATGAGTCCCCCGGTGTCAGTAGATCCCTGACATCCTGCTTTGAGTCACTGAAAAAAAAATGTACAGGACCTGGGACTTGACTGTGATGTGGCAAAATACGCCGGTGGTGATCTTAGGTGTCCAAAGATTCATTTTGCACCGTTTTGGTTTGTATTCATGTACTGTGAGAACTTAGGCCAAGGACTATGGAAGGGTGTTTGTGCGCCTCTCCTGACCAGTGCTTCCCTTTACTCGTACTTTCATTATTTTTATGATGTCTCTGAGCTTCCCTTAAATGTTTTACCTTGGATCCCAGTTCTGGGACAACTATTTATTTTTAAGGTAAATTTTATTTCATGATCTCCATTGTGGCTCCATGTGTACTTTGAAGCATTTTACAAGGGCTGAGACCATGAACGGCCCTTCAATCAACATTTTACTTTGGGATGCTCGGGAAACCTTTGTCCTGGATGTACCTGGAAGAGCTCCTCAATTTTCTCATCGCATCAAATAATTGAGAGATATAATCAAAATGGGCTGAATGCATTTACCATTTTGGAGAGAACTTTGAATTTTAATCTTAAAACTTGATAGCCGCTTTGCTGCAGTATAACTTTGGAGCTGGGGGCGCTGTTGCTCCTGTATTTGATGCTAACATAGACCGGGTGAACCTGGTAATTAATATATAACTAAAGTAAATCGTATATTCTAAATATGAAATTCAGCCATGAAAAATGTTTAAAAACAATAATTCAGTCACATCTGACCCGTTTACAATTAACATGCTTCTAATTTCAACTAAAAAATTAAAAGGCTCTGTTACAGTGGCAATAATGGGTTTCAGCCCGAAAAAAGCATAACATCCCCATTTGGCAACCAAAAAAAATCAAGACACAGACTGAGATTGCATTGTTATCGTTACGCACGAAAAACGAGTGACTGTCATGTCTGTTGCGCGTAGTCCATAGAATCATTTTCCACATAATGCGAAAGTTGTCAATAACTTTTTTTTTTTTTACAAACAAATCATCAGCTGAGAATCCTAAGCTACAAGGCAGTGTTTCTCTAATATTACCGACAAGCACCAGCCAGTTGTTGCGAGCTGGCCCCGTTAACAACTGCATCATGTCAATTACGAACAACAGCTGCTTGGAGTGTAACTGGTGGGTATTCTTTTGTGGCTATCTGCAATCGACGACACCTAATCTGAAGAATAGTGAATCGACTTTTAACCAAGACTGCTCAATGGAAGGAGTATATGTCAGCCATTAGGTGGCAGTATGCTGCTTGTCTAAAATATCCTCAAATATCTGTCAATAAAACTTATTCAGTTTTGTACCAACCAAATAATGAGACGTTAGACTAAAACCGGCGAATACCGTATCAAACAAAAATCCAAGTACTGCATCGTCTATGGAGCGCGCATTATATGGCATCTGTAACGCCCCTGTGATGTATTGTGATTTGCTCACAAGAGTTTGATTATCTTTAACCACCCAACCCTCTAACCCAATCTCAGCCCTTCAAGGAGTGTTATTGGAACGAGTTCGAAATACATCTATATACGCGTACTTCAGATACAAAGTGATGCGAGGACTCTGTAAAGCAAAATTGTGGGTAACATTTGAAACTATTGCGCAGACAGTCACGGACCCATGGCTGCAGAAACTATAAGCTTTTTCTATTATGGACAAAATTGTCGCACTGGTTGTTTATTTATTCAATTTTTTATACAGGGTAGCCAATGAAGCACATTGTACCGCTTGTTTCCGATGGGGCGATGCCATATGTACCAAGCTTAGGGAAATATAAGTTACATCTGAATAATACATCATACATGCTGACCAAGGGCTTTCTTTGTTCTCTTCCAGCAGGTGATTTGAAATATGTTTGTTCAAATATATTTGTCCTGGTGCGTACACTTTGTCCCACCGTAACAATTGGCCATGGTAAGCTTTTCGCGAGGAATCTTTAGGGATACTTCAACATTTTAATCATTTTTATGAGAGAACGCCGATTATTCTTTTTTATTGTCCCCCCACCCCACCCCCATTCCCGCCCCCAAAGTGTACTTCCCAGCCCATGAAAATGATGACCTCCCAGTACAGTTGACAAGGAAGTAAGCAACTTCATAGAAATTCCAGCTATCTTCCGGTTCATATTTCAAGTGAAGATGTATCAGCAATGCCTATTGAACACTTTGAGCTCTCAACATAAGTAATAACAGTCTTTTTAGCCGGCACCGATAGATTGTGATTATCCTCAAATAGTTACTCCATCTACCCTTTCGCCTGGCGTACTCTCTGTACCCTTGTAACATTGTTTGATCACAAATTGTAGGATGGTATGAAAGGTATCAAAAGAGCCAGTAAAGACACTCTGCTTAGCAGCAAGCCGGTCTCTGTGCCGGAGAAGATGAACTGTAGGTGATAGTTGGAATAGTTGGAAGGCATCTACTACTTTGAAGATATTCAACAGCTAAGATTCAAAAGTGACCCTAATTATCTTTATATAAAATACCACCCATTTTGTTCAATATTCATTAGATACACTGATCAATATATACAGGTATGAAGATGGAATGGCATCTCTTATTTATCATAGTTTTCGTTATTGAAAGTGAAATTGGTTAATGTTATTAATCAGTATAATTGAAGTATACTAGGAGTTTTGTTCAAAATCCATCACATGCGCAACGGCCAATACTGTGTACTTTGAAGTTAAAAAAAATCACTACACATGCACTATAGATTTTAAGACACTCAAGACTCAAATTTGAAAAAACCCTAGGTTGCCTAATTAAAAAACGCTGCTTTTTTCAACATTCGTTACATATATGGTATTCAATAATGTACATATTGAATACATGTACTTTTAAATTTCCGCAGATCCTGAACACGAAACATTAAAATGTCTCTGATTAGCACAATTTAAATTGCCAAAACCTTTGATCTTTGGATGCGCAATAGTCAACGATGTTTGTGAAAATGATAGAATGGCATATGTGTTTATTATACCTTTGTAAATAGTCAATACAGAGACTTATAAACACCCCGATATATAATTTGCATAACTTTTAACAATTTAAAATGTTTATTCCTCCCCATACAAAGGCACAATTCCATGCTCAGAGGTGTCAACATCCCAAATTTGGACTCTCTATATGCTACTCAATACTTTAAAAGACTCCATTTTTTCTCGGAAAGAAAGCCAGAGGGACGGATAGAAAGCAGCAAGGAAGGAAAGAAAGAAGGAGCGAGGGAAAGAATTCTTAGACAAGCAAATGTTTCTGTTGACACACTGTCCTAACTGTTTAAGTGTCTCTCACTCACCGTGTCCGGAACACAGACAATATATTTATCTCTGTGTGCACTCTCATAACGTTCCTGGAAGAGATGAGAAAAGACACGGACAGGGCTATTCTAAAGACGTGCATTCACATCCATGCAGCCCTGCCGAAGAATGGTTGTCGCTCGATTACTTGTGGGGTTTTCAAGCATCACATGCAAATGATGTTACCTTTTTGTGACCCCATGTTGTTGGCTGGTCAAGCGTCACCAAGAGTGGTCTACAATATTTTCGCATCAAATTCAAAGTTTATAAGAAAAATGAGGTTCAATGAAAGATACTATTCGCTCAATTGATTCTGCATCTGAATCAGATGTGCATTTTGCTTCAATTTAAATAAGATTTTTGTCATGTATATCGACTTTGGTAATACTGGTATGCAGCGTTTGAATTGTATCTGATATGCGCATTATTTTGACACCGGATACAGAATTTCCTCGGCAGAGCTGTAACCATGCCAAATAAGGCAAAAATTTCGATTGGAAAAAAATTCAAGTTTTGCACTCGGACGTATGTTAGGGATAAGTATTCTAGGAGTTTATTGGGGTGTTTTAATGTGTTACGCTTAGAGTAGCTAGCTCCAACACTCATGTGGCTATCACCAAATGGCAAACAGACGCAAAACCTGGACAGTAGTGGGAACAAAAACATCGGAAGACAGTTCAAAACTGACAAGTTAAAGGGTTTGGAAAGTCGCACGCATATTGTTACACTGAATCAATTCATTCCATATATGCAAGCGGATCCCTCTTCACAAAATAGGCCTTGTCAATATTCACATAAAAATGGCATAAAATGGAGAAGCGGAGGCGCAACAAAATACAAATATATGTACGGACAGAGCTGTGTTTCGGATTCCTCATCTGTGGATTTAATCATAGACTAAAAAGGTTTTTCTTTTATGAATTAGTATCGCGCAAAATATTGTCAATCAAATATATCACGTTTACAGGCACTTCTGTGTCATTTCTTTCTTGGAAAATTAAATTTCAGATTTGTCAGATTAAAAAAATGAAAAAGGAAATTTGTAGCAAGTGCAAAAATGAATGACCCCTATCACAAGGACTGTTTGTTAGTTGATTTTAATTCGTTGCAACAATGCTTTGACTTTAAGGCAGTTCTGTATCTCACACATTTGGGGTATCTGTAAGATGTACATTGATGCTTCTTGTGGTTGATGCAGTTGAGTCTACTTTTATCTACAAGGTCGGGGGGGGGGGCTTAAACAAAAGCGAGTGATAGGATCATGATACGATGCAAAACAGGTTTGTAATGTAACCAAAAAAGTTCTAAAAATAAATAATACCGCTCAAAGCAAGGTTTTAGCGTGTAAAACTGATTGTTATATTGTAGAACCATGGATCATATTTGATGACGTCACCTCAGCTCTGGGCATATTGCCGATGTGTCATCTTCCAGGGCGTACACCACCCAGTGCCTTCATAGAACAGGTTTTAAAGTAGTCGTTCCATGGAAGGGGTATGGCAGGAGTATGGAAGGAGGTACGGCAGGCGTGTAATGCAGCAGAATGGTACACTCACCATTACCTTACGTTTCTTACAGTACACATATCATTATGATTGTGAAGTCAAAATATTGGCCTCGCAGCCAATGTCTAGCCATCAGCCATATTTTCGCTGAACTAAAAAAAAAAAACAGAAAAAAAGAAAAAAAGAAAAAAAAACGATAACAACAAAAAAACGGACACTGTACTCATAACATAAATATCCGGGCCTGTCTCCACATTTTCTTCTTCAATTTTAAACAAAATGTACACAGGAATTAAACCGTTATGCAAAATAAGTTCATTATATTTGTTTGGATTGTCAGCGGTATCAAGTAATGTTCGTTTGGATTTTGGTTTCTAGTTTCCATACGAAAGAAAATCAACCAGTAGATGATCTGTTTTTTTTTTCTCCAAATTAGCAGTAATGTATAGAACACCTGCCACATGCTTGTTCCTGAAATACCATAGCATCATATACCTTGACAAAAATCGCTGATTTACACATCAAGCCAACCGTTTACACTGTCTCTGGAACATGGCGAAACAACACCTTTCAACAACATGAACACTACATGTTGTTTGCCAAGAAAGTGAACATTTTACGCTATATCATAATAAATACAGATCAATAAAAGGAAATATATGCTAGCAAATATCAATTTTGCTCGTTACACGCGTGGTGAAGCAGCAGTCACATGAACACTTGATAGACTGCATCATTAGATCAATTGTGACAGACGTTACAGACACAAAAGCAGTTTCACAAACATATGTCGGAATAGCTTCTATACATAAAATGATGATATAGAAAACTTGAACTGTGTGCCTATCAATATCTTTCTGGCTATTAAATTTGGATAATTTATTACTGCTTGTGCCTTTTCTGTCTTGATAGAAGTTCATGTCGTGCTCTCTGATGGTACTTGATCTGTCTAAACGCTGGACACCATGCATTGAGCAGATTATCAAGATCCCTGTCTCTCTATATACATAAACATCGGACAGTACCTGGCAAATGGATAATTAAAATGAATGGACATATCTTGTTGCAAAGAGCATTGCTCTCTGGTAAGGTCACTAAACAAACGCTTAACCACCGTATTAAATATGTCCAACCAGGTTTCATCACGGGAAAGTTATCCTCATAATATGAAACTTGCGCATAGAATTCAGGTACCAAACCCAAAGTCACATGAGGTCTTGTTTCTAGGCCAGCTACAGAAGTGACTTGAAGCCATTCTTCTAACTGATATGGCGGTTTTAACATGCCCGAATATGAAATCATGTTAGACAGGCCAGAATATGTGGCTCATTGGCAGGAGTCATCTGGATGATAGTGCTCTAAGGGCCAGTCACAACTACTGCTGCAATTCTCCCAGAGAAAAGCATCGGGCGTAGAATCACTATAATATGTACATGTCCCGCAGGAAAAAATCAAGCCATGGGCTTGGGATCAACATTGCCCTTGAAGTGTCGCAGAAATAGGCGTCTCACCGGCTTGAAATTATCATTACTCGTGCTGCTAAGCGGAGATAAAAAGTCCAGCGGCTCAGAGTAAAATCTTAGTAGGACCTGTTTTGTTCATGACTTCATAATTAGTAACCTGGGAAATTAACGGGTGTAAAAGCTGATGTACCGTGCTGCAGAGCCTGTGAAAAATGAGCTATGGCGGTGGGGTTTGGTGGTGAAGGGCCTGGCCACGGTAGGGTGGATGTTGCTGGAGATGTACTTGGGGCCGTGGACCTTTGACTGGTGGGCTGCCCGCCTTGCTGCAGGTTCTCTCTGTCGCGCCTTTCCCTGGCCCGTCGGTTCTGAAACCATATTTTCACCTGGAAATAGAAAATTTAGAGTGTCAGACTGCCCACCATTTAACACGTGTCCCAAGCGTGTTATTTGGACGGCGTGGTAATAAGTTAACGAACCGCAACGTGCCATAATTATCTCAGTCAGCCTGGATATTGTCTTCGGTTTTACCTGAGGCAGCCCATTGCTGTTGGATAAATCACTGTAATCTCTCAAAACCGAATTTGTTTGAACACGGTATGTCTTTCGACTTGATTAAATTCAAGCTCATTCTCTTTATTATAGTGTGACGATAAAATTGCGACAAACTATTTCGGTGATTTGAACTTACTTGGAAAACTTAATTAAGGCTGTGGCAGTAATTATGTGAATCTATTGAACCAATGACCATGTATTTCACTAGAAGATGTTGGGGGTCTGCAGAAATTAAGAGTATAAAAGCCAGAGTAGATAATAGGTTCGATTCTACTCCAATTCTTTGAAAAATAGAAGTCTTCCCAAGTCAAAAGCTTGCGCCACACTATCGATGAGATGTTGTGTCATATATATGCAACTAATTGGATTGGGAACCAGAATTGTGTGAATACTTAAATGTGTCCCCTGCCTCACGGATTTCTCGCAAAGGGACAAACCCAACCCCCATCCACATTAGCCCCTCGGTCATTCCCAGTTGGGGATGTCCGACTTTAGACGTTAGACTAGTTCCTTGTGAAAACCAAACAACAAAGAGCTGGACCATTCCACTACAATAGAGTGACAGGACTGAGCCGTATTATCATTCAAGTGTTGTTTCATAAAAGCAACCACAAACTAATGTACTTGTCCTCTGCACCTTGTTAAGATTTGTTCCTATCCTTCATCAATCTCCCTTTTTCAGTTACATATTTAATACACTGTTGCTCACACAGATAACACTTTGAGTTGAGCCAGTAGCTGTGAGTACATGGTAATCTGGCAGGGTCGATCATGTCGCACGCTTGTCATGTTGTAGACCGTAATTTCCTGATGGCCACAACTTCAGAACACACTGAAATATTAGGTGTCCTACAGTCTACAATATTTGAAATCAAAGCCTCCAAGAAACTAGAGCGGCCTCGGCACATCCTTCCTGAGAGCTGCGCCATGATTCCCTGATTATCACACAGGCTATAACGTGGCTCAAATTGAAAAGATGATGAATAGACACCGGCTAAAAAAATGGTGATATTATATAGCTTATTAACGTATCAGCCAGTTCCTTTATTTGATAATGCCCCATTTCGGTGATGTTGCCATTGCCCAAGCGCCTTATTTAGAAATTGCATTACTATACTGTGCCCATTATTGGTAACCGTAGTCGTTTGGAAGCAGCGGCCGGGGTAGTCTCTGTGTTCCGTGCTGATTTGGTGCTATATTGCCGAGTTTCATATGGGAAGATTGCGTGCCGGGTGAAATGTTGCTGTATTGATGAAAATATACCCCTTCCTTGCTGACTTCTGATGCTGATTACTACAAGTGAGGACACCTGTGACTGATTCACTGAACGTAAACTTATCAACCACAGTTTTCTTCAGTGACAGGTTTTAGCTGAACACGGCCTTCCTTTGTAGTGCTTTGAGACATTTTTGCACAGGCGCTACTCACCACGTGAATCGCTGTTAATACAAACGGCATGAGGAGATTCTAAGGGATTTAACAACTAAAATTGATAGTTTGTTATTACCTTTGGATCATGGAACAAAAGCACTAACACATGAAACAAATATTTTCCGTAGTAGCAAGTGCCGTGACATGAAATATAAGGAATATTTCCTGTGGTACAACTTCGGAATAGTACCTTCCGTTCCTATTTAATCCATTATAATATTTTTCTTTTAAAACAGACCATATACTTTTAACATAGCCTGATGAAAATATGAAATATGTTTAAATAACACCACAGAGAGATATGCTGCATTAATTAACTCCAGTGCTACAATCAACTCTCGGTCATCACAAAGCACAATTGCTGCTCGCAATTTTTTGGAAAAAACAAAGCATTCAATTGAAAAAAAAAAAGAGTAATACAGTCTTGGTTTTACAGAGTCCCAATTGGCGTACGACACCTAAATGGGATTTTTAGGAACATGGCGAAGATGCAACATTTCCAAAGCTATTTGGGTAGTCTGAATCTTCTTAGGGGTTCGCTAGTGTGCTTTTTTGAACTATTGGATAAACCAAACAAATACATATACCAGTGGTTTTCCTGACGAGTCCAGAGTCAACGCAAAAGATCTGGCTCCTCGTGTAGAACGCTGAATTGTTACAAAATTGGTTTCGGTAATAACTGACAATTTTAATATATCGAAGGTGATCAGCGAGCGCAAGCAGGTCGAGCCATGGACAGCACCTTTGAGTCATACATTGGAAGGTGAATACAGTGCACATAATGTCAAAGGGGTCGCAGTTGGAGCAAAATCTATGTTGACCATATGGTACTTTTGTGTAGATAAAGCCCCAATATTTTGCTCCGAAGACACCATAATATATACTTTATTTCGATTTATTTAATAAGAATTCTGGGGAAAGTGATCTTACGTGCAGGCGCAAGACCTGCACGCCACTCACAGAATGTAATAGTGACTGGGGTCAAGGGGTGTACATCCGCAAAGGGACAAAGGTCCAGCATGAAAGGCGTACTTCAGCATTAGATTAGACTTCCCTGTGGGCAAGTCGAAATATTTAGTTTCTTCTTCATTAAAGAGATAAATGTACAATTTTCTTTCATGTAAGGAGGCCTGTCCCAAGATGCACCACCATCTGGCCGGTGTCACATGCCTGCAGCCCGGAGTCAAGTATCACGGTGGTATTGTTTCATGCGCCAAAGAACAATATCGTGATTTTCATGCAATATCAATATTGTCACCATTATTTGAATAAAGTTTCGTATTTCTAATATCAAGGCAAAATTAATTCTAATTTTACACCGTTCTTTGGGGGTCACGGGTGATGACAAAGAAGGCTACAAGATCTTTACGAGTTGACGAAATGACTTTAATGACCGCTAGTGTTCAGGTACCTTCTTTGGCCATGGTGGCTTCCTGTGTCACAGAAGGAAGCACAACAAGTAAAAACTTATTAAAAACTGTGCACAGAGATAAAGCTGTCGACTTATAAAAAAAAAGATGAGCTAAAATTCAAATTGCTGAGATTGAGAACAACAATTTTGAGATTTAAAAAGTCAAAGTAGTCAAATCCTCGACTTACAAAATCCTAAACACATCAATGTCGGTATCCACTTTCAAGTTCCCGGTGGGTTTTTTTTTTTTTTTTTTTTTTTTTTTTTTTTTTTTTTTTTTGTGTTTTGTTTGTTTTGTTTAGTTTGTTTGTTTGTTTGTTTAATTTTTGTTTCCATGGCGTAGCTGGTAATCTAGTTTTCAGTTTACTTGCAATCAGTTTAAAACCATGAAGTCAAGCTTGTAAATATATACTTTTAGTGAATCCAATATACCAAACTGTAATATCTAATTAAATACTAACTTGCGAAATGAGAGCTTTAGTTTCCTAAGGCGCATTATTGCGTGACTAGTTTTAGGATACACAAGCAAACGACACTACACTCACTAAGCAGTTCCTGTTATGATTTCATTAGTATTGAGCCAAATTGAAGCCAACCAGATGAGATCTTTTCCGTGCCAATTCTTCTAAAGCTATTTTTCTAGCATGGTTGCAATATGTCATAATACGGCCCCCACTTGACGCTAAGCGGTTGGGTACAAGAGCTTCAAACAAGACCATTATGTTGCAGCAATGGATGAGTTGCATGTTACTGGGACCTCGACCAGCCTCTAGAACGCCGTGTCGCTTAGAAAGAGTACACTTGCTGCGAATAAATGAGATTTCCATTATCTAGCTATTTATCGACTGCAGAAGAAGCCAGGTCCTCGGGGGATGCCCTCCTTTAATTGAAGTATAGGCCTGTTTTCAGGTGGGCGTTGCTATGTTATGTCATTTAAAGGCTTGGACTCGGACAAATTTTAATCTGGATTTATACTGTCTACATACACATCCACATCTCACATTTATTTTTGTTGTGCTTCACACTTATATTAGTGAGTATACAGGCCAATGGTTTAGAGGCACATATAGACACAAAGATTAAATGCGCAACGCATATTTCACGTTGACGTGACAGTAGCTTACGGCAACAAGAGAAATATCGACCAATACTAAGAAAGGACAACGCATCTTAAGATGTCGTGCAAGTCAAGTTATCATATTGGCAACGCATATTTACTTAGAGCATTTGCATGCAAAGGAAATTTTAAAAAGAGATCAAAATAACCATTTCAAAGCTGACTTTGATATTGGTGGGGGTTTTTTCCCTGAGCTTGATATCAAGGCATGTCCAATTGTTAGGGAATAATAAAATTTATTTTGGAGCAGTTAAGTTGAGGTTACAATTCAATCAGGCTTCATTGGAATAGGATAAATTCATGATGTAACGGCCTTAATAACATTTGGGTATAATAAAAATTGTTCTCGTGATCGCATTGTACATGTGATTTAAAAGGAATCCTATTTTGTTGATATATCCCGTTAAAGTTTATTACAAAAGTCCTATCGGATGGCTGCCATTTGTACTTACACCTCTGTTGACACTTGTCCAACTGGACCCTCAATGATCATTCGCCTGTCGTAAATTAGCAGCAACAAGTAGATTTTAGCATGACGTGTCATGGTTTTGTATCCTTATGATGAGCATACTAAAAGGGGACATAAGAGAGAATGAGACAGAGAGAAAGATTAGTTCCCAGCTTTGACAGAGAACCCAGTGGCTTCACAAAGCCAGTTAAGTCTTTGGATCAGTTCGGTACACTGTCACTGCGCTATGCTGCACGTCTCAGATGTAGTTTGAGTGGTCCAGAGGCAAAATTTCTAAAAGACCAGCAACAGTAGGTGTGGAAATGGACTGGCTGGTTTATGGAAGTATGCCTGATAGTTCGTGTTCCCCGAGAAGCCATTTGGCTCCAACAAGCGGTGCCCAGGTGTGTTAACATGCAATCAAAGCCAATATACACATTATCTAGGTAGGCGATTCCAGCTTTTATGAGTGGTCCGCCTGAGGGCCTGCACAGCCCGACAGCGTGATGGGCCGCTTCGCCGACCTAGATGGATTCTCGCCTTCGTCTGCCATCCTGGGAGCTGCTTTTCTACCTTGGCAGTGAAGCTTTGTGTTTCCTAGCACGTATAAGTTTGTCTGTATCAAAGGTAATTGCATGATGATGAATACGCCCTTTGAAATGTTAGGATGAAGAAAGCTCCCAATCACGAGAGAAATTAATGAAGAGATGCAGCTCATCAGCAATGTGACTGCTGCAGTAACATAACGCCGAGAAAACATTTCAATTGTCTGGCTAGCCCATAAACTGGGCAGCATCTGTAGCGCACTGACATCTACAGCTTTCCAATGTCTTCTGGATCATCATAGCTCAGTACCGAATCCCTTAATAGAACACAATATGTGCCGCTCTTCGTTGTTATTAACCCATGGATACATGTAAGACATCTTTTATACAGTACACCACTATATCCTGACCCTATGTGAACATGGAAGACTCTCACGTGTATTACCGGCATTTGGCCCTGCCATTAAAATTGTTTTTGATTCATAATTAGGACACTTCCATCAAGTAAATAATCTAAAAAGATGGATAGATAGATCTAAAATGCGATGCCATACGAATAAGTAGATAAAAATATAAATGTTGCGTTATTGCAAGATAGGTAAATTAATGACATTTGTCGATGAACAACAGAAACATGTGTGGGAAAATACGTTTTTATTTTATAAAACTATCCACAATGACACCTATCATACCCGGGTATGAAATTCTAATTATATGTTGTATATGTTATTGGTATCGTGGCCGAGTAATTGAAGTGGCTATTATTGTGATTATTCATTTTTCTTACGTGAGGTTTCAGATTCGTTTTGCAAGAGAAGTGCCACATGTTCCCAACTGTCAGTATATGCGGCATTTAAGAAGACACCGAGGTTAAAAAGATATGCATAATTGTACTATGCATCGAGTCAACATCTGGCATTTTTGATTTTCTAAACATTTTCACAAGTATAAAAAAGCATATATATATATGTATATATATATATATATATATATATATATATATATATATATATATATATATATATATATATATATATATATATATATGCTTTTGGGAACCCCTCCCCACTAAAAGTGAACAAAAATCGACATTTGTGAACTGATCAACCTTTTAAGCATTAGCTTATGGTTCTAGTTACATACACTAGGAATAATAATTATCATTATTAATATCACCACCATCATCATAATTATCATTATATATTTATTTCCAGAACACCCATTCAAGAAAAATTGTAGCTTTATGAGGACCGCTGCA
Source organism: Hermodice carunculata (assembly GCA_964020975.1). Classification (NCBI taxonomy): domain Eukaryota; kingdom Metazoa; phylum Annelida; class Polychaeta; order Eunicida; family Amphinomidae; genus Hermodice; species Hermodice carunculata. The sequence goes on along the minus strand of OZ026615.1, from coordinate 94,907,881 downwards.
TCAACAACATGCAAAAAAATAAAGTACAGAACAAGGATTTGATCATACACCCGTTGAATATTAAATAACATTTGCATCGTAAAATTAGTGAAAATAACATACCTTTCTTTCGATGTCTGAACCTGATATTTGCTTGTCGGTTGTACCGACACGCTTATCTTTATTTACATCTGCTGAATTAAAAAAAAAACAACTAATGTTTATATATCTGAAGAACAGTGCACCCTTTATTTTGATTCTCTTCCCCAAGTGTTTGCTTTGCACGCCATGAAAAATTCTACATGTAAGAAAGGAAACAAATTTCCTTCAGCGACGGCACCAAGTTGTTCCCACATTATAATGGTTTATTTACAATGAGCTGGAACTCCAATTGACAACTTAAACCTCCAACGTGAGATCAATGTAGGAAAATTAACACAGTTTTACATTTCTAGAAATATTACAACGTAAGGGTTAGTTTTGTCAGGTATAAAGATTTTAGGGTCAACTTTATCATCTAATTATGACTGTATTACCCAGAAAAGTAAGGAGAGTTTTTAGGTGAAAATAAAGATATCCATATCCAGTAGGAAGAAATGTAACATGTACCTACGCCAAGTTTTCGGTCATTTTCAATATTTGGATTTTTTTTTTCTTTCGTTCATTTTGGCTTTTGGCTTTTTTGTTTTGATTTAGTGAACTGGATTTTGGGTTATTTGGGAGGGGGGGGGTGTTTTGTTTTATTTTGTTTTGGTTTTTTTGCTTATTTTGTTTTTGTTTTGTTTTTTGTTTTGTTTTGTTTTGTTTTGTTTTTGTCCTTTTTTGAATTTCGTTGTCTTCTGCTGTCACTTGACACTTGCAGCTATGAAAGCTGAATGAAATAAAACTAGGACGATTGAGAATGACATACACCATACTTGCCTCGTTCCTGTGGTGGACAGCTCCGCGTGCTTTGCATTCAGAGTCATCTGCCACAGGAAGCCAATGCAATAAACAGTAATTTACAACCCGGTTATTTTTGTTATTTTATCGTGTCTAATAGATCCATAATTTCTCACTTATGATGGAGAAAATGAAGTTCATTCGCCAACTCAAAGGCAATGGAACATCATGCTCACAGAGGTGGCAACATATGGTTGCACAACTGAAACAAATGTATTCTCAGCGATAGACCTGAAAGCATTTTTTTAAAAATTCAAATGATATAAACTATGAAAGACTGAACTATTCCTTGTGCTGGGTGTCGCCCTGTTTTAAGTTGCCTCACTTGTTCGGTTGAATGAGAATGTGCCGTACTAATTCAGGAAAATTCAATGTTGAAAATAGAAATGTACATAGGAATTACGACTAAGGAAAGCATTATAATGTGCTAGGCTCAGTTACCTCCCTGCTGCTGTGACACAAAATACTGGTTTCATCATGTCACCCTTTGCGTTTACTTTGTTCGCATATTTGTTTCAGTACGTTGCGTATCACACCTCAATGTGAACCCCCGCTTCTTTGTAAATATGTCTGCCCAAATAGACTTGTTATAGAATTGCCAAACATTATTTCAATTGATTGCTGTATATTTAAATTGATGTTTATGTCATACTCTCTCTCTCTCTCTCTCTCTCACACACACACACACACACACACACACACACACACACACACACACACACAGCGTTCACCGACATGGGCATGATCATATTAATGTACAAGTACGCATTACCCTTTCTTATCCTTCGCGCCTGGCCTGACCTGAATCTTACCCTGGGAGCTGGGACATGTTGGTGAGAACACGCTCAGTGGACTGCTAGACATGGTTGACTGCGCGACTTGCTATACCAGATCAGCCCCATTATGTACAGCAACAATTTCATGAGCAAGGGAATCTACAGCGATCAATAATTTCTTTGCTTTCCTTTCTGTCTTAAATGTCGCGTATTCATCAATAGCTTTCAACGAGAGGAAGCCTGCAAAGTTAATATGCACCGATGGCCCGATTACAATTTAAGCCGGCCTACTCTTGGCTCTTACACACACGATCACATCACTGAGTAAGAGCAAAGAAGATATTACGAATGTGGAATCCAGGTTTACTGTATAAGCATAAAATATCCCCACCCACCCCAAAAAATGCATTTTTAAACTGGGTACCAGTTAAATCTTTGGTAGCGTAGTATGGAAGTTAAGTATTGTTATGTTTATGCGACATGCAGGGAAGAGCATTTGCATGGACTACATTTTTATTTTATGTCAATTTGTTTTTGCTAAAACAAGACCGTGCAGGTAAGTCCGTTCAGCCTCTCGCAACATGTACATAAAATGGGCCAAATCATGGAGGAGGTGTAACTTATCTCATCATTCTCAGTTTACTTTATACTGTTTCGCATGTTTTCTAATGTCTTACGATACTTCTCAATCAAAGAAGTTGAACTTACTTAGTTGATGCCTTTTTGCCAGAAATAACCAAACATAGTATACTTGAGTGAAACTTTTCTTCAAAAAATTCAAGTTGCTATTCTCAACTACTAAACTTCAAATACACCAAAAATTTGGAATGAACAGAATGTGTACAGAACATGGCATGAAAAACAAAAATAAAATAAAATTAGCTTAGTTGCAAACTAGTAATTCCGACATATAAAAACTGATTACCGATGATCGATGTACGATGTACAATAAATCAATAGTCTTAATGTGCTACAGCTCTTTAATCATCTCATAAAAACATTGGCTGTGCTTACGGACAGTCGAATACCGGCATAAGATGCGTCATTGGCACATGATGATTATTCCGTGTACGTTTCTGATTAGCTAGAGCTGAGAAAGCCATTTTTCTTGTATAATGGCCAATAACGAACAAACTTCAATTTTTGCTTGCTGGCGAACACGTATTTTTGTGTGGTGGTGTAAAACGGGTCCAAGAGGCCAGATCATCATAAGCCGACTGTGGGGACAGGTACACAGACAGGAGGGCAATGAGGCTGAGTCAGCGGTGTCGACATAAAAAAAGAAGAAGAGAAAACGTTTCTGGAAACGTCCAATTGAAACCAAACTGTACCATATACACTGCAGCTCGCTACCAAGTGATTTAAACGGATAAAGCAAATCTATAGTGATACGGTTTTTGTACATTTGTTTATAATTGTTGCCTTTGTGTATCAAATGGAACAAGAAAACGTGTCATATCCCATCAGAACGCATGAAAATTTCCTCCATGGTGAAGCTAGTATATGAACGTTTTCCGCCATATTCCCACACACTAAGTTCGCTTTGAAGTTTTATGGCATGTGTATGCGTATTATTAAACATGTGACCATGGATAATTTGCCCTGTATCACGTGGAGCTACTTATCTATCATCTCTGTGCTAAGCCAGGCCTGGCAATATAAATATTATTTCCACTTTGGCTAATTACAAATCTTCCTTATTTTCCAAAATCGTGTCAAGGATTAAATACAGTAATGATAAAGTTGTTAATTGCACCATCCTGAAGCTTATCCACCTTATTGCGCTAATAATTATCGTGGATATCATGCGCTTCGATCAAATCATTTTCCGTATTTTATTGATTAATTACTCGTTAGAGGGTTAGAGGACCGCAGGGAGAAACGGAATAAATACAATCAGCAATGGGCTTCACCGAAGAGCAATTTCAATAGTTCCCCAACCCTACTCAGAAAATGTTCCTTCTCCCGAGAAAAAAAAACAACTAATTTATCTTCATCTTTCAAGGTTCGGTCATTGGTCCGCTTTTATTTTTAATGTATATATATATATATATATATATATATATATATATATATATATATATATATATATATATATATATATATATATATATATATATATAAATGACATTATCGACGTTGTCAACTCAAATATCAGGTTATTTGCTGATGATACAACTTTGTATATTGATGTAAAAAAATCCTGTAACTGCTGCTGATAGCCTGAATACTGATATGATGTCCATGAACGAATGGTCCAATGGGTGGTTGGTCACAATCAATCGCACTAAAAACCGAATCTATGATTATATCTAGAAAGCAAAACAGTATTCACCCCCCCCTACACACACACACATACACACACTTTATTTTATAATTTGTGCAATTAATGAATGTAAATTCTCATAAACATCTTGCAATTACCTTCAAAAACGACCTTTCTTGGAATATGCATATTCAAAATTAAACCAAAAAGGTACAAATATGATTAATATTCTCAAAGGTTGTCAATATTCACTTCATCGGACAACTTAAGAATTTTTTTTCTCTAACATAAGGCCTTAGTTTGAGTATCACAGTGTTGAGGGGGGGGTGGATGTTCGGAAACCAACGAGCAAGCATCAGAGAAGGTTCAGGTGGAGGCAGCCTGTGTAGTTACTGGAGCATTGAAGAGTACACCCATTGAGAAACTATATGAAGAAACTGGGTGGGAAACACTTGTAAAAAGACATAAACACCAAAAGTTGGTATTAAGATATTCAATGGATTAACGCCAGACTATTTGTAAAATGTGTTATCCACAGTTGAAGAACAAACGGCGTACAGCATGCGACCACGTGATCGATTTAATATTCTCCCCATCCAAGGTAGAACCATATCCTTTTCCCGATCTTTTTTCCATCTACAATAAATCTTTGGAACGCATTACCAGCGCGGATACGGAATTCTGAAAATGTGTCTGACTTAAGGAACATTTTGAAAAGAGGTGTAGGTTTAAGTTTTAATCAAAAGTCCTTTTATAATTTTGATGATAGATATATTGGTAGAATTCGTGTGCAGATGCAAATTCTGAATTATTTATTCAAAATAAAGGTGGTACATTCTTCTATTTGCTCTTGTGGAAGAAGTAATGAAGATATTCTACATTTTTTCTTCTATTGTCCTAATTATATGTTGCAGCGAGAGGAATTACACTGTAATATTTTAAAATATGCTCCATTTACATTGGCCACCATTCTCTATGGATCTAAAACAGGTTCAATTGATTCCAACTTGAACATGGTTGAACTAGTCCATAAATATATTCGAGACACAACAGATTCCTAAGTAAGTAACTTAGGAACCTCCTTGTGCCTCTGACTTATATAAGCCCACTATCTGTGGCGTTGATGCACTGTAAATCTTTATGTGTTAATCTTGGTTTTATTTGCATGTAGCATTATCATTACTATCTCTGGAATCTTTTTTATTTACTTATTTATTTTCAAGCGAGATTCATGTAGGGCCTGGCCCTGTTTCTTAATTGACTAATAAAATATGTTTAAATCAAATCATCTTGATAAAAATGAAGAGAGAGATACTGTATATAAGGAGAGTAAGAGTCAGTAAGCGATGGCTGCTGACCTCTGAGAGGTCCTCTGAAATTCGCTGGATGGTTTGCAGCCAGAAGCCAAGTGGCAGGGCAATGTGAGTTTTCAAACAACCACAACAAATGGACATTTTTTCCAGACTTTTTCTCCGTACGTAAGAAGTAATCCTTCTCACAAAAATAAATACAATTCGGGTGCGGATAGCACAATAGCACACTTGTTGAGAAAAAAATAAAATCTTCACTTTGAATAGCAGTTTGGACGATTATTTTTTTTTTATTATTTGTGATTGTCCTTATTACAGTATAAACATTATATTTTTCTGTCTATCCGAAATAATTGCAAATATGTGTGTTCTTTTGGAGTATAAATAATTTGTTTTTGTATACAGACATATTATTATGTATATAAATCCCATGGTGTAATCTGATAAAGTTATTTTCACGAAATATATATATATATATATATATGTATATATATGTATATATATGTATATATATATGTATATGTATATGTATGCATGTATGTATATATGTGTGTGTATGTGTGTGTGTGTGTTCAAATCCAAACGCATATAAGCAAACTGAACTCAGCAGATGTCAGACACATGCACCATGAAAACTATACGCTCAAGCACGTGACCACCTTTCATGCACATCCATATACACGCTATCAACACAGTAACTAAAGTATAAGTTTCACCAATTACGTCTGATTTCTTAACATAGGCCATTAGTTTTTTCACTGGTGTCAACTGTTATGCCTGAAATTTCTCCGGACGTTCACTTTCATCTTTTAAAACTTGATTTAAGAACAAAACGAGGTTCATTGCCTTTTGCATCAAACTCGTGAGAAATTATGCGTCACCAACAGGGCCCGTGTGTCTGACGTTTTATGGCTTTTAACGTCGAGGTTTGCCTGTGCCAGCTGTTTGGCTAATCCAGATGTAATTAGTCAGAGAAGGGAATGAATGGATGTCAAAAGTAACCCTGCACTGTGGCATTTTGCATCTGCAATAACTACAAATAATATATGTTAAACAAACGCGTTTACCATTGTGATACATATACAGGCGTGTCACGATTTTTTTATCTTTATGTAACATAATAGGAAAGAGCTTTCACTTTCCTCTGTATTATGTTATCTGTCGAAGAATATAAATAAAAATAAGGTACCTGCGAATAGGAATTTTTTATTTGTTTGTTTGTCTGTGTGTATGTTGATTTATTTATTCATTTAGCAATCTATCTCTAGCTATTTATTCATTCATCTAATATAGTTACAAATAAGAATACTTGTTCATATTTCCAGGGTGGGTAGGTGGAAAGCTTCCGCCGTCTTATTAAGAAAGTCGACTTGAGCAGCCCCTCATCTCTTTATTGTTAAACATACCCATCAAACTATATGTATATATATATGGTTTACGTTTGAAATTCAGAAGAAAAAAATGTTTAACGAAACACCGTGAACATAAGTTACATCTCTATCTGAAAAAATAATACGAATGTAAACACAGTCCAATTGCTTGAAAAAGAATGTGCGACAGGTATAAGAATCTGTACAATTGTTGCTTCTGTTTTAATTTTGCGGTTCCTTGGAAGTAGACATTACGTAAATTCGATTCTAACCGACCCAGCCACAGGCAAAAAAAGCAAAAAGTCGTGGGCAAATTAGTGACATTAGTTTTAACATGAAGGTCATCAGTAGTTTATGATTGCATGGTGTCATGTGGGCTTATTTTGACACATTCAGAATACTACGGATCTGAACATTTTTTTTATTCTTTTACTTTTTAGATAACAACGACACTATGACTTTTTCATATTTCACGAGCACCAGGTTTGACTATTGATGATGGAAATATATATATATGTGTGTGGTGTGTGTTGTTTGGGTTGCTTGGGTTGTTTTCCCGTCGAATACAACTAAAGCATCCATAATAGTCAGCAATGCGGCACACAATCACCAGTATAAACATGCATAACATAGAGTAAAATAACATGAACATGTCCCCGACCTCGGCTGCCTTGGCCACGGGCCGTATCATACTGCACGCAGCACCAGGTAAACCCGCCCGCTAAGTTGTACATAACTTCAGTGACGAAAAGTTTGTTTGCAAGTCTGTCTAAGTTTAATCCTTTCTTGGTTTGAAGAATTTTTCGTCAACAGTTTTCCTTGATCAGGTCGGAAGCAATGAAACTCAAACCGAGGCCGGCTCTTGACGTGGGGTATATCATGACAGGTCTTGTCCGCGCCCAAAAATGATTCATATTTCTGGTTGCGAGGGCAATGACTTAGAGACAAATTGGCTTGATTGGAGCGCGAAAGGGTTAAAAGTTGGTTGAGAAGTTGATGTACGTACCCGTGTTTCTGTGAGGTTCAATGCGGCTGACAGTTCGGCAACGTCGACGCTACTCAGGTAGTGTGTTCGTCTAAATTTTTGTTCTAATGTGTTGACTTGATGCTGAGTGAAGGGCACTCGCGGGTTTCTTCCCAGCTTTCGTTTCTTCACCATGTCTTTTCTCTTCACCCCTGCAAAAATGTCAGATGAAATTATTATAGACTATAAAATTTTCAAACGGAGGGGACAATGTTTTTTGCAATCCGAGAGGCTGACCTTTTTAATTACAGTTTGTTTGGCGTCGTGTGAAAGACTCAAACCTCTTAAATTTGAAAAATGACGCTGATTACTAAATAGTACTTTTTTGACGTACATGCGCATGACTTGGATGACTTCATTGAAATCAGACAAGGTATCCAATAATTTTTATTAGAGTTTCGCAATTTTAATGACCTTTTTCATGTTTTTTAACTTAAATTTTAAACTTCTTTTTGAAAACAATGGTTAAGGTTGGTTTAGAATGTAAGTCCATTTTTCTTTCACAAATATGGCGTCATGATGCCTTTATCGGTCCACAGATTTAAGTATTCTCTCAAAGTATTGATAGGTCTTAATGGTTTGAGTTTCGACTGGCCACTGATACAATCACAATTATATACCTATCGAATATTCTACATACAAAGAGTATCATTAAAAATGAGTATGCACCGATTTATCTTGTACGTTACGATAATCATTACTGCATTGATTCAGGTAAAACGCAAATCTACGTATCGCACAAATAAAGTGTAAATCATCAAGTTTGAGACAAAAAATATAATTTATTCGCAACAATGCATTATCGCAAAAGATAAAGTTTTAAAAATTGATACTAGAATGCAATTCATTACACATATACTCACAAAAGCGACTGATTACTGGTACATTGCAGACAAGGAATTATATAAATGTGTCATCTAATACAAAATCTTTTCGCTCGATCCGGCAAAAAATTGCTGACCTGTTTTGGTCATTGCAGGAATTTGGGAACAACATCCCTGACAATACATGGTGCACACTTTTGATATAAGCTGAGTGCAATGATAAATAGGTTAATAGGTAGAGAGACAGACGGGAAGACAGACAGACAAACAGATAGGCAGACAGGTAGGTAGGTTTGCAATTATTTCCAAAAATACGGAATGTAACTGTGGTAACCGATCAAGTCAATGAATCTCTACACCCGCAGATTAGCAAAAGATCGCAGTTTTTTGTGCACACGGCTGATGAAGTGCCTAGATACTTGTCCCACTGTATGGACACATTTTGTTTCTTGTGTGAAATATGTAACTTTTATCTGTTCATAGCTTTGTGGACGTTCGGATCCCTTCATGCAAGCGAAGCCGCAGTTGTCAACAGAGCTTGCTGGTCAAAGGAATAGCTTGTAATGCCAATGTTTTTCGTCAATATAGCTCCTGTGATTTTTATTTACTTTTTATTTACTTCTCTTTTGCGTACATTTTTTTCATTTGTTTACCTTTTTTATTGGCTGGTATCATTTCAATTGTATTCATTGTACGATCCAATTGTGTATTCTTGAGGAGAAAATTTTGTGTTTGCCTCTTGGCTATTCTTGGATCCTCTTTAAAGAAATGAAAATTTATCATTATTATAATAGCTACGTTCTATTATTGCAGCTGACAAATTTACCATTTGAAGGTATGACGTGGCCCGTCACAACTGAAAAAGCTTGAGCAACAATCAATACACACACACACACACACACACACACACACATATATATATATATATATATATATATATATATATATATATATATATATATATATATATATATATATATATATATATATATATATATATCGCCCTCTGGGGAAACGACCACCAACCAAATCTCCTATCCGTGCAATGAGCACCAAACATAGTCTAACCGATGTTCTTATGCCGCATATCATGCCCTTTTGACCAGATGGATGTTTATACAATCAAATGATTTTCACAGAAACTTTGGCAAATTTCCACAAAACCTGTTTCTTAAGATAAATTATCTGACTAATTGATACAAAATGAAAAGATATTGTGTTACTCTTTAAGAATGTACAAGAGCGCATCGGAACAATTGATAGATGTAAACGAAACCCCTCTCCGTGTGTTCTTTTGAAATACAGGGCTTGATTAGAAGGTGGCGCGGTATCTATTTCTCTTTAATGTACACAATACAAAGCTATCAAGATGGTATTTTCCATCCAATCAACTTCTGTTCTATTCAATTATTTTGATGACAGACAATGGCTAATTATTTCGCTGTTTTTTTTCATTTGGTTCCCTCTGTTTTGCATGTCATCGTTCTGTCCACATCTCTGTGATATTATGAACCAAAAATTTACAAGTACCTCTAGGAAGTCTATTATTACCTGCTCTAAGTTCATTGCAATACAACTTAATAAAGTCATTTCTATAAATATTCAGATTGTCAGGTTGCGCAACATGGAATGCAATGGACGCATTTGCTCATAGCAGACTAAGTTGTACAATCATGGATAAAGAAAATGATTTATAGGTCTTTGGGACAATCAGCGGACCATGTAATATGAATAGGAGAGTCATTTGTTGTCTCATGGGACTAAAGTAATTTTACCCACACAATTAGTGGATAAATGCTTGACTGTGTGCTTCTTTCTTAGTGCAGCACACACATGTATGTTAAGGATCCAAATTAATACTACCGAATACTTCCAGAAAAATATATCCTATTTCTGCACAAAGTAAAATTCACGACTATATTTCAAATCATCTGCACGTTCTTCTTATGGAGCAGCGCTAACTATGGTTTGACGGTAGAGGGTCATGGAATAAATTCTCATTTGACAATTGAATTGATAAAGAATAAAAGCCTTGAAAAATCAGTTTACTCTGGTTGCGAGACAGGCTGATTTTTTTTCTTTTCTTTTTTCTTTTCTTTTTCTCTTTTCCCGAGGACAGATTTTGCAAGCGAAACCTTATAGGAGCTGCATGGAAACAGAGTAGATTATATATAATATTTCGGGCGGGGGCGGGGGGGGGGGGTCATAGCAATTTCGCGCACTCAAAATATGCATAATCAAAAACATAATAAATGTTCCTAAGTGTAGATTCTATCACAGAGGAGGGTACAGGGTATTTCTGTGCTGGCGTACTGGGGTACTTTTTTCTCTGTACCTTCTGCTACGCATTTTTCAGATTTGTTTGTTTGTTTGTTTGTTTTTTGTTTGTTTGTTTATTTGTTTGTTTTTTTGTGCACTATGTACCAAGGAAAGTTATTTCCTGTATCAGCATAATGGAACCCCCTTTAACCCTATCCTTTACAGGCATTTCACTCGTCTTTAAATTTAATGTAGGCTGAGTGGAGCTCTTATCAACATCTATACACTGACCCCCTTTACTTGTCTACGTAGTAAAAAGCAATGCTGAAATATTTCACCTTGAGAGCAACTAATATACTAAGAACTATAAAAAAAGCCTTACGGATGATAATGATCTTTCAACTTCATTTCATACGGAAACAGTCTAGAAACATAAAAATGGTCAATTCTGAAGTTGGTGTAGTGCGCATTTGGCACAATTTGCCTCATGTCAATGCAATCTATAAATGCAAATGAAAACTATCAATACTGAATGTTTTTCTATCAAAAAGAAAAACAACATGTGTGTATGATGAACACACCAAATTGAAAACATGACCAATGCGGCTGGTGTAGGTAAGTCTTCCCCAATCTAAATTTGCAGGTTTCTGGCAGTTACGAATTCTTCCATTATTACAATACCATTATTTTGAAATAAGGTACAGAATTCTCCTACCAGAAATAGCGAGAAAATTGATTGCTAAAACAGGCCTACAATTATAGTTGTTTTCCTGATGTTGCTTCTACTGACATGAGTCCCTGTAGCAATGTTTCCAAGATAGCACAATACGTGCGTATAGCATTTTAATCAAGATAGCACGATACGTGTGTGTAGCATGCATTTTAATCAAGATAACACGGAACGTGTGTATAGCAAAATATTCAAGATAGTACGAAACATATATAGCATTTTAGCTGGGTTAGTGGTTTTTGCTTGATCTCATATCCGAATAAAATGTTTGTGACTTAAATATAAAACGATTGATAAATCAAATTTGTGACTTAAATATGAAACAGTTGGTAAATCATTGTTTGTGGCATAAATGTGAAACAGTTGGTAAATCATTGTTTTTCTTAAATTTAAAACATTTGATAAAATATTGCTTGGGACTTAAATATAAAACAGTTGATGAAACACTTAAAAATGTATACGTATGTACTTAAAGAATAGGAAATTTTGCGACATCCTAAACTATTTTGCCAATAGCTTCACAACACATACACACCTAACAATGATAACAAAAATGTTGTTGAAGCAATGAACTTTCGTCAAAGTGTACTTGTAAGCATGGTTCTTGAGCATATATATATATATATATATATATATATATATATATATATATATATATATATATATATATATACATATATATATATATATGTACATTTTGTCAACAAGGATAAGCTATATGCACCACAATTATTGTCTGAAACTTATCATACGCATCGTATCGCCGAGGATAAGATGTTTCTCCAAGACCATTAATATGTACCGCAGACATGCACCACGATAATCAGCTAAAACTTTTCGTGGACATTGTGTCACCGAGCACTATTCATGCGCACCACAATTACAAGCTAAAGCTTCACCAATTTGTTAGGTGGAAACCAACTACAGTCAAAACTCATTACAACGACACTCAGAAATCCGACATATCCACTTAACGACACACATTTTAAGGAACAAAAAGTACATTTTCTATGTTATGTGTTCATTTATCTGACATATTCAGCTATCTGACTCAGTTTCAGGGAACAGATGGCGTCATTATAAGTTTCACTGAACAACCATTCTTGTTCTGCGTCCATGAATATTTTAACCAAATAACAAACTGAAACTGCATTCATGATTTGTGGTAAAGTGTTCGAGAAAAGACAATGCCTTATTTCGTTGCAGTCGTTCCTGATGCTTGCGCATGTACGTCACAGTAGTAGTAGGCCTAGTTGTTGTTGTATTTGAGTTAGTTTTATTTTGTTTTTCGTTTTTTAGTGTCTGCTTAAAGATTTGTAAGTTTTTTTGTGGTGGTGCAGTTGTTGGTCAGACTTGGAAGTAACAAATGCAGTGGAAAGGTTGATAATTTGGATGTAGTTTTCTTTTTATCTTCACCCACAATATCAACATCGACGGTGATTGCATCTGACAAATGGTCATTGAGTTAAATCCAATGGCAATATGTTTCTCTTGGCTTACCAAAAAGCACAATGTGTCCTTGTGTATCGGCAAGCAAGCAGCATATCATGCGCATCAGGGCATTGATGCAACACGCTTACATGTTGGCAGACACAAGACACGCAGGAGCAGCGTCATACGCGTATCTAGTACTTAAGGGCGGGTCACAAAGCATAACCATTTGTATGCGCGTATCAAGAACATAAGGGCGGATCACAAAGTATAACCATTTGTATGCCAGGTATGTTTGTTGATTAGACCTAATGAATAGCTAAGTGTCAATGCAATAGGTCTACTCTGCCACGCTATGCCAACTTCTTTCTTCATTTATACCATTGAGCAACTCTTCAGTCGCTATCTTTCACAAATCGGGCTAAGAATGCCACCAAAACAAGATTTTGAATCATTTTACATTATCCTTGTTGATGAAAGTTATGCTAAGCCCCAACCTTTCTTCCACCATGTGATATTTCTTCACTCTGATCCTCTGCTTTTATTCTTATCAGTATTTTGTGATCTTAGATGGCACGATAACCCATAAGATGGATAAAATTGTGAGCAGAAAGAGCTAGCTTTTCTTGTGGAATCACAAGTACTCTCCTAAGCTAACTTAAGGTATATTTTACATAAAGCCAGCACTGGATATGCCTAAATGTCACAGAGGACAAAGAAGTTTACCAATTGTTATGATGGCACCAATTTATACTAGAGCAGACAAAATGTTACCCTGGAAAAAATGAAGAGCATTCTGCTGTATTTCCAAAAGGAATTTAGGTCGTGCTCTGGATAATCAACAGTTAAAAAAAAACACAAAAAAAAACAAACAAACAAAAAAAAACAAAGGCTGATAGCAGTCAGAATGCTTGGACACCAGAAAGGACTTTTGGTGCATAAAAGAAAGAATGTTTGTATTGTGAAGAAGTTTGCCTGATAAGTGTCCAATTCTGGTGTTTGCCGTCTGTTGACACACGGGGATATTAGCCCAACAATGTAATTACCTGTTTAATATACTACCTGAAAAACGCTAAAATGTAAACTCGATCAAACATGAAAGAGTAGCGCACAAATAAACATTTTTGACTGAAATTAAACCGCAATCCGAAGATATGGATACCAGAACAATACTTCCACACGACTGCCCAAGACAAACGAAAAGTGACTTTTCTTTTTACCAACGGCGACTTGGCTAAAAAGTAGTCGACACATGGGGATCGCATTATCCTTGAGGTCCGTAACTTTTCGCCGGCAAATTGTCTGACCAGGTTAAACTAGCATTTATATGTGCAGGGCAGAGTATAGGTTCAACAGAGCGCATGTAATACGGTAATTACAGCAGGACGAAGCAGACAGAGACAGACTGAAAGTGATTGTTTTCTTGCAGGACAACCACTCTATAGACGCTCTATTGCACTAAACGGATTAGATACGTCTAACAGCATCTGAAAACTCGATAAGTGGCTTAGGTTTGTATGACAAAAGACTTTTTAACGAAAGAAAAATAAACTAGACTCACTTGGGAGTTTGGGTGGTTTGTATCTTGTGCATTGAAGCCATGAGAACCTTGCGTTGACGTCGCCATCCTCCGCCTGTTGCTGCGGTGGTTGCGGGCAGTCCGGGCTTTGGGGTAGTTGTCTGTCTACTGAAGCCGGTGATGGAAAAGGACTGGAATGTCCATTGGTATCTGCTGATGGGGATGCAGAAGACTGTCTTTCATTTTTGTTATTTTTACCCAATATTTCGTCAATTGTAAAATTGGTGCATTTATGTCCCGCACTTGTTGTTCGCACTGGTAGTTTGACATTGTCACTTGATCCCGCATCCAGTCTTGCCAGGTTTGGCGGGGACGCCAATATAGGTGGCAAGGGAAAACGGCTATAGTCCAAGGGAAAGTATGGTAATGCTGCAGCAGTGGTCATGTCTAAAGGCAAGTATCTGCCGTTGCTCTTTTGAGGAGTACCTGCGGTATAGAAAGCGTAGTTGCCCGCATACACGGACGCAAGGAGAGCCATCCTGGCTTGCGAGTCCACACTTTCACTGGAACAAGCCAATCCACGACTCTCGGTGCTTGATTCCACTGATGGCGACAAGCTGTAAGCGGACAGAGAGCACAACAGTCTTACATAGGATAGTAAACAAGTATCAGTAGGTTAGTATAAGCATTGGCTTTTTATATACATGTAGGCTGGCCCTGCATAAATATGCCATGTGACATCCAACTTGTCACCCACAGAGAAAGGACTGTCAATCCTTCGATTCTGCGCAAAGAATTGTTGTGCTGTGTGCGCGGAAGCGGTGTCGCTGGTCTAGTAGGATTTAGGGCTGAATTGAATGACAAAAATCAGCACCCACCTGATACCACACTTGACGCTGAGACACACTGCCCGCTAGCAGACCACGTGATTTAACCCCGCCCCCTTGAGATGAAAAGGCCTCATAAGCTATTGAAGTTCCTCTAACCTTTAATGAAAGTGCACACTAGTCGAATTGCTTGAATTGGTATTGACAGCAAAATTTAGGCTTTGTTGATGAAAAACATAATATAGCGTGAACGCTGAAATGAATACTGTATTATGTTAATTGTTACAGAATCCTATCGTAGGAAGTGCGGGGACCCAGTGGCATATAAAATAATTGTTTAGGTGCATAACAAGCCAGGGCATTTAATCATAACAAAATTGAGGATTTTGGTATTTGTCGTATGAATGAGAACGCATTGACATGAATCGTCTATAAAGGAAGACTCGCGTGGCTTCCCAACTGTGCATCACTTGCGGGATTAATACCTACTTCCCTAATACGCCCTTGTGTTATTGTTTCTAATCCAATTTCATGCTTAAGCATATTTTCCCCATCAATACCCTGTTTGATTCAAAGCTACACCGGTTAAAGTATCGGCTCGTTGCATTTGTAGTGATTCCATTGCTTGCCGGCTTCCCCATTGCTCATGAACTATACCATTCGAAATAACTGATTTTCTGTCTTGGTACCTTACGGCGTCATCCGTGAACGGATAAATTTTCAACTCTTCTGTGGATCATTAATCGGTTCAATACTTTAATGTCGAAAACAAACAATTATGTTAACCAAGCTAATCTGAAAGAACACACTAGCTGTTTATACAGTCTATGGAAAATGTGGTGAGCCTTAATGTTTTCCGAGACCCGGCATGGCCGCGGGCCAGCAATTGCCTGCCTCTGAGCCCATCTGCTACCGAAGGAGAGAGCGGTAAAATCAAAGTGGCCCACTACATGATTGTAACATAATTGAAATGAGCGTCGACAAGAAACAGATTAAAATAATTTTATAACACGAGAGAAAATTAATATGTTTCAGACATTTGGCAATATGCTCGAATAGAAATGTTATACGATGCCAATTACCCGGTCATTACAGAGTTGGTTAATCGGCCATTGGGTCCCATGTGCAGTTGGGTAAACAGCTATTTGAGGCCTGCAATAATTATACCGAGACATACAGGAGATCTTATTCTGCTTACCCATTGTTTTCACACTGTGTGCTATGACAAAATATCAAATTCACATTATTCATCATAATAGGTATTTAATGTCTCTCATCCCCGTAGCGACTGGGACCGGCGGACCGCAGCACGCGAGTACCAATAGGCCGCATGTCTTGCTTTCAGTGGCTCGGCAGGACTCAGCAACAGCCACCGTTTGCCAAACTCCATGGTCCTTTAGAATTATCTTTTGTCTAAACACGGTTTTGCTTTAAAAACACCACAATAGCCTTCGTTTTGGCGCCCATCTGTTGAAAGAATATACCTTTCCGTTTATAAGACGGACAGTCTCAGGACCCGTAGCCTGGGATATTGATACTTAGATGCTCGCGTTCTCAGTGAACAGAAAGAGCGACTTGCAGGCAGAAGCAGAAGATGCGAATGGTTGCATATTTGGTTCTAGTGACTCTTAGCCCTTGAGGTGTACGTACTCAACAGACACTAACAATACGCATGTTTTCAAGAAGTACACCAACAGGCCTATTTGTCGTTTTAGAAACATTGGTAGTCGAGCGGATTTGTTGAGAAATGGTGTGCAGTATAATAATCTAATAGACACTGTATGTCGTGGCCAACTTTGGGGCGAAGCAATGCACAAAAGATACAGGGACCGGGTCACCCAATCCCGACTCGTTAATGGATTGCCTGTTCACTCTAACACCTGATCTCGCTTTGGATCGATTTTCAGCGGCATATTTATTTGAAAATAGCGCGGATAACAATGAATTAAGGACATCCGATCTCTGAACATGGTCGCGGAGGCAAAATCAACGTTTTGTAGCCGTAGAGGAGACCAGCGCAGCCGCTTAACTGTCATTCTGACTATGAAAACGATAGGAATAATTGGATACGGTGTCTTATGTGCCCTGCCTCTGGTTTATGCCAACTATAATCTTAAGATATGTTATTATAAGCGGAAGTAAGTGTTATAAATATTGCCATAGGTGGATAATGATCACCAAAGCAAAGCAAACTATCTTTTTCTTTTGTTTACATATTTAACTCTGGTGGGTCTTCTTTGCTGTTCCAAGCCAATAGTACATATGGGTTAACGCGCCTCTAACATTATTTTTCTTCTAAATTACATATCCCTGTTGTACATACAAACCTTAGTTCAACGTACTGCTCCAATGTCTAGACGCTGATGCATGGGTATTTCATGTTAGCGCTCCTCAGGAAGTCTGTGTTTGCCTCCAGTATACAAGTGTGGCTGCATTTGCCTCAAGTAAACAAGTGTGCATGTTACACTTTAAAGAGTGTCAATCGTTCAGGTGACCTCGTGACATGAAGTTTTGCTCAGTGGTGCCCATGATTCTTATTTATTTATGACATATGAAAGTACAAAATTGTGTATTCTGGCGTATCATCCCCTTTAATTGTGTCTCCAGGGACAACAGCTCATGTCAGTGATTGAAACGGTATGGGCAATATGTTAATAATAAAGATTTTATTGTTGCTTACTTTCTCCTACTTTGTGCGAGAACAACTATGTAATCACGGGGCACATGGAAGTAACGTAATTGACTGATAAAAAGAAAGTTAACCTTGGTGAAAGTTGGCATGGAAAGTAATGTCCAAGCAAGACTAATAATCAAGTCCCGAAATGACACCTGCAGCCAAAATACATGTGCAGAGACATTCTCCACAAGAAAAATAAAATTTCATATACACAATGTGCTTAACGTCTTTAAAATACAC
The DNA here is from genome assembly GCA_964020975.1 of Hermodice carunculata. Classification (NCBI taxonomy): domain Eukaryota; kingdom Metazoa; phylum Annelida; class Polychaeta; order Eunicida; family Amphinomidae; genus Hermodice; species Hermodice carunculata. Next base: position 94,889,707 of record OZ026615.1, on the reverse strand, counting down.
TTTTAAACGAGACTTGCAGCTGCCGAAATCACTGACAGTAATATTTCCAGGTTTATTTTTCGTCAATTTTTCTTTGGGGGGGGGGGGGGGGAGGAGGATAATGCCGCAAAGCTCGATATGAATCATACGTGGGTACTTTGTTGTGCATGAAAAATTAGTTTGGAACATGGAGATCCTTCATTACAACGTTTCGTCGTTAAGGACAAATCTTTTGCACTGTACGAGTTTCACTGTGGACAGGGAGATGGACAATTTTCGTCAGCTCTAACAATGTTGGGTAGAATATAACCTTAATTGGGGTTATCACGGCAACAAGGTATCTTCTTAGTATAGTAAATATTTTTGTGTACATATTTTTATATTCAGTTCATTGCTTTCTGTTTTTATTATTTTTATGTTTAATTACACCGTATTTTTGGCAAATGAATTTGATCTGAGTCTCGGTCAGAAACACAGATATATAGAAAGAAAAAGAATATATTAATAGCATTTATATAATATAAAATAACATTTCTTTCCTGTTTTAAATTACAATTGCATGCTGGAGAGTACGAGGCGTAAATTACCAGGTACTTGATCAAATAGGTACGTGTGACACATGAGGATCTCTGACACCAATGTGGTACAAAACGCAAGACAGGTTTGATTGAACTAGTACCTCATTATCTGCCAAATTGCTCCTCTTTACCACATTTCAATTAATATATCACAAGGAAGTACACACGGCAGTCTGTTATCATCCACCAGTGTCAAATTTCTTACCTATATGGAACTCGACTCCTTTTGTTTCAAGTGAGCGTGGCTGTTTAATAAATAGTTATATTCTATATTTTGACCGTTTGTAAAGGGTCATTGCACAGTACGATTACGAGTGCGACCTCGGTTTTGTTAACCGACTGTCACGGTGTAATAGGGAAGACAAGGGTGCATGTAATGTTGAGATGTAGCAAGCCGCAGATACGTGGTACAAGGAGATGAGCTATGTCTCAACTGTCAGCTTTATATACTGTCTGACAAGTTTCTTTCATTATGTGCCTATATAACCTTTACAGCCCTGTGTTGGTCCATCACTGCACAGATTTCCTTCATGCAGGATGTGATCAATTGTGTTTTAAATAAAACATTCAAAGTGAATGATTTCATACAAAAAATTATGATCCGCTCTAAAAAAAATAAATTTCCGTTTTGAGAAAATTTTAAGATTTGACCCTGAATACAACACGTTTTACATATAATCTAATTTATAAAACATATCTATATAAACCTGAATTGCCTAGGTAGTACATGGACTAGTCTGGAGGCTCTTCAGAGGAGCAAGGCGCAGACACACAGGCCTAAACAATAGAAATACGTAGCTAGGAAACAGTCTAGGATACGTGCTCATGACATCAGCAAGTAAATAGCTTATAATTAAAATTTCCTAAATAATGCGATATAATTTGCACAGCATCAAAAATTTTCATATTATCATCGTGACTTAAGTCAGCGTTTCCTTGCTTAAAATATGTGATAACTTGATCACTCCGCAGATGTACGATAAGTTGTGGGTTCACTCCCGGTGCCAAAATATGACATACAGTATCCAACAAATGATCCCTGTGGGCTTTAAAGATCGGACAGCTCAAGAAAAAGTTATGGATATCTTCGCTTTGGAAAGAACATGCACCATCTGGTGAGGGGATTACATTAACTTTTTAAGATGCGAGTTTACCTGTGAGCAGCCTAAGAGCAACTGAGTGTGACAAATATTTGGGAAACGCTTTCCGTGTGAGAAATAAAGGGATTTAGCGTCAACAAATTGTATAGTCGATTTCAATTTGGATCTGAAAGTTGCGAGTCATACAGATTCCCTAATATCGAGCGGTGGGTTGTTCCAAAAGTGAATGCGGGAAAGTAGGAAGGAATCGCCGTAACGTTTGGTTCTAATAATTGAGGCTGTTACACAAGTTAAGATTAGGGGTATTATCGTTTCACGAGGTACAGGGTCATATAAGTAGGAGTTAATTTATGGACCATCATGTAAAAAAGGACTAGTTTTTGATATTAACACCGATCAGGTAGAGTTTGCCGACCCAGCTCGGATAGAAGGAGACGAGGCGTGTCCCTCAATGCACCAAATCCGGGCAGCTTCTTGTTGAAAGGCCTCCAGAGATGATGACAAGCCGTTTGCACAATAATAAAAGAAATGGAGCCTTGTGGTACACCAGGTTCAACAGGTAGCAAGAGGAAGTTTGACCACAGATGGTGGTGCCTTGCGAGCGACCTGGCAGGTAGCTGCTGATGAAATCCGAGATGAGATCAGTGCAGCCAAGTTGTTTTAGGTCGAACAAGACACCTCATGCCAAAGTCGGTCAAATGCTTTTGATATGTCGAGGAAAACCATCCGTACGTCTTCTGCTCAGTTCGGGTCCGTTATAATGTCAGGGAGGATGGAGACGAGCTGATTTATTGTCGAGTCGTTTGCTTTGAAGCCACAGGTTTTTTGTGGTAAGGAGGTTATTTGTTATTAGATACTCATAAAAGCCGTTATATAGAAAGCGTTCAAAAACTTTTGAAAGGTTGCAAAGCAAGAAGATAGGCCCATGGTATTCCTTAGATTATTCATTCTTCTTCTTAGAAACTGGATAGACGTCACGATTCTTTTTGTAAAGTTGATAGAATCGTTCAATCTTGATGGATATGATAAAGGTGTAGGGTCTAGGCTGACAGGCGAGACTCTTATAAGTGTTTCAGGCACGGTTCCGCTTCTCACGAGTCTCTTGATATGGGTATTTATCCATGGTTTACCTTTAGGGCGAATTTTTATATCTCGGGATGGAATATATATTTTTACAAATGGCTGCAGACTGACCGAAAGAGCGATAATTTGCGCCTAGGAGTACCATACCAAAAGTAGATCCAAATACATTCACTGTTGGGCGATTCGAGACAGGACGTCTGGCGAAAGGTAGATGGTTTTTTGACATACGATGCGACACCTACCCCGTTGCTTGACTCCCGATACTTGCGTAAAAGATGTTAGAAACCATCTCTTGTCAAGAGATCGTTAGGAAAGATAGTGTCTAGCCAAGTTTCAGAGAGAGAAATTACATCAAAATTCTCAGTCTCAGTCAAGAGGTGAAGTTCATCAAGTTTATAAAACATTTAAATTTCTTTGTCGGTTCCTATATTTTTCCCCGGATTTAGCTTTTTTACCTGAGATAAATAAAAATAGCTGTGACTTTTTTCCTTTCAGAAGATATAGGGTCTGAAAATTGCATCACAGCATGGAATTAATCACCGGAAAAAAATATTGACATATTATGTGACACACACAAACACACACACACACACACACACACACACACACACACACACACACACACACACACACACACACACACACTCAAACAGAGAGAGGGTTATAGACATGTAAAGAGGAAAAAAAAGAGATATCTTCATTACCCCCTAGGACAGAGAATATATGGTTTTATCTCCAGTTTTTGGTGCAATAGGCCTGAAGTACGGCCAGCGTTTTTTTCACAGGTCTAATAAACAAGGCTAGGCCTATTAAAGTTAGTTACATGACGTGGTCAACTTACGCCTCCATGTGTCATGGACACCTCGCCCGCATCATGAAGCTAACCCCGACACATCGGTGCTATTGCAGTTAAAAGGTGGCTTTCGTTGTAAATTATTTATGACTATTATTTTTACTGTTAATTGTATTCATCGTAAAAATGGAATACATTACAATTGAGGACATGCGTTATATATATATATATATATATATATATATATATATATATATATATATATATATATATATATATATATATATATATATATATATATATATATATATATATATATCATTCTGCTTTGGTCACAAGCACCAGCTACATATATGTATCATGCAGATAATATAGTCTTCTAAGAAGACTATACTCCGTGTGTCGTCTGCTACACACGCTCCTTGAAACGAATGCCGCGATGTCTTTACCTAAACGTAGGCAACACCAGACTCCTCAGTAGAGAGCGTGTACCTCAACTCAAATTTTCTACACACTGAAACATAAAAAGTGTTGATTTTGAACAGGTTTATATTTGACAGTTTTTATCATATAGAGCAAATTTTAATGTGTTGCTCACAACATGTCAAGTAAATATAATGGGGCTCACTATATTCACAAGTCTAACACAATCATATAATTTATGTTATCTACAGGGTATATTATCTACTGAAGTGGTAAAATGTACTGTATTACGTTCAAAAGGCATCTGTGAGACCATACACAATAATTTTCAAATCGAAAAATAGCTGCAATAATTCAAATTCAAAAAAACAAAGATGATATGCATGAGGGAAGTGTTTTATCCAATGGCGTCAGATCAGGTTCGCCGTCAGTAATGGGTGCTATTCCTCACAAGTCACACCGTTTATGATCATGGATTGTGGACATAGGGTATGGCATTGGTAATGGTACGACACAATTCCCGAAGTTCACTCCGGTTTTTCACCCTGAGTGGTCCACACAGCTGACCAAAAAATGACTCGGGATTGGGACAATGAGTCTGTTACCCGCTTGCCTCTGGTTTGTGCCGGCTCCTGAGCCAGAGCGATATCCCAGAGCAAGGTGCGGGCACGAAGCCTTAGGGGTGTATCCCCGGGGGCGTATCCTAGCTGTTACATGGTCGTCTTGTAGCATTAAATCTCCATGTGCAATCCATTAGATCAAAACTGCACTGCCCAAACTTACGCGTTATTTCCTCTACATCAGCTTCAAGACTGCAGACAAAATGCTCATTGGTGTTCCTGACATCATGGCGATAGTTACGATATTTTGGAAGACTTTTTCACACAACTACCATCACAGACATTTTGCGGCGCCTTTTTTTCCGAAGAACTCTTGAATTATTTCATCTTTCTTATTTACAAGAAAATTGTATCCATTTTTTGTTTGAAATACTGAATATCCTCAAGCCTATGATAAAGAAGTCATTCGACACATGTTCTTTCTTGACCATTGTACATACCATGAATAGTGCATGGAAAGCCATAGCATTTTTATTTATAATAATTATGAATGTTTCAAAAATTAAATTTTATCCATTGTCAAAGTGATTATAGACAAAAAGACAGACCGTAGGTTGTATGTATTAACATTATTAATACGCATTTAATGATTATAAAATGAAAGTTGTACTAAAGAAACAAATTTTCAAAATTTAGGTCTTGAATATCTTAAGTAGAACAAGTGGATAATTAATTATATATACATATTATAGACTATATATATATATATGTATATATATATATATATATATATATATATATATATATACAGGGGTGGGTGGGTGTGATTCTCCCTCCACAACACTGACTATACAATCAACATTAGAGTAGTTTTATGCTTATAACGTTCGATTTCGTTAAAACTGTTACAGAGATGCCTAGCTTTTATCTTATGTTATTGGCCAATGCAAATCTCTTAATTATGAACAAAACCCGTATCATTTTAATTGTACCGATAAGGACCATTTCAGATATGATGTTTTGAGTATAATTATCTCCAAAACGTAATTAGGTAGAGATGCCATTCCACATTAGACACATTTTTCTGCTTCACGTGAATACTTTTCTGGTTTATAATTTTTTAGCAGACGCATAATTGAGAAAAAGGCCATTTAAATCCAGTAAAAAAATTCTCCGATGAAGCCAAGAGGCCAAACAATAGAGGCTAATTATCCATTAGATATATTATGCGCATGGCATGAGATAATAGCTGCATTAATTGTTAGCCTTGTGGCCTCATTGCACTCTGAAGACATATGACAAAGTAAGTTTGAATTCCCTTCATGTACACAATATGCTCTTTGTTGCTTGTACATACAGCCAATATGCAGATCAGACAACAGAGATATCTGCTTTCCTCGTCGACACAGAGAAGCAAAGAGCAAGTGAATCTGCACTACTGTCTAGTAATGCTTTCATTAACTAATGATTCTTTCAGGACAATATGTTGTCATCCGACACGCAGCGCTATTCCCATAATGTACCTTAGCGACTAAATGTGGCCTTGTTATTGTTCCACTATGAAACAGGTTTCTGGGTTTGGATGTCACAATAACCACGAGATTTGGGGTGCCACTTTACAACTGGCAATGCCTTGGCCCACGTCATGTCTCATTACATAATAATCTGTGTCTCGGTGACTTTCTCCTATTACTGCCACAACTCTAAAGCCTTTGTTCAAAATACTGTCCGCTGACATCTTGACAATACCGTTAATAATTTGTCTCCATTGAATGTCAACCAGATTTCATACTATTGTATTGGAACATTTACTAATTTGGCCACACGTGACAAAAAGAACAACTCAATATTGACTGTAATGTACATATTTGTGTGTTGTACTAATATCACAATGAGAGAAATGAAGAGTGATTCAATATTAAATATGATGCACAAATTTGTATTTTCTACCGGTTTCCAAATGAAAGACATGATGCAAATGCCTTAAAAATACCGAATTGTGTAATATGCACATCATTGTAAACTGTTTTTATCCTAATGGACCGTGCCTAAACAACACTACATAGTCATATTGTGTAGGAATACCCAGCCATATTATATGTGTACATATTTTGTATCAAAGAAGGAGGTATCCTGAAAAGTACAAGGGAAGCTATACCAACGTGTGCGTGTAGCCTTCGAGTTTTTCAGAAACATTCGACATATCGATCGGACCATTCAATTAACAATCGACGTCTCCTCCAGACCAAATATAAAGATTGAATCCCAGTCTCAGCCTTTGGGTAAATTAACTCTTTCAGTACCAATCACGTCTTAAGTCGATCTACTTCAGTCAAACTAGTCTGAATTATCATAAGGATGCAAGATTCGTATTCCTCGTAAAAAGACTTTTCATTCAAATGCCAGTATGCTTATAGTTCCACAGAGAATACCTCAGGTCAACAGGCTTTCTGCTTTGGGCACAAAGCTGTTGACTCAGACCAAACTTTGGCACTTAAAATGTTAAATACAATGTCAAACACATGATGACACATGCCTCTGTATGATGGACGATGATAATACGACTGGTACCCATCAGCCGACTCGAATATCTGATAGTATACCTGCCCGTGTTAACAGTCCAATATGTGACGTATGTGTCACGGCTGACGGAATTGAAAACTTCATGCGGAGAATGTTCTCATTTTTCAGATTTCCTGCTATTTCGGTTGCATAAATATTGCCCATTATGCTTCTAATTTTGAAGTTCTGGTCCTAATACAAATCCAATACTTCATTGTATACATTTCAACTTGAATACAGTTGTCAGTGGACTGTATTGACATTTGTATACCTGCAAACAATAGCGTACCATAAAGACTAATAACAAACTGTCAACTTGAACTGAATATATGCCTGGCTTTACATGACATAATCTGATCAAATTAAGATTTATTTATTTATTTATTTATTTATTTATTTATTTATTTATTTATTTATTTATTTATTTATTTATTTATTTATTTATTTATTTATTTGTTTGTTTGTTTGTTTGTTTGTTTGTTTGTTTGTTTGTTTGTTTGTTTGTTTGTTTGTTTGTTTATTTATTTATTTATTTATTTATCCATTCATTCATTTATTTATTTATTTATTTATTTATTTATTCATTCATTCATTCATCTCTTAATATATTTAATTATTTCCGCTGTACGGAGTTTTTCTCGGACACCCTAAAAGCGACTGCTTTGAAATCTGTGGGGAAACTGCATCTGTGATGAACTCTGGTACTTTACTTTGAATTGTAAGGAAATACCAAAACGTGTAAATAAGAAGCAAATTAGGAGCAATTCAAATTTAAGTTACATATGTCCAAAACTATTGTTGGTGCATTTGACTTAATGCAATAGGCAAATAAAAAATATAATCTTGAATATCTTTAAAAGAGTTGTAAATAGATGCGCCATTCCAATTTCAATTCATAGATTCGTGATACAGGCACATCCAATAAACAATGAGCAAAAGTTGATGCGCTTTAATTTATTCAAATACGGGAAGTACACGTAATTTAAGCCTTGAATATTTTTTGTAAATATATTTGATAGAGTTGCCATCCCAACTCAAATATTTACAATTGTGCTGTGGCTTCATCTGATAAGCAGTGAACAGAAGCTACGCCATTGAAAATTATGCAAAGTGAATGATTATAAAAGGATAAAAAAAATCGAAAATAAGAAAACTTCTACAATGTAAGGATATTAAAACTGATATGCCATTGCATTTCCTAGCAGCCTATTTAGTACAGTAGCTCATCATTTCCACATCAAACAAATAGAACTTTAATCTGCATAATCGTGAGCACACATTTCAAAAAGCAGTTTCAAGTTAAACATGGTCAATGATAAACAAGCCATGAGACTGAAGATAGAGATTGATTAACAGAAGACAGCTTTTACATTAATATATGTATTCATAGATAGTCTTTCTGCATGGCTCAGCAACAAGTATGACACACCAACGACTTCTCCATGACAAGAAATGATATGGAGCAACCTACATTCACCCAAGTATGTTAGTTCATAGCCGTGGACTGAGTTCCAAGCCATTCTCAGTGCAGTTTGTGAAAGAAGTGTGCTGAGGAATGCTGCTGTCCATCGTAAATAAAATTTCGACCGAAACAACCACTTGACATCTAGGAATGCTGGTACTTGAATAAAAGTTCTTGGCATGAAACATTTGAATATTACATGCAGTTACAGTGATTGAAATATGTGTGGCTAGAGTAACTTATTGTGATGAAAGAGTTAATTTCTCACCCAGGGGTGACCTTTGGGAGTACTTCATCTCTGTGTTGATTACCCGTTTGTTTGATGCTTATTACATGTAGATTTACTGGATGAACCAAGGGTCACAGGCATCTTGCACCTGGTCTTAGAGTCGAGCCTGTTTGAATGGCAAACCTTCCTGTCTGTAACTTTTATTCCTGGTCTCGGGTTTTGGTCAACGAAACACATACAACATAACGTAGATGGTCAGAAATGATTATATATATATATATGAATGAACCTTAGAATATAGTGGGCTAACCAGTAAGTCACTCATGTTGTGTTTATTTTACTTTAATTAATTCTCAATATGTTAACATTACTTTAAGTTCCTGCCAGTACGTTTATATCACCTTACCATTGTACAGAACCTCTTTCCCAAGACAGAAAGGAAAAAGGATCGTTTTTACAGACGAACTTGCATTTTCCAATTTGTTTAGAGTAGGCTACTCAGTTCTTTTTTTTTTCTTTTAAAGCAAGGTGGCTCGGATAGAAACCCTGCCTGCCTCCGAGAGATCCTGACGTAAGACAAAACCCAAGGGTAATGTCATCGCTCGTGAAATATGCTCATGGATTGCTCCCACCTTTGACACGACAGACATCAGAAACCAGTCTGTCAAATTACCTACTAATAGTCTACATGCCAAAAAATAGACAAAACGTTGCACTGCGTTTCTTTGAATTGCGTGTTCTTCACATTTGATTTCGAATTAATGTGGACGCATTCTATAATATCTGGACACGACATTGCAGTGCTTTATTTTCAATTCCGTTCTTTCTTGCCAATATACTCTATAAAAATGTGCAATTTGTAATATGTTATGTCCAAAACAGTTACAAAAAACTATATTTGGATCAGAACGAACATCTTCATTAAAGGGGCGTGCAGTTTCATATGTACCCCTTATTTTCTTAGACAGTTGTAAATACTGTCAGCTGATAAAGCAACAGTTGTAAGTATAAACATGTCTATTAAACTTGGAAACACTGTCAGCTGATAAAGCAACAGGTATAAGTATAAACATATTTATTGAAACTGGATCGCCCTGTATTACATTGAGATGACTAATCGGGAGTTCTCCTAGACAGGAAGTGGCACACATACACAATATATATACAGATAAATATATATATATATGTATGTGTGTGTGTGTGTGTGTGTGTGTGTGTGTGTGTGTGTGTATGCAAAACAGACAAGACAACTAAAAGTTGCCAAAGTGCATATATATTTCTGATATATGTTCCTAATACACTAATCGACGAACTTATCATTATTACAAGACAGAATAATACAAGACAAGGCAAAATGATTCACAATAATGCTAACCAACGGGGGAGTTCTTAAAAGACACATCATAATAATTTTATGTGAGCCAAGAAATGACCAATTACAGCTGACTGCTTATACGTTAGAGAACTAAAATAAGAAGCGTCTTGTGTCTACAATGTATCTGTGGAAGGTATCACAAATGCGTATTATGAGGGGAATGGACAATTCGTCGTTACCAAGGAGAAGACTACTAGCTAGTCTGTTATTTGTTACTTGGATAGACAACAGGGGCCGTATTCCCAAAGAGTTTAATCTGATCCTTGATTTAATCCTTAAGTCAAAGTGCCTTTGAGCCTTGAACTACTGTATCATGGGTCCAATGTTTGATCTAAACTTGCATGATTAATTAATCTATGTTCTCCACTGTAATATGAACTTTAGAATTAAAGTTTCCATTTTAATAAATTAATCTTGATTGGATCCAGATTTTAATTCGGGATCAAAAGATTAAAAACTAGATCAAACAAAGGTTGATTTAATAAAATGAACCTGTAAATCCTTCAGTTCATATTGTAGCCAAGAGCATATATAGGCTAGTGCTAAAAGTTTTGATCAAACATTGAGCCAACGATGAAGTATTGAGGGCACCAAAAACACTGATATTAATTTTGGGATTAAAGTTAGGATCAGATCAAATTCTTTGTGAATATTGTCACAGGGGCTATAATAGGGATGACAGCTTTGAGAAGTACTCTGAAAGTTGAATACTTTGGACAGAATAACAAGAAATGTTAGAGAGCTTCAGTAGGGTGATTACAAGAGCACGTAGGTTGTGGAATAATGTGGACTTTGAGGAGACAATAGTTAAGCTTCGAGAACCCCAGACATAACTGGGTATGATTATTATGACAAGTGTTGGCAAATCTGTGTTCGTGGGTATAGTATTCAGCAGTATTATCTACCACTAGCAGGGTTACTTTTGGTTCAGATTTGAAGATTTGGAAGGAAATTGAATCTCTTATATTCGAAGGAAGATTGTTCCATAGTATCAGAAAGGAAGGACTTTTTTAGGCGATTAGTTTTGCAATTAGAGCTATAGATAAGTTTAGCTCTGAACTTTTAGCCACATTTCAGCACCAACAATTGCTGCATTTGTTCCCAGATGTAGAAGCCATATTTCCGCATATTAGGAAAGCAAGCACGTATTGTTGCTCCGTATGACGGAGGCGGTGTAAACGATCTTAGCACCTACAGGCACCTTTCTGTACTTTGCTTTTGTCCAAGATTTTAGAGAGACATGTACACGACCATTTATAGGTCTATCTTACAACACAACAGCTAGTTTTGGACCAACAATCAGGGTTTTAGAAAAATTATTCTTGCGAAACCATCCTTATACAAATGGTTAGATTCTCTCCAATGTGGATAAAGGTAAGCATGCGGTGCCATGCTGCTAGATCTTCACAAGGCCTTTGGACTTATGGATCATGATCTTCTTTTATAGAAGCTTGATATGTAAAGGAATTGCGATAGATTGGGTCAAATCATATTTATAAATCAAAGTCAGATAGCTAGTTACAATGGACTTTTTTCTCAGAGCCAAGGTTTGGCAGTTGGTGTGCAACAGGCTCTATTCTAGGGCCTTGTTTTTTCATTATATTTATGAATGACCTGCGTCTGGAAGTGTCAAATACCCAGCTTGACATGTACGCTGACGGCACAACAAACTGTGTTGCGTGCGACTTGTTAAAGAATCAATTCTGTCTTAACAAGAGAGTCTCAGCCAATCACACTCATTGTGTTACGCTGGACTGCAATGTCGCAAACATTGAAAAGACAGTTTCCACGTTATTTCATTCAACATGTTCAAGAAAAATACTGAAACAGTTACAGGAATCAGCACATGATGGTTCCAGTATTATATCGGTAATCATCAGCTTGACGAGATCCAAACCCACAAGCTTCTGGGACCCACATGTTGACCCTCTCTCATCACGGGATAATCGTATTGGTTACATGTGTAAAAGGCTGAACAGCAGATTTTGTTGTTGTTGTTGTTGTTGTTGTTGTTGTTGTTGCTGTTGTTGTTGTTGTTGTTGTGGTGGTGGTTGTTGTTGTTGTTGTTGTTGTTGTTGTTGTTGTTGTTGTTGTTGTTGTTGTTGTTGTTGTTTTAGAATCAAACATCTTTTGTCACTTCACTGCAGGTTACTAACTTAAAATGGACTAGTTGAGCCAATAATCGATTATAGGTGTACGGTTTTGGAGTAGCTGCTCAAAGCAAAATCCCCCAAAGGATTTACTGGATCATGCAATGTTCGGGCGCTCCATTCTACGCATTAAGAAATTTAGAGATATGTCAACTGTTAACATATTCCGAAAGCTTGGTTGCTTACCAGTAAATAAGCTCACCAACTACATTAAATGCATGGGTTTTTTTTTAATAAATGTCTGAATGGCTTGGTGCCAAAATATCTCACATGTTATCTTACCTTATATGGGACTGTATATAGGTATATAGCAAGGTATGGTCTTTTCTCAGGTCTGCAGTGTTCCTGTTTTCAAATCAGACAGGTGCTAGAGCTTTGAGGGTACAAGGAACTGAATTGTGGAAGGCACTTAAATAGTTGCTTACTTACCCCCCCCCCCCCCAGCTACCAGTGTCACTTGTCTTGATAATTGGCACCTCTCCTGGATGTGATACTATAGAGAAAACATCCACTGTTGACCAACTGCAAGACCAATAATGTTTACAGAGAACACAGAGAACAGTCTGAGGTTAACAGAAAGTAATAAAGGTAAAACAGCAAATCATAACTGGGCAGTGTTTGCTGCGAGATTGTGAGCTACTAACCAAAGTCATCACCACCTGTTTAACAATGTTTAGAGTTGGAATGTTGCTTTGAAACCAAACAAATTACACACAGACCAAAGATATGAACACAAACGTGATTGGCTGAGGTAGAAGTGACATAATCGGTGGCCACCATATGTCGTAGGTATTTTCTTTCTTTTTTTCTTTTTTCTTTTTCTTTTCTTTTTTTTTTTTTTTTTTTTTTTTTTTTTTTTTGTATCTTTTGAATATCCATTTTTAAACTGCCACCATTCATTGTAACTCACAAACACTGATTATAGGTCTCATTTTAAGTAATTCGTACTTTTTATCTTAAATACGGGACTCGCGTTATCGACGTGCTCTCGTATAATTGTTTTGGATGTTGAAAAGATAAATCAAAAGGTTATTATTGTGCTGTGCAATTTAGCAGCGTGGAGTGACATACTCAGTGGATGAGAAGATTTATATCCCAGAGCTGCAAGAGGTCATCTCCTTGTCATGAGAGGAATAGACTACAGACGCCGCAGAATTGAAAAAGAGGACAGCATTGGAAAGGTTCAGCAGAGAATGTGTATCATAATACAGGCTGGCTTCTCTGTGGTAGCGACGTACATACCTAACTGGCTATGACATCGCTTTTTGCAGCGGAGACGCCAAGTAAATGACGGTGCACGCGGAATGTGAAGAGTGGCTGATCAATCGATATAGCCAGCGACAGGACCCAAGTTAGCACGACAAATCAGCAATTACCTGATGAAGTCCGTATTGAGTTTCAATCGGGTCTTAATATGAGAAGATTAAAAAGAAAAATATGGCTAATTTATCACTGTGTATTAATTTATTGCCATTTTGTACCGGTGCGCTGAATTGGAGTTGACAAGGGAAGGGGGATATACAGTAAAGAGCAATATATTCATTTCCGTACCTGATTTGAAATCTGAAGCGGAGAGGCCACGAAGGTTCCACTGAAATGTATTATAAACAGATTGGGTGCTGCCTCCCCTCACCTGCGGTCTTGCTGCTAATAAATCAACACCGCTACCGTGCTGACATAAAGGTGCGGACGTGCGTGAAGATGAGAAGCTGACAGTCTTGGAACAATATCCTTGATATCTTTGTGCGTGCCTGGCGTATAGCCGCTGTTTGTCCGGCTTTCCACACTTTGGACGTAAGGTTTTGGAGCAATTTCCAATAATTGAATTAAATAATAAGGACATAGGCCACATGTCGGTCAGCCTGTGTTAAGATACCTTTCTAAAGGATCTACAATGACCAGGGTACAGGTCAACGCCTTTTTCTTTAAGGGGAGGGGAGGGAGGCAGCTTTCTTAGGGAAATCTTAAATATTTAAGTCCCCAAAGAGCATATAATGTAAATTGACGAGCAGATCAGACACGATCTGACTTTGCATGGAAGGGATTATTACAAGAATGGTAGTGATTCCTGGGTGTGAATCTTTGGATCAAAGTGTTGACTATAGTTTTGGTTTAAGCATATTTTAATTGGCGACAATTACAAATCATTGTAAACAGTAGCTATAGAGCGATTGGGAAACAGGTTTGAACCCTATTTAAATCCCTCTCGTGAGAAAAGAAAATGGCACAGGACAACACAAGACTCACTTAAACACATTGCAGAACACAACACAATGACAAGATAGGGAGGCTAGGGATAAACTAATTAACAAACTACGATGTCAATAACGCCATTGGTGTCCACATGAACCCATAAATTTACCTTTGACATAAGAATTTAAATGATTAGCCACAACAGGGCATGAGACAGGATTTCCACACTCGAGCAAAAAATCCAAGGGCACCCACAGGTTCTCTCACCAAACAAGAAGAGCATTGCCTCTTTCCTGTCCGAAAGCAGACAAATTTCACTGGCGCTATGCCTGGGACAAGCAACGCCAAATCATATGAAGAAATCGGGTGGCCGACTCTTGCCGAGCACAGGAATATATCTTAACTTACCTTGATGTATAAATTGATGAACCAGCTTGTGCCAAAAACAGGTCCTGAGACAGCATACAGCATATATATTATTTTCGTTTGATGTGGGTTACATGAAAACTATCCTTATACTTTGTTTAACTTTCTCTACCAACAAATTGTCTGCCTACCCAGCTGGAGCACACTGGTGTGTCTTAGAGGGAAAAACACCACCCAACACTATATGTTTGCTTATTTATTTGTTTGTTCGTTTGCTTGCTTGCTTGTTTGTTTTAGTTCCTTCGTTCGTTCGTCAGTTGATTCGTTCTGTCTTTCTTTCTTCATCCATCCATTTATTCATTCATTTATCCACCTATCTATATCTATTTATCAATCTATCTATCTAGCTATATATATGTATATATATATATATATATATATATATATATATATATATATATATATATATATATATATATATATATATATATATATATATATATATATATATATATATATACATCCTTTCATTCATTTATTTGCCTAACTGCTGCCTGTCTGTCTATCTATCAACTTTATTTTTTATTTATTTATTTAATTAATCACTTAATTACTTTATTTCTTTTTCCTTTTTTTGTTTGTTTGTTCGTTAACGTTACTTGAATAACTATGGCGTGCATATACAACGATTAACATGAAGCGAAAACAAATTAAAGGCAAGTCAGGAAAGCAGAATTACTTGAAATCTAAAGAAGAAAATGAAATATGCTCTTGATTTAGTTCATCAAAAGCCACATTCCATACAAATACATGTCTTTAAAAAGAAACACCGTGTGTGTTGCTCATTACAATAATGTGTCACAGCGATTTTAGCCTGTATGAAGCGCACGTGATTACAACTCCCTTTAAACTGGTCCCACGCGAATTCTAAGCATCCAAGCAGAACCTGTTCTGAACGATATCGTTCGGGTATGTTCAAATGGAATTCTAGTCAGAGGTATATCCACGGGGGTAATATGCACCTGTTTTGGGGTGGTGGGTGGAGGGTTTTTTTGTTTTTTTGTTTTTTTTTGTTTTTTTGTTAGCTTTGTTTTTGTTTATTCTTGTTTTTCGGCTTTTTGTTTTGTTTTGTTTTGTTTGTTTGTTTTCGTTTTTTCGGGTGTCAAAGGAATCTCTGCTTAGTAGCTGCTTAGTGGCATTAAAACATCTGCCAGCTTGTGTCATTTGGTGATTTATCTCAAAATCTGCACCACTGTCGACACTCTACCGCTATGTAACATGTCTTCCAAATATGCTCATGCAGTATGGCTGCAAATACAAACCGCCCTCAGGGGTCTAAATATGAGAAATACTTTCCACAAACCAGGAACACCAAACGCGGTCACCCAAAAAGAGTGAGCTCCGATTTGTAAAATGTTATGCTTAGAAGAACACTGAACTGTAGAGCATTAATTGATAAAAACAGCCCAGTTGCTGCAAAAATGATTATTAATACAGTTTCAGCAAAGCCACGGGCACCCAATATACGTGTAGAATAGAAAAAGGTACATGTTCTACGTACGGCAAACAACGTTTATGGTAAGTTAAACTTATAAGTTTGTAAAACTTCAGGAAATGGCGAGAGTGACTTAAAGTTTATAGATTTGGGAACGACAATGATTATAATGAAGCTTGTGAGTCCAGATGGATGACATTTCTGCAATCATAGTGCATGTATTTTGTTTGCTTTTCACGTTTCGCACATAAGGCTTATTAGAGTATATAGAATTGTAACAGTCAGACACAGCGCTTTGTCACGATCCTTAACATTACAGTTATGAACCACTAGCATCAAATCATTGCAGGCATATTTCAGTGGGGATTACCAAACTCGCTGAACATATTGTCAGGAAGAGTAAGAATACATCAATAAAGTGAAAATTTGTTTCACAGTTGGTGAATATAAATTGATGAAGCATGCAGATGAATCATGAATACACATTTGCTATTATCCTCATGACATAAGCATTTTCAAACGCTACAGTTAACAAGCAGGCGGCTCCCCGCTGTAATACTTTGTGTAAAACCGTATGCATTTCTCTATCATAGGTAGGAATGAAAATGTTATTACAATTATTGTCAAAACCTTGAAGTATGGCACTGATAGGAAAACTGGTATTCTCCCCTAACATGGAGACGTCCACATCTATGTAGTTGAGGATATCCATTTTTCTTAATTGGCATACCTGAAACTGGGTACGAAATCATTTCTGTCCGTTTGTCATTTTTGTAACGGCATTCGCTAAGATATTCTTTTGATCTGGTTAGTTATCAGGTCAGATAGCATTACGATCGACTCTTTCAGGTCAGATAGCCTGATTTGTTCCTGGCCCAAGGTGGCTTTTAGACCGTCTGAAAATGACGTCCGCAGAAACGATGAAATATGTCACACAATCATCTCTTTAAAGAAGTGCACAATGTACATTATTCACGATGTCTGCGTCTCCACAGTTATAGAGTTTTTAGTCACGCGCAATGGAATCGCTTCATAACATTCACACATGTGTATCTGTGTTTTGTGACCACGGAGCGTACGGGTCTCGAACCAGCAACCTTCGGCACCAATCAAAATGGGAAACGCACATACCAACTGCACCAAATTCCCATTCCTAAATAGAATGGTTCAATGGAGGCAGGTATGCGAGTACTTTTCAGCATTTTCCCGTCAGTTCATTTAACATGTTATTGGATGCCTTTGGGTCAAGGGAGAAATATTTGTACCTGCTGAGCTGTGTCAGAGGCACTTTATGGTCTTTAAGGAGAACCTGAGTCAAAGAGTTGTGATATCCGACATGTTCACTCGATGAAACCAAGTTTTGAGGAACTCGAAGTCCAATTCAGTTGTTATAATGACACATATCCGATATATTCATTTATCTCAAACATTTTTCTGGGAGCAGATTGTACTAACATAATGAGTTTTTACTGCAGTACGGACAAAAATCCCATTCTGACAGGATAAGAACAGCATTTATAGTGTTTCTTTGGCATCAGTCCATGAATGACCAGCATCAGTCATGTCCTTTTAAATCTCTTTTTCCATGTGATTTTTGATTATGACGAACGTTTCAGTAATTTGATGACATTTATTGGTTATTGCGACAGGAAATAACAGACTCCTTCTGGTAAGCATCCAACAAATGCTACATCCCGAAACTGGTTTGAGCAACGAAACCAGCTTTTGCGCCTGGACAGCAGAGGTGTATCGGAGCGAGTACACTTATCTGTTGATCATTTATTTGTATAGGTATTGACAGGCATTGCCTGTGGCTCCGGTGCGACCACCGGCCGTTCTTGTGTCCTTGTGGTCCGGTGCTGCAGCCACATACCTGCGGTCCACTGGCAGAGTCATCGATTAATCCGTATTGTGTGACGAACACTGACATGTCGCAGGGCAGTCCAAACATGCAGATAATTCAATTTCCCACACAATGGCTGTGTTTTCTGGTGCACAACAATTTTATAAATTGTAGGAGCATCCAAAGTATTTATCACGTCCATCTAAAGGTCCTATTGTGGCACAGTAAAGGCCATTGCATGACTATTGCGTAATGAACTCGAGCAGCTAATTAACTCGTTACAACACACTACAAAGGAGATGTATATCAGTAAACAATTCAGCATAACTACGAAGTCTCAGACCTACACTGATACCATTGACTCCAGACTAGCCACCTAGATCCTTTTCAAGGGTTTTGTCACCCTCAAAAAGTCACTTCTCTTGGTGCATTGTGTCATGAATGTTATAGATAAAGCATGTATACCCAAAAGAACGAAAATTGGAAAAGTGAGATTTACTGACTATCTATACTTGTGTAAATATTGATCCCCGACAAAAGTCTTTAAAGCTTAATATATCTCCATACATAAATACTATGCATTAGACACTCAAACAGACTTTTCAACACAGGTTTTGCTCTTCAGTTTCTCTGAAATTAAAAAATAATGATTGAAATGTATGTAATTGAGGCATACATTTATTATAAATGTGCAAACATATCTGGCACATGGTACCTCGGATTCAAACTCCATATGTTCAAAAACATATTTATTGGCTGGCAAAATAGCTTTTCACTTTTTTGCCAACTATGGAAAACAAATGTAAGAAAGTAAGTCGGTTTTGAACGAAGTAAAGCTGATCTATGATAATAATGATAAAAACAAGGCGGAGAAGAAGATCACTGTTGTCACACTGAGCCAGTGACCCTGGTAAAAGAATAAATAAATCATATGTGTATATTGCGAAGGGAAAAAACACATTGAACAAACCCAGCTTGACTGTGATATCAAAGTTGACCTATTATGCTTGCTGTTTACCGATAGGTGGACTTCTGGCCAACTGTGTGGTGCGTATATGTCCGTCTGGCGTACTTTTGATCATCGACCTCTTAAACGAGACAGGTCCATGCTTTGACAGAGGGACGCCACTCGTATTTTTAACAGACAATGCATATCTGAAAAAGCCTTCTTCTACATGTTCTGGCTGACCAAAGAGATTTGAATTGGTGACGTGATAGGTATCTTTTCAGCATGCAGTGTGGTCACGTCTAGTCTTGCATAAATAACGTCAGATGAATTTCAGCGCGTAATGTACCACCATATGACTTGACTGGGCAAATTTAATACGAAGAACAATACCAGAGACTGTATTTATTATCAACGTTCCGTGGCAAAATTCTAAGTGAGGCCTACTGGAAGAAAATTATACCTAACGCTAAACCTGGAGTTTTTAGAGTTATTTGTTCAATCGGTCAAGAGGAAGCGACGGATGTGTATTGCATTTGGCATTTTACTATCAATAATATCAGGAGATGTGCATAAGCTCTTAAATGTGCAGTTACGTTTCATCGATCTTAATACTAATTATTGCAGTGGAACTCTCTATACTGTGATTTACACGCCATCATTGACATAAACACATTTCAGTTTTAACAGCCTTGTTGTGCTCATTTCTCCAAATTCTTTTTCTATCGTTGATAAAAGTCTACCCGGTTACAATGATTTAATTTACGAAACACTGAAATATAATTCATTTGCGTGAAAATGCATATTGAGATTGTTACTATCGTCAAGGAAGAAGTAACGTGCTTATATCAGCCATTAAGCATAAAAAAGCTTCTATTCTTGTTTCACGGACTGAAGTTGTTGATAGGTCTTTACATTTATATCATAGAAATAAACTAGGTGTTCAGTTGCAGTGTGAACATGCATCATTGTAAAAATCTCTACAGCTGACTTTATATAGTATGACATTATTTAGATGTTAGGCTGGGTGTGCGCGAGATCCGAAACTCTAGACGCCTATAGATGACAATAATGGGAGATACGCCCGTTAAACCATCCAGCATATCGCGATAAGCAAGACTTCCCTTTGCTGGTGGCATTGCCCCTCATGTGGCGAACTCTGCCCCCAGTGCTTTTACCCTCTGCCCAGGGCGACGGAACTTCAATCCCCAGGGTGGTTGGAGTTCCCGAGATAACCATCAGGGTAGTTAAGAGTTTGATAGACAATCGCATGAACTCAGACCGGCCTCATTCAAAGCCACCGCGAATTGCTATTTAAGAAGAACGCCCTCTAATGAGATACGATCAGGGCTTTGTACGTCTCCTGCACCGTGACGCTATTCTATTATAGGCCAGCGAGAGGGCGTCTATGTACGAATTAAATGATGATATCTGAAATGAATTTGCAAAGCACCTTCACATAGATTGTATGCAAGCAAACAAACATACAATTATCCATTCGTCTGGATTGCTGCCCTGCCAATTCGGCTGTGGTCACAAAACTAGGCACATACCGTCCAAATCTTTTTTACTGAATCATTCTTGACACGTCCACTACTGTGTAAACATAGATTTCAGCACCACTTTCCTAATTATGGGAAATCAACGAGGGGTCGTCGCCTCGGGCATACTTCTTTCAGCCCAGACAGGTGTCGATGGGGAAACAAGGATGGGAGAAGCGTTCTAGCACCAAATATCTAAATACCTGAGCCTATTTTAATTAACTACAAAGTAGGCAGAGACGTATCACATGTCGCGTGTTTGAATATCTTGATAAGGTGTATAGATTTTTGGATGGAAACTATTTTGCACATGAACGGTGCTTTTTAAATTGCGATGCATTGATAAAAGGCAACACTACAGCGGACAAATAATGCAAAATGTAAGCAAGAAACCATAAACCAAATATGCTTAGGCCTAATATAGATCCGTGCATACATAAAATGGGGAGGGGGGGGGTAGATCTTGACCATCGGCAAACTGGAAACAATATACAGACAAAACAAAAGGAAGATAATAGTGAATAAATAAAAATTTTGAGCATAATACTAGGAGATCTACGATCGACAATCAATCTTTCAGATATAAATATTTGTTTACAAAACGGGCCTACAACGACAAATTTACATGCCAGAAGAATTTTAGCTACTACAACCTGAAGGTTAGTCTGAGGCAATCGACATTTTCACTCAAAGTTATTAAATGATAATCAGGCAAACGGTCATGCTCCGATTTAGGTAAAACGAGCGAGTACTGGCCCAATCGGATAGGTTTATTTGGATTTTTAGAAATATAGTTTCTGTAACTACATTCTGAACCGGAAAGTAGGTCAAAGTTACAAAATGATATTATATGACCAATTATTTACCATCGGTGAATATATCTGGCATATAGAGCTTTTGAGGAAGATCAAAATCATGTGCATTAATTGATCGAGGGCAGTCATTTGGCAAAGCTGTAGAAGAGATGGCGCAATTTAGGCATGGCCTGATGGCATAGAATGTTTTACTTTGATTCTAATTCTATGAATATGCTTCCACATATTATTCGTTTTCTAAAATTCTATATGCAAACTTAGACGAGGCCTTAGAAAGTGTTGTAATTTTGCCAAGCAGAATTACGTATTAGTGATACTACATGTATTATTAAATCTTGCTGAGTTATCAAAGGGAAACAAATCAGTAGAAATAACAATATGATCCCAATATTTGGGTGGAGGTCGCCAATATGCAATCTCAAGTGTATTCCTACCAAGAAACATAACCATATTGTTAAACCTTTCTTGAGTTCTTGCACAAAACCAGGTGTTATGCCAATATCCCAATGACAGACAAGGTGATATATATATATATATATATATATATATACATATATATGCAAACATATATATACACACATATATGTGTGCATATATGTATATGCATACATATATATACATACATATGTATATGTGTGTATATATATATGTATATATATATATATATATATATATATATATATATATATATACTGAGAGACTTAATTCACGTTTTGTCAAATCCATCAAGCATATTTTAGGTGCCTTGTTATCTTGATAAACAGACCCTGGAATACCATGTGAAGTATCGTGATACACAATTATACAGACGTCTATTAAACCCATCTTCATCTTGAATACTCTCAGGGAAAACTGTTTTGCCGAGGAAAAAAGGAAGAAAGATGCCGAAGGACCGGGATAAAAGCAGTATCATATGACAGAGGGAAAGACGTCGTACTGACATACGTTATCAATGGCAGTTTGTGAACGCTACACTGCAACCGAACGCTACAACCTCAATAAATATTCATCCTCCTATAGTGGATGGAGTTTGGACAGAATAGAATTGTACAGAATACGGGAAAGCAGAGGGAGAATAACGAAGAAGAAGAAGAAGAAGAAGAAGAAGAAGAAGAAAGAAGAAGAAGAAGAAGAAGAAGAAGAAGAAGAGGAAGAGGAAGAGGAAGAAGAAGAAGAAGAAGAAGAAGAAGAAGAAGAAGAAGAAGAAGAAGAAGAAGAAGAAGAAGAAGAAGAAGAAGAAGAAGAAGAAGAAGAAGAAGAAGAAGAAAAAGAAGAAGAAGAAATGTTCGGCATTACTGTTCTCTAAATGTCTTAAGTCTATACGAACCAAACATCGACATCTGGTGTGTGCCTCGGTGCCGGCGTTTATTTAATTTTATAACCTATATTATGTATTTCGCGACTGCGACATTTTCGGATATAACAGGTTTACAAAAAAAATATTCACAAATCCATTTTGTAAAGTATAGAGATGCTTCATGAAAGAGAATTTACATGCTTGTTTTTCAATGCATAATCGAAATAAAATTGCTGTGTTTTAAAAAAAGAAATCTAATTTATACCTTTTTATGAAAATAGTCTTATCTTGTGCATTTGATCTCTATTGGATCAAATTGCACAAAACAAATTGTACCAAACCTATTTCAGATCTTTATTATTTTTGAGCCTCCTTTGGGCATTCAGTATTCTTCATATGCCAATTAACAAAATAAAGTTCCTGTAAAATCACTCCAACGTGGGTACTGAAAGGGTCACAAATAATAAAAAAAAATAAATGTTGATTTGATTCCATCAATTGTATTGTGCACACAACATTTGGATAATAAACAGCATCAGATGAATCGCGAGTTTAACAGTGTACATTATGTTACACTGTAACTTAAGAGATCGTTTAGACAAATGAAACGTATTACCTTTGTACCTGCTGTTTAACATCAATGTCAAATACACAATAAAAGGCGGCTCAAATTTGCTAGCCATAAAGATGTGTTTTCGTGTGTTTCGTACCGGAATTAGGAATACAATCAGATCATAAGTAACAGCTGGACCTAAGCCAATTTATAGTCTGCCTTTTACATTGTGCAAATAGGCACGTCGTGTTATTGCTGTTTTAATAACCATTTTGATATATAAAACAGTCCACGTGAAATGTTGATATATAAGAATATGATCTATAGTTTGATTGGACACGATCGTGATATTACAGTGAAAGTTATTAAAAACGCCATATGTCAGATAATCACATTTTCCCACTAATAAAATGTTCAGTGCTGGAACACAAAAGACTGGACCTTGCAGAAAGGCAGTATTGCGAACAAATAAATTGAGCTTAGTATTCATTTCAAGAAATCTGTCCCAGTCTACCGGTTTTATCATATTAACCCTGAAATTATAGTTCAACAAGCAGCAGCGGTTGACTTTATTTACTGCAGCATTGACACATGAACACAGTACGCCATGCCAATAGCTGCATTAAGTGGCAGATCCCGCTCCGTCGATTGTCCAGTAGAAGTGGTTTGGATTTCTCTGACTGATATAGATTGACATCATTGGAAGCTGCAAACTCGGAAGAAGTTACACTTATAAATGACAGGCCATGTTAATTAAGTATCAATCCCATTGTGTTTCAGAATAGTTATTCTGACAGTCGACGTGACCAGGTAACTGAAATGTAGCAGGGCGTGTATACTCTATATATATACAAATATATATATATATATATATATATATATATATATATATATATATATATATATATATATATATATATATATATACATATATATATATATATATATATATATACATATATATGTACAAATACATACATATGAGAGAAATGTAGCGGGTTATTTGTGTTCATTGCCTGACCTTCATGTGAGGATATATCACCTATGTTGATTACTAAATAACTTAATGGTGATGCGGCAGGGGATTAACAAGTGGCACAGTGTAAGCTGTCGTATTGTTAACAGATAGGAGATGACTTGGTTTATTGTTAAATGAGCTCCATTACGGTATAGATGGCACAGAGATAAGAAATGACTTTTTATGTGATTTCCACAATAGTATGAGTATTGTGGTATAAATGTTTTGTTGTAAACGATCCGATGGGTGTTGTGTCGTCTAAAGATAAGAAAGATAAGAGATAACTGCGTGAGTGATATACACCGGCATATACTGTAGAGGTATGAAATGGCTTTATGTAAATGACACTTAATGGCATAGAAAGACAAGACATAGAAGAGGAATGGATGGATGGATGTAAATGTTCATATATGTTATGATACGTAAAGAGAATTTGTACTAATATATACAAAATTGGCAAAAAAGGACGAAAAAGTTTTTACAACAACCGTAAACCAACCCAGTACCTATACAAAGTACGACATTCACAACAAAACTGAGGCATATTACAATGAAGATAGAAAGTAACATATACATTTACATACAGATTCCTTTAAAATTTTCATATCTTGTTCTTAAATTGTTCATGTTGCAAATCCTACTTAAATGAACCCTACAACAGGTTTAACCTGCCCTAGCTGGAAATATTCAGGCGTTTTACCTGAAATCACAGACCCTTTTAGTGGATGAGTCCCCCAATATTTGGGAGAAGTCCTGCAGAACACATGTACCTAAGGCCCTGTGCAATTCCAGAATACTTTTTCATTAAAAATGTCCAAGGCTCATACGCTTTCTTAATTATGACCGATTTTAAGTCATTCACATGAACTCAAATTAAACTGTATAAGGTACTATGCATTGTGACCCAGGGGGTATCTTTTGGTGAATTATGATTAATCCCCCATTTAAGCAGATCAGGTAAAAAATTAGGCCTTGCGTGTCATTTTGTGAGTAAGGAATCTCCAAGACCATGGAATATTCAAATATTCAACACAATTATCATGTCAAGACTCGAATCTAATATTCCAAACACCTTGTCAATTCCCTCCAAAGGTTATAACTTGCGAATCTGTTTTGACCCAAGATCCATCACACACACTGATATTCAAATTTTAAATTCAGTCACCGAGCTAGTTTAAGACAGTCACACGTATATATTCAAAAGGCCAGTTCATATCAATGACCATCATCAACTATGATAGTAAATTCCAAAACACCATTCCATAAAAAGAGAACACAATACACCACACTTTAAAAATGTAGTTCAATATGTAATATTTGGCCGATCCCTCTAAAACTAATTGTTACTTATTGTTGTGATCCGAAGTTAGAATATAAACATATCTCTAGAGACAACATGCATGAACAGTAAAATTCTTTTTGCGTCAGGCCCGTAAAAAAAACTCGAAGTATAATTACAATCATGCTCCACAGAATTAAGTATCGGCACCTTGCATGAGCAATACCTGTCATTCTGTGGATGTAATTAGGAGACCAGGGGTTGAAAAGTTTTAGTTAAAAAACCTATTAATTTGTTTGAGTGCGCCTTCAACAGGAAAACGTGTTATAAATCAACAACAAATGTTATTTTACCTATTGCAGGTCTCAGTTTTACAAACATTATCAACAATGTATATATTAAAAGATCTGTGTTGAAATCCATATTTCAATTGGTTAAACTGATATTGTCACGTGTATTCTCTACTTTAATAATATGTGTGCCTAGCAGCTCCAGTGAAATAGAAAAGCGCCACTCAATGGTTGTCATATACTCAGTAGTTAACTTTGCAACTGACAGTGAGTAGAGTAGGCTCATGATTAAGCATGTGTTAGTGGACGTCCAACGAGACATTGAAAAAAAATATGAACAATATCCACCAGAAGTTTCCATATGTTCATCTAACAATATAAAGCCATTTCTCTTCCATTTGGGTCTTGAAACATTTACAGTGATAACGCACTGCACGAAAATAAAAGTCATAAAATTGTGAACTTTGTCTCGAAATGGACACCTCAAGTGTAGCTAACGAGATTATCACTATTAATCTGTGGCCAGCTTGATGATTCAAATCTAAATCATCGCCAATATTACTTCGATTCAACAGCTGCCATAAGAAATCCCATTATGCCATGCTAAATATGGCCATACACACACCCTACTATGGGAAAAGGCAACAATTAATTGTTAACTTGTTGACAAGAATCAATTAAAAGTGGTGATCTGGAAGTTTTCTTACTTCCATTGTTTAAGGGCAATAAAGTCAGATGATGCCTCTCATATGTTGCGTCTAGAAAAGCTTTAGGGTTTCTAAAATGTACACATGTACAGTTGAAGAAAATATCACAACTTTCTATTGTGGTAACCTGAAAAGGCATCCATTTATTAATTAATATCATTTGATTTATAATTGCTCTAAAGTGCAATAATTGTCAGAACGAACATGAAATGGTAAAAAAAAAAATTCTTCAAAATCATAAAGCGATAATACTACAATAATTTATAGAGAATTAATTTTATCAACCTGAAAATGGTATTATTTTCCATGAAGAAGAGTTTTTAGGTGGCAGTAGTATCTCATAAATACAACAAAAGCTTGTATTTTGCATCAATGGTGTACCCAAATCACAGAGAGAGAGAGAGAGAGAGAGAGGGAGAGAGAGAGAGAGAGAGCTTACATGTATGAACACCACCAGCTGAGTGAAACCCACCCAGTCATGTATCTCTACTCACATAAAAAGTCATTTGCCATGTTCGTTAATCATCCTGGTGATATCAGAGGTGCCCCCAATTCATTACAATAACGTTATAATTATTATTAGAATGTATTTTTTAAGTTATGGTGAAAAGTTTTCGTGATTCTTTGAGAGTTCATTCATAGATTTCTAGAGTATCTGTAATATCCGCATTGTAACATCCTTACACATTTGGGGGCTCGTCTGAGATATATTTCAAGACATATATGAGTGATTTAAATATAAGTATTTAATTGTCTTGAATTTCTAAATTTCTACAATTTTGAAAATAACGTGTTGACCCCAATAAAACACAGCTTGTGTGAACAAACATATTTTTGCGTGAACAGACAAACAGCAGTACAGAGATACCTGAAGGCAATGCACTTACAGTGTTGTTATAGCGGAACATTAAACTTGCAATCAGCTAAAGAAGTTACATATCATGAATCAAAAGCAAAGAAACTTGAAGAAGCTGAGCAATCAGAGAATAAACTTGAAAAACCTAAAGCAATCAGATAATATGAGCTAACATTAAGACAGTTTGAGCTTAAATAGCCAAAATCTGATAGCACATCACAGCAAGCACCTCTCATGTAGCAAAAAAAATATAGGTTTTGGGTCAACATTTAACGAAAACCAAGTTTCATGATTCTTCCTTTCATTTGAGCAAGCAGCTGAAACTTTGGAATGGCCTAGAAGTGTCTGGCCTCTTCTCTTGCAAAGTGTTTTTATTGGAAGAGCATAATAAGTGCATTCGAACCTCTCCATAAAGCCAAGTTTTGATTCAAACAGGCCATTACAAGGATCTATGAGGACCTGAGGTGAACAGACAGAAACATAGAGCAATCAAAGAGGGCCAACTTATGTGGGATTTCCTAGAGAGAAAAAGAACCTGTTTGACAGATTGTGTGCTTCCAAGAGAGTTTTGATAAGTTAAGTCTGGCAAAATAAGGTGATTTCTATGAAAGTCACATAAGGTGCATGAAACAGTAGAAATAAAGAAACTGAATC
Organism: Hermodice carunculata; assembly: GCA_964020975.1. NCBI lineage: Eukaryota > Metazoa > Annelida > Polychaeta > Eunicida > Amphinomidae > Hermodice > Hermodice carunculata. Next base: position 94,861,560 of record OZ026615.1, on the reverse strand, counting down.
GTAATTAACTCTCTGTGAAAGTTTCAAATCAGAAGCGCCAGTTTAAAGGGGTAACAGTAGTGATGATGAGAATCCATCAGTGATCCTTAAAGTCACTAATGCTTAGTTTCACGGGTAACAGTAGTGATGATGGGAATCCATCAGTGATCCTAAGAGCTACTGGAGCTTAGTTTCAGGGGTAACAGTAGTGATAATGAGAATCCATCAGTGATCCTAAGAGTCACTGGTGCTTAGTTTCAAGGGGTAACAGTAGTGATGATGAGAATCCATCAGTAATCCTAAGAGTCACTGGAACTGGCCAGTCTTTACTCTGAGAGGGAATATTTCGGGTGAGACTTACCAAAGAGGCAGTGTTTGGCCACAACATGTTGAAGAGAAATGTGTAACAGTTTCTCTTCACACAGTGTACATGAGGTCAAAACTTAAAGTGACATTGCAACCAGTTTCCTAATAGACGATGTAGCTTTCCATCTAAGAAACGATATAGCAGATTAAACTAGTACCATACTTAACCCTTAAAGTGCTGATTTAAGATTGAGTCAACAGCTTTCCTCGGGACAAAAATGCGCAAAATGCGTGCAAAGTGTCCCAAGGAAAGCTGTTGACTAACACTACTTTTTTGCTTCAGACAAGGCTTGCTGGTATTTGAATGAAAGGTATCTTCATGAGGAATTTGACTCTTTTAACCATTATATCTTTAATGGTAATGAGAAAGCAACTATAGCAGTGATTAGCACTTTAAGGGTTAACTAATACGCCAGTCCTGAGAGAGCACAGAGAGCAGCCATAGCAACAGTTCCAAGCGTTTGCCTGCCTCTATTGTGACAAGGTCAATGGTTCAAGCTTCGGACCAAGAAGAAATAGTGGCAAGGATGATGAATGTTTGGACTGGAGGGACATTTCCTCTTAATATTTTACACCAGGAAACCAAGTAAGTTCTAATACTAATTTGAGTGCAGGGGTACCCCCCGATGGTACCCTCACTGACCAGGTAAGCCAAGTTGATCATCCAAGTTAAAAGCCTCATTTGAATTAGGAATTATATTAGGAACCCAAAGGATGACAGTGAGCAGAAGAAATTGGCTGATAAGGCCTTACCTTTAGGAGAAACCCAGAGAGACCTGGTATATTATTTTTGTAATGTCTGAAATTTTGATAAGGAATGAGACCTCCATATGTGCAGCACTGGAAAGGTTTCCATCAGATGAGTGGTCATCACACATACAGACGAGGGATGTTGAGGGTAGCTCATGGCAGATCATTTGGGAATTAAGAAAAGCAAGACCTTATAGTTCAGCAGTTCCTTTTTCTAGGTTATATAAGGACATGGTGTGGAACTTTTTGAAAATTATCACACATGCAAAATCAGAATATAAAAGCAGCACTTTAGTTGGTATTTTTGGACTTTAAGAACCTTTCAGCTATGTTTTATGACTGTGTCAGGCTATTCCCCTTGCCCAAAAGCAGGAAAGAAATAATTTTGGACAATTATGGACCCAGCTTCCAGATCGTTTGAAGCTGTTCCACTGAAAACCACCAAAGCTCGTCTGATTGCGGCCACGACTGCATTTTTCATTTGTATAGGCTTCCCCTTGAGGTCCAAAGTGACCAAGCCAAATATTTTATATTTGTGCATTTCAGGACTTTCTGTATTAGCTGGATATAAAGCAGACCAAATCAGCAACCTACCACCCAGAAATACAAAGGGTACTAAAAAGGTATCACCCTACTTTGAAAAATTAATAACATATTTTCAAGAAAATGGAGATGACAAATCAGCAACCTACCACCCAGAAATACAAGTAGTGCAAGAAAGGTACTGCGCTACTTTGAAAAATTGATAAAATATTTTGAAGAAAATGGAGATGACTGGGATAAACTATCCACGTGTTGATGTTTGCCACAACAGAGACACCAAATGAGTAACTTTGATTCAGTTCCTTTCCATTGATCTATGACCATATAGTCAGGTGTCCACTAAAGCATATGAGCGACAGCTGGTTATATAAAACAGGGATATTACCTATTTTAGTATATGTTTCTGGTTGAAGGAAGCTCGTATTAAGGCAAAGATAAATCTGTTTAAATCACAATGTAAAATAGAATCAAAGCATGAGAAAACTAGAGCCAGAAATCTCCAACAAAGGGACAAGATATTGGTACTTTAACCTTTACAAGGTCGATTTCTTCAGACAAAATTTACCGTCTTTATGTGGTCAAACGTAGGTTAAATGATGAAGACTACGTATCTACACTGGATAGGAAGAACACAACAACTTGGTCTTATTAACGTACCAAAAGAGTATTACAAAATGGTAAAGCCAGTGAGTGTTGTTGATAAGACTGGTACAAAGTCTCATGCTGATACGATAATAAGGATGACAATGATGCTGATCATGATGATCCTTTGTGTCAAAAAATAATAGCGTTGTGTTTTGTTTTAAGAGTGAAAAAGAGGAATCTGAGACACTATCCAACCTTGATAATAAGATTAGTCACTTGGATCCATCATAGCAAGCTGGCTTGACAAAACATCTTCATGCGTATAAACACACATGATCTGACATACCCGTTGCACATTAGTTTTGTGCCATGATGTACACACGGTTGAAGCTTTGTCTTTAAAGTTACAACCCTCTTGACAGAATCCTATAAAATCTGCTGCACTTCAAGAATAAGATATATGCTGAATAACGACATAAAAGAACCAAGCAGACTAATTACAGGAGTTCTATTGTTTAGTTCAAAACCCTGATTTCTCAATGCGATTTTACATTGACTATAGGAAATTGAATTCATTGCCTCACTCAGATTCATACCTAATTATAGTGGTGGATGATTATATTGATAAGATAGGGAATACATGATTTGTAAGCAAGTAAGACCCACTTAAACGGGTATTGGTGAGAGCCAATTTCAAAAAAGGCAAAAGAATTATTAGATTTAATAAAACTGGATGGCTTATTATAATGTAAAGTCATGTTATTTGTCTTGAAAAATGCTCCAGCCACATTTGTCGGGTTAATGAACGCTGTTACGGCTGATTTAGAAGACTATGGAACCTACATTGATGATACCAGTATTTTTCAAAGATATGGGCTCAGCAAATAGAGGACATTCTTTGAAAGACTAGCCATATTATGTTTGCTTGTAAAATCAGATAAAAGTGAACTGGGTAAAGCTGAAGGTATAAATCTAATATATAATGTTGGCAGAGGGAGAGGGAAGATGTTGCCAAAGAAAGCAAAACATAGCCGGTTGTTGATATTCCCCTGCCTGGATTTCTAATTTGAGATTCAAAGTATAAGAAGCTTGTCAAGTCACGATAAAAGAGATATACTATCAATGTCACAAACTAATAAGTCTATATCTGAATACTTGTACTCTACCTGAGTGTTCAGACTTAATCACAGCACCTGATACAATTTAGCTTCGCATAGGTCATCTCCGGATTTCTAATTTGAGACTCAAAGTATAAGAAGCTTGTCAAGTCATGATTAAAAGAAATATTATTTACTATACTTACAAACGTACTATATATATATATATATATATATATATATATATATATATATATATATATATATATATATATATATATGGTAAATGCCCGGACAGATATAGTGACGGACGGGACAGGGCCCTGATGCCGGTACTGTCCAGGAGGATCCCGGGCGGTTGGCAGCCCTGGAATCTCTTTTGCTCTGCTTTATACATGAACCTTCCCTCCTTCCTGCCAAGTTCCTTGCTACAGCCTGGATGACAGCACATGATCCAATTTAACATGAATACCTCCTACTGGAACATTCTTTTACTCCATCGTGCAGTATTCCATACTCGTCCTATTCTATAGTCATGGACTTGTCCGATGTTACTTTGGAGAAGAACAGCGACTTGAAAGGAAATATTAAATATTTTGCATGGGTATTGTCAAGATGAGATGTACGTGCCGCCCCCCCCCCCCCCCTCCGACTCCACCGCCACCACCAACAAGACCTGTTCTTCCGTCCCAATTTATTTACGAATACATCAAACGTTTATTTCTGTGCAACACTTTTGTTTGGCAATTTAGAATGACATGCCATAACCATGACATTCTGTATCAAAGTTGCCACAGAGGGCGAAATGTCTATTACTTTAAAACTATTATATTCAGAAGGAATACCAACCCAGCGCGCCCACGAGAGAGACCAGAGTTGTTCGTCCACAAAGGAGGACCAGACACGCCACGCCCCCAAATCAAAACGCCAGGAAAAAAAGACCCAAGTCCACCCGTCCCACATTGCTGCATGACAAAGGTGAAGTATTCTGCATATTAAAACTATCTGCGGGCGCCAAAGTTAATTTTTGTTATCTTGTCTGCATATTAGAAATGAAAAGTGTTTTTCTAGTGAAGTAATACGGTATAAGCAGGGCCACACATTACCTGTGTGAGCCCCAAACCATCCATCCAATGACCCTTCATCAAGTCGCATGAGGGACAAAAAAAATTATAAAATTTCCGTATGCTCATTTCGTTTCGAATTGACGGAGGCAGTCTCCTTTTGATGCAATATGTTGTGCTTCCATTCCAAGACTGCAGGGGCTACCTTTATCCAACTATATTACATGTAGTCTGATTGGCATTTAACTCTATTCCAACCAAAGCCACATTCTGAAGCATCATCAGCCTTCCAACATGGCAATTGGAACGATGTCAGATACAGAAACCTATTGATATTCTTTGATTCCACTCGTATATTATTAGCGAGTTTGTATACTATTGAAGTAACTGGCTCACTGCGATGACTACAACATTGGATTACTCTTAACCACACAGGCAATAGGCTGTGACCAACAAACAATACAAGGAGTATTACATGTATATTCAGTGCACAAGGAGTTAACGGCAGAGGACAGGTTGAAGATACGCCGATTGAACTTCCTTGGGTTTTTTTTCTGATTAACCCAAGCGTCTGCAGTCGCTGATCATTACACAGTGAGTGCCAGCGGGTCTCTCGACGGCAGTTCGGGCAGGCCAACCCAATCTCAACAACAGCTCATGGTATCTGATTGGATTGGATGAAGTCGCGCAAAAATTATATTTGCTCCAAGGTAAACGTTTGACACAAATGAACATTCAATATGGTATTGAACATCTTGTAAGGTAATGTCACCGTCAAAGCATAGGAACGTCTTCCTGGAGGACATCTCAAGATCAACTGATCAAACACCGAATTGATAAAGATGTACATTAAGTGGCAGGTGGCCATCCACTGTCATATTGCAGATGTCCTTTCGAAGCAAAGTATTAAAAACAAGCTTTTTACTTTTGCCTTCAACCAAGATTTGAGTGTCACTTCAAATGACGAAAGAAGTGACCATTTCTTCGAGAAACTGGACTTTGATACTTTAAAAAAAGTGAATGTTATGGTGTTCAGTTTATTGACTTTGATTTGTCTCATGTATAGGAACTGCCTTATCTTGTATAATTTTTGTGCCAGGCCTTCGTAGTTTCACGGTCGTAATTGAAAAAGCCACCTTTTCAAACGTGTGCGTATAAAAATAGAAAAAAAATTAAAATCTCAAATTCAAGCTAAAAAAGGAAATCCACATTTTGATAGTTAAACTATGGATATATAGAACCAGTCATCTCTGATAAAATATATACCCTAGATGTTTTCTTCCTCTATCTCAGTGGATTTGGGAAATGGAACACAAAACTTTGACGTTTAGAATAAGATTCAGAATCACAGCTTACCGCGGAGGGTTCAGGGGTAAAAAATATTCGATTGCTCCATTAAAGACGTTCGGTACACTGCGTTATGCGCAACCATTTATGGTCCAATGCCTCTATGCAGTTAGAGCTGGTATTTGTCAATACCTGCACTAGCTGCTGTTCGCTTTTCCTATTTTGCACAGTTCCGTTTGAGAAATATGGATTGTTTACGAAGAGTGAAAAGGAAAAAGAATGGGCCGTTTGTTAACAAGTGCCAAAACAAAGGACTAAATGCTTTAAAACAAGGCAGAATACGTCGAAACACGGCAGTGGTAGACCAAAACGCATGGACACAATCATCGAACGCTGACCAAGCCACCGTCGAAAGTGCCACGCCCACTTCCCCAATGCCACATGCACATGTAAACATTGACAGTTATAACTGGGACGAAGGTCGTAGAATAGTGGAACTAAGTGTACTAGCCGATAATCTTGTATACGAGGAATGTAAAAAAAACATTGTCCCTAAAAATACAGAATCAGAAAAACGATATGGCTTGGCCAGTGTACTTTACATTTCTTGTGAATGTGGTACGATAAACGCTGTCCCAACTTGGGGAGGGGGGGGGGGCACCGCAGTAGTTCCCCAGCGTCAAAAGGTGACACAGACATATCTGACAATGTGCTGCCTGTGTTACTATTCGACAATGTATTAAGGCAACTATAATTTTGATATTCCTATTTTTACCTCTTTTTCCACATTGCTGTATTGCACTATGGAGAGAATCTTACAATGTTTGCCTCTTCTCAGTAAAACTATGAAAGTATATATTATGACTGGAATATAAAATTAACGACGTACTGCCGTTTATTTAACCTACATACATGTATATTGATATGGTATCGAAGTTAGACAATGAATGGATACCTTGTACCTATGAACTTAGAACAAATTCAGTCAACATGCATGAATTCTTTGTACAATTGCGGAAAAAATAGCACCGTATGATATCTTTTTTTGTTAATCAATGAAATCAGTGCATATTTTGGAAACCCCCTACAATTTTTCAGGGATTTGTAAATATTTTTTCTACTTCAAACTTGAAAAATAATGTGAGCACTTATACATTTTTGCAAGACGAGATGAATTTAAAGTCACATTCCAGCATGTTTTGTTCACATATTTGTTATTAAAAGGCTTGATATACATTGCATACATTCATATTGAGTTATTTTATGAATATCTTTGCATCCTTAATTTTTTTTTTTTTTGCTTTTACCCGCATATATAATGTTTGCTATAAAATTTCTGTAGTCCTTACATGTAGCGCCACCTAGCGACAAAAGTAGCACCGTGACATGCCAATTTTTTGCTTGCATTTTGTTTCAAATGCCAATATCTTGGTTCACACCAAAAACCAGAGATTTCTAAATTCTTTTGACCAGTGTACCGAACGTCTTTAAGAGCACATGCATATAACATTTTGATTTGAACGCTCACAAAACCTTGGCCTAGTCAACGTCATTGGATTACTGGATATAATTGGACCAATTCAATCGATGATGCATGCGCCTTGGCTGCCTCCTTTGATTACAGTACAAACTAAAAGCTAAAATCTAAATCAAAGCTAAATCAAACAATCAAATTGATATTTTAGAAAAGTACCTGATATTAACGCATACAGACCCCCCCCCCCCGTGAACGTGTCGCATTGCATCGCGCTGCCCAAATACACCGCCGACTTCCGCAAGATGCTTTTGTTTGCAATCATTAAACTTAGGTGTTCCATAATTTAAAACAGTGATACATGATATAAGTGTATCACCAACAGCTCCATCGCAAATAATTTGTGTAACTTGCGCGGAAGTTACATGATTTGCTGACAGGTTTCTGGTAGGTTCATTCAGTTTGCCAGTAGCTCAGCGCGGTCTTCTATTAAGCTACGCCAGGCCTAATGCTAGTTGCAAATAACTGAGGTTCCCTGACAGGACGTCACCAGTGACACATTGCCTGCCAAAAACTGTTTATACGTGTACAAAATTATTTTACAGTGTATGTTAATCCCCGTTTCGATTTTTGCGTTTTTCCTCAACAATAGCCTTCCGACCATGACGCTTTTGTCCACCTCCATTTAACAAGCGATAGGAGGAATCCAGATTAGGCAAACGTTTTGTTTCCAACAGGAAGTGCAAAGCTTATGTTACTTGTCATTGCATAATGCACGTGTTTGAGTCCAAACCTGATACTCTTAAAGTTTTCCCGAAATTTTATTTCTTTGTTAATTAGGCAGCTTCTCTTCCAAAAAGATACAGCCAGTCCGCCAATGAAAGTTTTGTTTAATATGTTCAATTACACAAAAATTAGGAAATATATATTGTTTTGAGGTAATTTAAGTATATTGTTTTCAGGTAAGTCGTCTACATATCTTGTATGTCTGCTGACTTTTTTCATCGTCTTTCATTTGCAGGAAGATTGCTTATCTTTGGAGCAGTGCACAAGAAATGTATTCTTCCTCTTTTTGGATTGAGATGAAAGATTTTTACTTATCATCTTAACAAAAAACAGTTAAATGTATCAGCGTTATTGTATAATGCAAGCTTCTTTCATACCTACAACGGTCACTACTTCGCCACTCCTGTTTGCATTAATGACGCATTTTTAGCATGGCCCCCATTAAAAGCCAATCAAATGCACAGACACTCATCATGTAATTATGGAAGGGTTCCGATATCAAAGCAATGGCACTGTGTAGAATTACATCACCTCACATTCAAATGTCAGCTACAAGTAAACCAAGAAATACTCTATCTCACAGATTAAGGATTGTACCAAATTGATATGCTATGTGCAGAACAACAGAAAAATTCAATGTTCGTCTCTGTCGCTGGAAACTAGATGTTTTGAACAGAACAAACAAAAAAGGTGGCTGGATGTGTTAACAGGAAGATGGCACGTTCTGTTAAAGTTGAGAGGGTGTCGTTTAAATTGTAAATTGTGAGATACGTCTTTTAGGCTGATGATACGACATTATATCTTACAAGCGATGCTTCAGTTGAATCAGAGGAGTTATTAAACCAAGACCTAGATTCATTGACTCAATGGTCCAATCAGTGGCGCGCCTCCTTTAACCATAATAAATCTAAATCAATGATAGCTAATAATGATATGATAGTTGGCAAGAAAACAAAAACTGTAGATCATCCCAACCTGATATTCAATCATAAGAATGATGAAAATATTACTGTACATAAGCACTTGGGTGTTTGGTTTTCTGCAGATCTTTCATGGTCAACTCCTGTGAACCACATGGTTTCCAAAGCTAATAAGTTAGTTGGTATCCTCAAACGTTTACAGTGCAAATAAACAGGAAAACATTGGAATTTCGCTACTTTCGTTTGTACTCCCTTGTGTTGAATATGCAAGGGTGGTCTGGGATGGATGAACTCAACATACGAAAGATAGACTGGAAACTATTCAACTGCAGCCCGGGTAGTGACTGGAGCACGCGCCCAAACAAGTATTGAACAGATCCATATTGAGACAGGTTGGGAAAAATTGGCAAAACGTGGGGGGAAATAAAAATTTGTACTGTTGTTCAAGATTATTAATGGACTTGCTCCTGGATATCATTATAAATTATAAAGCCTTAATATAGGCTTGTGGGCCTGCTGGCCGATTGTGTTTAATAAAGTATGTTTAAACCAACAGGAAATGCAAAACTAAATTATAGAGAAAGGTCGTCATCGCAATTTTTGATTCAAAATAATATTATTCCCTCATCTTTCATTAAATCGTATTTACTCCGCGGTGTTTTTTTTTCTTTTGAGAAACCAAAGCACAAATGGAAACTGTCATAATGAAAGCTTCCTTCACACGCTTGATGTAATAAAGAACGGTCAGTAGTAAATTTTATCGTAGTGTACCTTTAAGAATAAGGAAATTATGGAATTTTTTGGATTTTTCACATTGCTCTATATACATAAGGTGTCATATTAATTTTTTGAAATATATATTGGGCTAGAGTCAGCCACTAACCAATCAGTCAGTGTCTAAAAACCATTATTTCGGTAACAGAATTTGATAACATTTAGCAAAATTAGTTAAACATTATTCGGAATTTATGAAAACAGTAATGATATTTCAACTTTATCACATATCTACAAAAGAGATGAGAAATCTGTTGGCTCCGATTTCGGAAACCTGAAGTTGTCTTGAGAGCTTGTGCAAACATGAATAGAGTGGTTAACATTCATAGACATGTATGTTTGCAAAATGTTCGATGAATATTCTGAATTTGTATATGCACATGATCTCATAAGTAGGAAAAACCAATTCGACGCAAATTGTTTTACAAACATAGCGAAATGTCGACAAAATAGGTGTATTAAAAAAGTTCATTAAAAACAACAAAAATCCTTTGCAAATACTAACTCCTATATCTTAATCTGTGTTATATTGATATCCAATACTATATCCACAATTTTTAATTATACCTGAGTTCGTGCTGGCAAGGGAAAGATTAAAATATTGTTCCACGATTTCGTGTTTTTTCCAAAAAATATAAAACGTTATGTCTTCCCCGTATCAAGCTATCTTGTCGACAAATCATCAGAAGGTTAGCTTAAATTTGATAAAAATCCGAAATTTGGAACCATATATATATATATATATATATATATATATATATATATATATATATATATATATATATATATATATATATATATATATATATATATATATATTATATATATATATATATATATATATATAAACTGGCAGGTTGTGTAACTAAGGTCAGCTATCCAGCTAGAAAAGGTACATACTGGTTCAGGAGTAAGTAAAATTGTTTCTATCTGAACTTGTACTATACAAATTTAGTACATGCAATTATATTTGGCCTGATTATCTATTTTTCATTTATAATGAAGGTCTGCATTTTTTTAGTACGACATCACTTATTTAGGTAATTCATCATTTGCGAGGTTCAGATGTATTCACTATAATGTGAGTTTTCTTTCTGAATATTTAGCTTAGACAAAGAGCCACTACTCAGAGAGACATGAACGGGTACAGGCTCCGAAACATGTCCTGAGTAACTACCCGCTGAAGACCCTTCAATGCAGCTAATGCAAAAATTCTACAGACGAACGTGTACAATATGGACAACAGTACTTCCATATGTATATAGGTCAGACAGTGACAGGTTATCTTATGGATAGTAAAGAGTTCGGACTGCAGAATAGGTTATGACTACCAGGAAGTGGTTCTGGACAAAAAGACACAAACACAATATATATATATATACATATATATATCCTCATACCTTAATGACACTGCATTATTAGGAATACGGTCCTCATAGCTTAATGACACTGCATTATTAGGAATATGGTCCTCATAGCTTAGTGACAGTGCATTATTAGCTAGCCTGTAACTTTTTGAGAGTTATCCTAAAACGCCGCATATGATCTAGACTTATTCCTTGATGATGGTGAATTAAAATGTCGAATGTATGATGAAAATGATTCCAGCTTTCATGTGGTTATTACGCTTAGATAGCCAATGGCAAATCCTGTTATGGTGTCCATTTCACAAAGCTGGTTGTCACAGCAAGGATATTGCTGTATAATAGAGATAGGGCCGTGATAAGAAGAATATGAAGTTGATCAAAGTCCGAATTTTCGGTTGCACGATAGAAATTTGACTGTGGTGAGGAGGGCATCAAATTGATCGAAGTCAGAAATAACTGTTGTAGGATAGAGACAGGACCGCTGTGAGAATGTCATCTCTTAGTTGGAAGTCAGAAATTATTGTTGCATGATGGAGGCAGGACCGTGATTACAAGGGCATCAAGTGGAGCAAAGCCAGAAATTATTGTTGCATGATAGAAACGGAAGCATAGGAAGATCATTAGAAAAGTATGAAGTGCACTAAATCCATCAAATTTCTATAAACATATGCTTCAAGTTTGGTTTCCTGCAAATGCTTAGAATTTGAAGGCTTTTCCTGTAAGGCATATAACGAAAAAATAGCTACAGTTTGTTACAAAAACTTGGTATTTTTAATGTGAAAGTCAGCTCTAACAATTTTCCCCTACCTGTGGAAGAACTGCCATAGGCTGAACAGGCTATCCAGTATAAAGATGTTCAATTATTATTATTATTATAATTATTATTATTATAATTATTATTATTATTATTATTATTATTATTATTATTATTATTATTATTATTATTATTATTATTATTATTATTATCATTATCATTATCATTATCATTATCATTATCATTATCATTATCATTATCATCATCATCATCATCATCATCATCATTATCATTATTATTATTATTATTATTATTATTATTATTATTATTATTATTATTATTATTATTATTATTTCTAGTTTGGTTACGGCTTGAATACCCTCATCCGTTGCAGTGCGCCACCAGAAGTGGAGTATCATGCCTAAACGCTTCCTTCCTGATCCAGGAAACTGCCGGGTTTTTTTAAAGAAAGAGGCAAAAACTGTATGTGGCTTTCTTAGATACACGTAAGCCATTCGATTCTGTGTGGATTGAAGGAAAGATGTACAGGATGTGCTTGTTAGGCACTAAAGGGAAGAGTTGGATTCTCATGAGAGAGAACTACAAAGATCTAAAAAGCAGTGTTAGAATTAATGATATTTTTTCATGTTGGTTTCCTGTAAAAAAAAAGGTATTCGACAAGGTGGGGTTCTTTCTATGTTTCAGTACACCGTCTTGCTTCATGATCTACTTTGTACTTTGGAGAAAAGTTCCCATGGATTATCACTTCATGATATTAATGTGACATCCCCAACGGTAGCAGACGATATGACAATACTAGCATTATCGGAACAGTCTCTAAATGTGGGTCTTAAAATTGTATATGATATTAGCTTTCTGTGGCATTTTGTAGCACATGTCAAATAAATCTGGTATAATGGTATGTTATGAAAATAAATATGAAAGAAAACAAGATAAAAGGAAACGCATATTTAAATTGGGTAGTGAATGTATTCTTATACCATGCCTCCTTTGTTTTCTCAAGGGATATATATGTCACCTGCTTACACATATATCCCTGCTTTAATTTCCGTGGCTAAATTTCAACACAGGACTGATGTGCTTTGTTGAATACATTTTAAAATGCATTTATATTCATGAAAACAAAGAAGGCATGGAATAAAAAGGATACATCCCTTGTTCTCGTGATTTATCTGGAATCCTGCATTTTTAAATCCCTACGCTTCGCTCCGGGATTTAAAAAGCAGGATTCCAGATAAATCCCTTGAAGTTGGGATGTATCCTCTTTAGCAATGTGAATCCTATACACATGTTGTCGTCATTATCCATATTGATGGCTGTGGGCATGATTGTATACAAAATCGTATTGGTAAAAGTAGGCGAGCCCTTAATGCCATGACTGGTCTCGGTATTCAAGAAGGCGGCATTAACCCTTTAACGGCTCCTAAAATATGCAAAGCTGTATGCTTACCCACAATTCTGTACGGTGGTGAGGTCTGCTTGCCGAGTAAAAAAGACATAGACGCCCTCTCTATGGCCCATAGAAAAGCAGCCTGGCGGATCCAAAGTCTACCGGAGAAAGCAGCTGATGCGGGAGTTTTGTGCACGCTAGGTTGGATCACCGCGGAGGGAGAAATACCAGTCAAGAAATTGTGTTACAGTGGTAACTTGCTTAGGCTCCCAGTTACATCAAGGGAGAGAAAGATGCTGGTGAACCATCTTTTGCAATACAGGTATAAGACAAGCACATTGAATGGCAGTGTAACAGGGTCTATTATAAAGTATCTCGAGAAATACGGTCTTATAGACACAGTGATGGAAATTTTAGATCTCGGAAGGGTTTTTCCAAACAAATTAGTGTGGAAGAAAGAAGTGAAAAGAAAAGTGTTTGAAGCTGAAAAACGTGAATGGAAATTGTCTGTGACGTGTAATACTAAATTGGAATTATTTCGGAACGTGGTATTTAATATTGAACCACATATGTGGTGGCAAATTGCACGGGAAAAACCTCAATTTTTGGGAAGTATCACGAATACAGTAAAATTAATGTTTGGTGAACATATCTTAAATGAAAATGCAGGTTGATATTTAGGACTGCCTAATCAATCCCGTGTCTGTACTATGTGTAATAGTGGTCAAGTTGAAAATATTGAACATTTTGAAATGGTTTGCAGCAAGTATCAGTTTTCAAGGCAGATATTGTTTCAAAAAAATATGTAGTGTGTTTCCGGATTTTGTCCAGCTTGGTTATATAGAGCAATTATACATTATATTTGGTGGTATGTGTGATTTCCTGGAGATGGAAAAACGCAGGGAAATTATGGAGATAAGTTGTGTTATCATGAGTTTTATGTATAAAGTAAGATGGACCGAAAAAAGAGAAGCTGTAACATATACATGAGTATTGAATACATCCGGAGTGCTTAGCAATTATAGGTAGGGGGGTAAAATGGAAGTCGCGCAAGCGCACTACATGAGTTATGCAACCCCAAATCAGTCATATTGTAATTTGTATCTTTACACCTGTATGTTTAAGTGTACACACACACACACACACACACACACACACACACACACATATATATATATATATATATAAATATATATATATATATATATATATATATATATATATATATATATATTATATGTTCAATTTGACTTAATCCTTGAATTTTGTTTTCCCTAATTCTTTTTCTTTCTTTCTTTCTTTCTTTCTTTCTTTCTTTCTTTCTTTCTTCCTCCTCCCTCCCTCCCTCCCTCTCTCTCTCTCTTTCTTTCTTTCTTTCTTTCTGTCTTTCTTTCTTTCTTTCCCAGTGAATTTGTCCACACTTTTCTCTGGCACTATTATACTATTATACATAGAAACTCCAAACTTGGCATGATTGTACCTCCGTACAAGAAGTTGGGCCTTTTTATACAGGGGAATGAAGATGTTTAAAATTAGGCAAATTAGGGGCATTTGAAATTTTAAATCTTTGAATATCGTCAAAAGTATAATAGATGGCGATGTCATTCCAACTTTACCAGGGGGTATTGACCATAGAGCATCTAATGAATTTAAAACAAAAGTCGTACCAATTTAAATTATGCTAAGTAGCAGCATTTGAAACTTGAAATCTTGAATATCTTCAAAACTATTATAGACAGAGATGTGATTTCAACTTGTACTAGGGGGTTATTGACCATTGCACATGTAATGAATCTAAAACAAAAGATGTGGAAATTTAAATCATGCAAATTAGCATAATTTGAAATTTCAAAACTTGAATATCTTCAAAACTATTATAGATGGAGATGTCATTTCAACTTCTATCTGGGGGTTATCAACCATTGCACATGTAATGAATCTAAAACAAAAGTTGGAGCAATTTAAATTATGCTAAGTAGCACCATTAGAATTTTTAAATCTTGAAAACTTCAAAGCTTTAATAGATGGAGATGCCATTCCAACTTCTACTCCTGAGTTATGGAATACTTGTACATTGCCATACCAATATGCTTTGAAGACGCACACACAGATTTGTTATGTAGCAAATCATCTTTTCTAGTTTCAATTTTGTATCTCAAGGCCTAGTTGAAGGTCATACCATTTTAGGATGTGACTACTGAAATGCGTCATAATCGTTATAAACATAGATTTGGCATACAGATTTATTACAGATGATTTTAACCCAATAGGCTTTGAAATTACCATTATTTTTCATATGCATGCTGTTAAGGTTGTTTTGTCTCAAACGTATATGTTTTGTGTTTGTTAGTTTTTTTCCTTTTTTCCTCATTTTTTCAACCTAAAGTGCCAAGCGGTAATTTGTGTGTGATGTATATTTTGAATTTTTAGCGCAGACTGTTTCCACAATCATTCCTAATATAACATGTATCAGCAATTTTCTCTCAGTTCCTGGGACTTGAATAGCGTTCCTAGGAGCTGACCTCTATGTTCCTGGGACTTGAGTAATATATTCCAGGGATTTTAGTTATGTTCCCAGGAATTTGCCAATATATTCCCTGGAACTTGCCACCATGTTCCTGGGACTTCTGTTAAATCCCCAGGACTGGCATTATATGTTCATAGGAACTCGCTTATATTCTCAGGAAATTGCCTTAATTCCCAGGATATTGCCTAAAATCCCAGGAAATTGCCTAAATTCCTGAGAATTTATTAATATTCATAATGCCATAACTCAATTATGAGTAAAGTAATATTGATAAAATTGTGCCAATTCACTACTAGAACCAATCTTCCCACACTGTGAAAATTTGGTGCTTCCACCACGAGTAGAACTGGGAATATGATGATGTGGCAAAATTGTCCGAATGGAATGGACAATTTATTTTGGAATGACTTATATATATATATATATATATATATATATATATATATATATAATATATATATATATATATGTATATATATATATATATGTATATATATTAGGTTTGCTTGCTAATGTGATGATTTTTTTTCTTTCTGTAACTTGAAAATCACTGAAATAATGTAACTGTGTATTAACTGTATCTCTCCAGTCAAAATGGAGGCAATAAAGAATATGCATACATACAAACATACATACATACACACATACATAATTATTATTATTATTATTATTATTATTATTATTATTATTATTATTATTATTATTATTATTATTATTATTATTATTATTATTATTATCATTATCATTATTATCATTATTATTATCATCATCATCATCATTATTATTATTATTATTATTATTATTATTATTATCATTATTATTACTATTATTATTATTATTATTATTATTATTATTATTATTATTATTATTATTATTATTATTACTATTATTACCTGTCTGGCCTACAGTATGGCGTTCCAAGTTGCACAATGGCACAAAAATATGGATACTAATCAGGATTATAGAGAAAGGAATAATTGCTGACAACATAATATGCTGCTACAACAGCTCACATCCAGATAGCATTCAAGCCGTCTTTATTTTCACACAAAACCGAGACACTTCAAATATTTCAATGATAAAAAGGCCAAATTATAATATATATATATATATATATATATATATATATATATATATATGTTCAGACCAAAGGACAGCCGGCCCATTGTGGCTGCTTCATTCAGGTTTAGGGTTAATGTTTACT
This sequence comes from Hermodice carunculata, assembly GCA_964020975.1. Classification (NCBI taxonomy): domain Eukaryota; kingdom Metazoa; phylum Annelida; class Polychaeta; order Eunicida; family Amphinomidae; genus Hermodice; species Hermodice carunculata. The sequence continues at coordinate 94,844,672 of OZ026615.1, read as the reverse complement.
TTCCCTTTCCCTTTCTTCTACGTTGGCATGAAGTTACATGGGAGGAAGGTGTCATTCGTGACTTCTGTCACAAATGTTTTAACAGGTGGCTGTGACAGCAACCTCTGCTCAGTTCATGTAGCCATATAAACTCCCATCAATTAAGGATCTGTGAATCTGTTTTTTCAGAAAAAAACACAGATGCATGAATATACGATGGAGTTCCTGTATTAGTGTGCTATAAGGTGTGCTCTTGTTGCTCACTAATGGGGCACTTCAAATCACCAGGACAGCGACATAACAACCCACCCAGGCTATCCCCCCTCAATGTTTCAAGATCTTTCCTGCAGGTTAGGAGACGACAAGAATTTACATCAGTACCCCAAATACAATACGAGCAATGCGTTATACTCTTACCGACCATCACGTCCTTTTGAAATTAATTTAAAATTAGATAATAATAGTAACGCTACCTGATGGATAAGTTCAGAAGAACCCGAGCAAAGGCACATTTTGAGATTTTGACCCAGTTTGAAGAGAGCCAAGCCAGTGGTGTGTAAGAAGACGTAGAAAATATTAAAACCGCACACAATTCATTGGATTTTTTTTTAATTACAGCACCACCTGTGAAATAAATTCCAATCCAGAGTTTTGTATTTTGGACCGTTGGCTTTGCGAATTCAGAGATTTTAGGTGGGCCAGAAGTACGCACTGTATCTTGAGCAGCAGGCGCTGCACACGGAGTTGATCTGCAATCCCATTGATGTAAATCGCGCTGGAGCGACATCAGCACAATATTATGAAAGAAGGCTGCTCCCATTATTTCTTAATCCCTTTGTAGGATCATGAATCTTTTTCTGTCTTATCAAGTATTTCCATGTAAATTGCAGCAAGCACGCGTGACTCCGATATACAAGGACAGCAAAGACCGCAAAAAATATCTTCCCATCTTAAAGCCGAAAAAAGGTAGCCATATGCTTTACGTGTTTCAAAAGAAAACACCTTTAGCAACATGATCGCCAAAAGAAAAATTAATTATCTCCATTTAATGCCTGAAACGAGCAATAAACATTGCTAATATTACTGCTCTGCGTGTAAACTTGGTCGCCGAAATATTGAGGATCCAGAGAAATCGGAAGTAACCTTTCGAGCTCACCAAGACGGCCCACTGGACCAGCTTCTCTGGATGAATCTTGTTTGACTTTGTCAAGGTTTTGAGTTACCCCCTTGAAAGTTTATTTCTAACAAATCATCATGGATGAACATTTATATGGCGATGTGGTTCAGTATGAATTTAAAAGAGACAAAGGCAGTTCCAGTGAAGAAAGTGCTTCGAACTCAGCGTCTGAACTAGAACGGGAACGCCGGAGTGAGCTCCTGACGTACTGACCACAGAGGGATTCTACTGTATGTATAGTACCTCTATGTGCTGACTAACAGGTAGCCTGTCTTTTAAAGTTAAAACACTTGCCAGCAGAACCAAAACACTCGATCCGTCGGAAGTATCAAGATTACTTTATTTAAATGTAAATGTATATTTTATGATTCTGTTATTCTTCTTATGTGTATTTTATTTATCAACTGGATCATCTCGTCATATTGTCATTGTATTCCCATTGCAACATCCAGGGCCTGGCGGAAGACCAGTGAATCCACACTGAGCCAGTAACCCTGGTTAAAGAATAAAGAATCAATCAATCAATCAAACAGGCAAACTTGACGATGTTTTTAACGTTGCTGAATCGGTCAAACTTGATGTAATTACTCTGTCGGAAACTTGGCTCCACAATAGCTATCCTAATGAAATTTTGTCCCTTGAAGGTTTTACACGCTATTACGGAGGATAGGTAAACAGGCATTATAGATTTGTTGTTGTTGTTGTTGTTGTTGTTGTTGTTGTTGTTGTTGTTGTTGTCGTTGTTGTTGTTGTTGTTTTTTTTTGTTTTGTTTTGTTTTGTTCGGGGTTTTTTTTTTTTTTTTTTTTTTTGTACATATGTATTACCTGCAGTCGTCCGTGATATGCACTGATACTTGTATTTACTCGAGGTGAGAAATTAATATTAGCCTATGGCTACTTTTTCAATCCTCTTTACAGAAATAAATTTAATCATCATTAGGTGATACAAAAAGATCAGACATCACAATTACAGGACAGACAGAAGTATACATTATTAGAATACAATACTGTCGAGGCCAGCCAACACTGTTCACATGAATACTGCTCGCGGAAAAAAAAGAAAGAAAGTACCGGCCCGCACGTGAACCACCAGGAGTCACAAGCAAAGCTTGTTCGTCAACCTGGGTGGAAAACGTACGGGCCTCAGTTGAATCTGCCAGAATTTAAGATATATGTGTGGGTACTGTCAAAAATAATTTGGTTTACTTCCTTTGAACACTTGGGATTTCCAAACATAAGAGTTTGTAGTGTGAAAGGAGCCAATACTATGATATTTTGGTGCAATAAATTCCGCTCAGTCGTGTATTTGGTACACTCAAAAAAGTAATGAAATGAATTTTCTATTTCGGCACCACAAGAACAAGCAGGAGAAGTTACTATACCAATTTTATGCATATCGTGGTTCAACTGGCTGCAGCCCATCCTAATTTTTGCATGTAGAATATTGGCTTTCCTATTACCAATGTAAAACAACTCATTTGTCTTTGGTCTCCCTTTATCCAATTTACGCTTAAAAGTATCTATATCTTCAGAATTTCGAACACTGGATGGGAGTAAGTTCCATTGGCGAATCGTTGCGGGAAAAAAGAATTATTGTAAGTATTAGTTTTGTACGAACCTGGCTTATGTTCTGTCTGGATCTCACATTATATGCATTTCTGTTGGATACATTTTCCGGAATCAAATCGTGTAAATATGCAGGTGTATGTCCATTAATAATTTTATAAAGAAGTATGAGTCGGTGTTTTTCTCTACGCTTAGAGAGAGTCTCCCATCCAGTTTCATTGTACAGGAATGCATGACTTGTTCGACAAGACGCGCCCGTCACTGCGCGGGCTGCAGCCAGTTGAACATCTTCTAGAAGGTCTGCATCAAATTTCGTGCACCCTCCCCACACAACATCACCATACTCTAAAATAGGCCTAATGTAGGTGAAATAAATCAATTCTAATGTGCGTCTACTGAGCTTATGTTGCAAAAATTTCATTACTCCAATTGTCCATGTCGATGTTACGTCAATGTGGTGTCCTGTGGCCCGTCTTTATCTTTTGTACAGCATTTGTATTGTTCTTTTATTTCTTTTTTTTTCACGAGAGGGATTTATATAGGCAGAGCCTGTTTCCCGATCGCTTTTTTGAATAAAATATGTTTAAACCATCATTAGGTGATGTTGCGATTTACGTGAGGGATAACCTGCCTTTCAATAGGTGTTTTGATTTGGAAAGTTTTAGCAGCGAGTCTTTATGCGTTGAATTTCCTTTAAATTGTGCCTTCACACTTCTAGGTGTATATTATCGCCCACCTGGTCAATTAGCCAATGAAAGACTGATTTGGCATACTCGATTGGCTAATGATAAATAAATAATAAATAATTTTATTCGGAAAACTACCCCTTTACAGTGGGGGCATCGATGGAACGGGTTTTATTCCATGATGCGTCCAAGTATATTACAATAAGCCGTCTATATTACAAAGTAAAGATTTGTGAGTGGTAGGGCTGTATCTACGTTCAGCATTGAGCCGTACGTGGAACAGTATCCATTTACCATTTGAAATTTACTTTTTACATGCGTATGCAACCATCAATAGGCTTCTCATAGCTCCATGTATATATACATATATATTGTCCATTACATTCTTTTGACAAATTAACCCTCCCTTAACACTAATCACACATACATTTTGGATGCTACCTCTTCAAAATACCAAATCGCGAATTCCGCACTCAATGCCAATGGTTTGTAAATAATAAATAAATAAATAAATAAATAATTTTATTAGGAAAACTACCCCTTTACAACGGAGGCAACGATGGAACAGGGTTTATTCCATGCTATGAAATTAAACCCCAAAATTCTTTTTATTACCGGTGATTTTTTTGATCGCTCTCAGAACTGGAACACTGAACATACCGGCAGTGAGCTTGGTTTGCGTTTGGTAAACCACGTATCTTGTGATAATTTGTTTCAGTTTAGTTCAGAACCAACCGGTTTAAACGATTAATCGGATAGTCTCATCGATTTAATGATTACAGACTCGCCTGGACATGTACTGAGTTCAGAGATTCTCCCGCCCATCTCCGCATCTGATCATTCAGTGATATTTTGCACTTTGTCGGTATAAACCCAGAATATACACTGTCCTTTTAAATGTAAAATTTGGGATCATAGCTGTACCAACTCTGATGACCTAAACAAAGCACTCATGCTGATATGGACGAACAAAAAGCCGTTAGCGCTATTATTATGATTCTTTTTTTTTTTTTTTGTGGGGGTGAGGTGATTTTTTGTTTGTTTGTTTGTTTGTTTGTTGGGGGGGGTGCTTTTTGCATGTCTGTTTGTTTTCCTGTTTGTTTTACTTGCTTGTTTTTTTTTTTGTTTTTTTTATTTTTGTTTTAATTTTTTGTTTTGTTTGGGTTTTTTTGGGTAATTGGGTTTTTAATTTGTTTTGTTTTTGTTATGTGTCTGCGTGTATCTTTGTTTTAATTTTAGTTTTGTACGGTATATGATAAGGTTTATTTTCCAGGTCTGTTGAATCTAAGTTTTTGTATCTCTCGGGTATCACAGGACTTCTTGTCTGGTTTCAAAATTATCTTATTGATTATTAATTATTAATTATTAATACCCGAAAAGGCTGTAATATGTGACAAAAAGTCCAGTTGGAGGAACATTAAAGCTGGCGTTCCCCAAGGGTCCGTACTAGGCCCTCTTCCATTTTTATTCATAAAAAGTATAGTTTTCACGTAGTACACACTAATGTCCGTCTTTTTGTTGACGACACTGTCCTGTTTGTTCTGGCTAACGATCCTATAACCGCTTTAAAAAAACGAAAGATTTTGTTATCTGTTTCCAGCTGGTCTCGTGAGTTGTACCTGGCATTTAATCAAGGTAAGACAAATTTAGTGTTAATCAGCAGGAAACATCTAGGACTCCTGTTAAATCAGAGTGGTCTTTCCGTAAGATCTGTGTACTGGACCGCGGATCTTAGTCCAATTACACCGAGCTTAATGCAAGAGGAAACATACAGAGCGCAGCAGTTGTTCACGAACCTTTTCCCATGCACCCATGAACCCCAAACCGACACGAAATTCCGACCCTCAGAGGAATCGGACCCCGCATAACGAAAACGAGCTTCTCGGGACGAAAAAAATCGTGCCATCGGTTGGGGTTGAAGGTGGGTCGCAGTGGTGACAAGCCATTGTTCTACCGCTGAACCGTCAAGTTTCCCAGTATATGCACTAAAGCGATGAAAATAATTTTTGAGTAAAGTAGTCTCCAAAACACACTTAACCGACGGTATCTGGGATCCTGTATTTTTCCTCCATACGACCACTGTTGGAATACGGTATTGTGGTATTTACAAATTTTTTCCCGTGCAGATGAGGAAAAAGTGGGAAATGTTCAGCTTTCGGCAGCTCACGCAGTAGCTGGTACGAAGGACCCTCTATCAATAGATAGAGGGTCCTTGCTGGTACACATCGATCGCGTCACAAAGCACTGTCAAACTTATAACGAAACCAGACGCAAAAACATTGCGTGCATCCAGGGATAAACAAAAACTAGTAGCTATGTAGAAGAGAGACAACAAATTTGCCCCGAATATTTAGAACAGTTGCTGCCAGACATAACTCAAGGAAGATCAAGATATTGTGTCAATTCACATTCGAAATTGACAGGGATTTTTTAGCATCGGTCCAGTTTAGTATATTTATTCACCGTCTGGTTGAAAGAAGTGTTTTCAGTAAGTACCATAGGTGTGACTCATGACAAAAAAAAATGTTCAAGATCAAAAACTAAATGCCTATCCCGCCATAAGAAAGGTATGTAGGGCATCTGACTCAGTCTTATACACTAAGCGGGAAAGTGCGAAGACAAAATGCGGTTGTCACATGGTATTACATGAACCTTTTTGACGTGTTCTTTCTGGAAAGAATTCTTACTCTTTAAAAAGCAAAATGATGTGCATCTCTGGCACCATTGATTTTAAATTCTTTTACTTCTCAAAGTGGAAATAAGGATCTGAAAACAAGCGAAAGGTTTATGCAGGTTCCTCTCCCAATACACACATAGCAACAGTACTTTATACCTACAAAGTAATTGTATATCTGTGGCACCATTAACATGAAGTATGATCCATCATATCAAGTGCACATGAACGGCGGCAAAAGAGCTGTTCATTCGTATTTTAATAGAAAATGTGCGCTTTGACTTCTTGCCTTGCAATGTAATGGACGGCTATCTGAGATTATGCTGATACTTATCTGTAGGTCTGAGGCTTTTGGTGTTGAATGACAAAGCATGTTTTCTCTTCAAGCGCTTCACGTTATTTTGCTGCACAATTGCTGACATCAACTTCGGAAATGTGATCAGACTTGTAATCATATTGTATTTTGTATCAAAAATAGGAATGCCAAACTTCTTATGAAAGGTTTGTATTTTTACAAAAATCAGATAACAGAGTGAAGTCCTAAGTCAATTTATATAGGTTTTCACGCAAAATGGATGCCTCAAAAATACAAACAACAAACAAACAAACAAACAAAGCCGCTAGCTCATCACTGAAATATAAAAGGTGAACTGCACAGAAAGCAATGAAAGTAACCTTTGGTCATTCCCAACTGAGACTGCGCCACGCGGCCCCCACCTGAACGGATCATGGGCGAGACGAGTTTTATTGGCGCAAGGCTCCGGACAATATCACGTTATCTTGGGGTCTTTCAATCATGCCACGGAATTCTTTTTTACTCGATATGCATACAGTATCTTTAAATCTCATGTCCATATCTTGGCGGGTTTTTTTTTTCATCTGTCAGTGCTGACACTGTACCTGGGCAACAGACTAGCTGCGTCACCGCGACTTTACTCGCACTTGCGGCGTTTCAAATGGAGTGACTTAAAGGATGAGATCAGCTCAATCTCTCAATCTTACAGACCCACTGTGGTCCTCCATACTTTTATATCACAGACGACTGTCGTTACAACTCAACATTCAGTCCAATCTGGTGATCAATTAATACTTTTTTTTAAAATGCGCAATAATAATAATAATAATAATAATAATAATAATAATAATAATAATAATAATAATAATAATAATAATAATAATAATAATAATAATAATAATAATAATAATAATAATAATAATCTATTTTGAAACTACCCATTGACAACGGGGGCACCAATAAAGCGGGGACATTTAATGGTGCGTCCATACATTTCCTTTGAATTCATATATATTTTATGTTTGGAACGAGCGGGACTCGAACCTGCAACCTTTGGCAGCATAAAATACAAGTATAATCCATCAAAGTTAAAGTGTTTTAACTAACATAAATGATGCACATACATGGTATAATAATATAAACCTTATCTTGAAAAAAAATACACGCGAAATTCTGTAAATACCAAGGTACTTCCCTCACTTTAGAAGGTATCTACACAACACCAAACCTCAAAAGAATACATGGTGTAAAAAAACGGAGGTGCCTTAGACCGCAAAGGCAAGCACCCACATTTCTTGAATTTCGAAATGATAAATCTCAGGAGTAATTTATTACCCTAAACCGATGAAAGCTTGCGAAATGGTTCTCAAAGCAAGTCCAAAATGTAAGACGTCCGGGAGAATCAAGAGGAATGGGACCTACATAGAGCTTCTAATATATTGCGTTATGTACAAACACACAAAGATATACACATATTGTATGTTCGGAACGAGCGGGACTCGAACCTGCAATCCTCGGCGCCAGTTGCCTAGCTGAAATGGGAAACGCACAAAACCACTCGACCAAATCCCCATTCTTAAAAAGAATGGTTCAATGGAGGTAGCTATGTGCCAGTGCCATATCAAACACGGTTATGCAGTATATTTACTGACTATATATATATATATATATATATATATATATATATATATATATATATATATATATATATATATATGTATGTATATATATATACATATTAGTTTTATGGGTCATGTAGACAGACAAATTCCCAAATTTGCGATAGTCATTTGCTTTGTAGATAGGAATGACAAAAAAGAAAATAATAACATCATCTGGAACACATGATGACAAATAAAGAACCGGGTTGTCTTATTATATTACTTATGTATGACTTGCTATAGTAACACTATCTGGCAGTCATTTTGAATGACAAAGAACGCAGGGTGCCACATTATATTACTTATATTTTACTTGCTATAGTAACATTATCTGGAAGTCATTATGAATGATAAAGAACGCAGGGTGCCATATTATATTACTCATATTTTTCTGACGGCGCTACGGTAATATTGTCTGGAAGACATCAAAAATAGAGAATATATTGTATTTTACTCACTTTGTAATAGTGACATTATCTGGACGATATTATGAACACAAAGGACCCCTGGATGCCATGTCATTTTACTTTCATTTTACTTTCATTTTACGCACGTCGCAGGTTTTACGCACATATAAACTACTTCGTTATACCTCCTGTACATGTGACGTCTTCTAGCACATGTCTAAAGTATCTTACTGCTATAAGTTACACATAAAGCCCCAGACTACTTAGAATATTTCATTTCACAAGTGCCTCCGGCTGTGCCCCGGTAACAAATTAAACTGACGTCAAAGTACGTAATGTGTAAAAGGGGAAAGAGCATCCATTTTAAACACGTCTCAACAAATATCCAAGTTACCCAAGGCCTAACAAAAATATGTGTGTGGACCGACCCTACTGAAAAGGCCCGACCCTGAATAAATTTTACGAAGCATTAAAAAAGGGGCTCAAGCCGCCCTTCGATAATAAAAGTTAATCGACTCTGGCTGAAAGATTTTATTGCGAAAGCGGTCGTCGTGTGCCGTTATTTTGCAGTAAAGTCAACTCAAAGACAACATTTTATTTTACCTTCTCTGGTGGGTTAACTTGCTCGGGCAAACACCATAACTGCATATCTACGAATGTTTGGTGATCGTTATCGTAATATTTCGCTAGGTTCCAGGTGCCCGTTCTCGGAGCTACCAGGGCAAACGGTCGTTAAAGTACTTTTAAAACATGACTTACTATGTCTTGACTTACTACTTGGTTGTATCTGAAGCGATTATCATCGTTAGATAAGTAACAAATCCAAAACGATGGTGAGCGCCATTTTGAACATGGCGCAATGCATTGCGGGACAGTCGCACAAAAATGGATCCACAAAAAATACATTTGATTTTGATATCAAAGTGAATCACAGCTACAGCATATATCATATCATTATTGATGCTCCGAAATATTTGCAAAATTTATAAATTTGGTATCAAATGCCCCCCCCCCCCCGATCGTCCCATCACTATCTTCATTTACAAACCAATGGGTGCGGAATTCACAATTTTCAACATTACAGCCAAGTCTGTGGTCCTGATTTGATATTTTGAGGAATATGGTATCTGACACTGAAGCCGCTCCTAGGATATGAATTCAGTAGCAGCACTGGGCGGACGTACCAAGCGCAACCGCTGCATCAAGGATGGAGCTTAGTGGAGAAGGTTGACCGATAGTGGATACAGGTACCGGCGGATTTTTAAGTAGGCCTAATTGGTAATCATCGTAATAAATAGTCTGGTTGTTTCCAGCTTCTAATGAATTCAATGGAAGTGTCTATTTGGGTTTGATCGCCTTTCCGATCGAAGGAAATTAAGAGATACAAATTCCTAAATCTTTTGTTAAAAAGAATCCATGCACTATTTTCAACGATTATCAAGATGCTCTGCGTAACCGAGGACGCAGTATTGCCTTTGGTAACTTATTTGTGCAAGTCCCCGTCAATCATGAGGATTATTATGCGTCCATACTTTGCTGCAACTTTATGTACGTTGTATTGCACGCGACATAATTATCATTCTTACGAAGCAATGTCGATTCATATTAAATTTCATATTTTCCATGTCACTGAAGCTCGTGAACTGTATGGCAGAATGAGTTTCCAGATCTGTGACTAAGCAGACTTAATAATGTAATATGCTGGGAATTTGATGTAAACAACCTAATACACATTTCTTGCACACAATTAATTGGCATTTCTTGCACATTAAACATTGGGTTCACACAAAGAGTCCAAGTCAATAATGACCCTGGGTAACGTGTTTGGTACCATATTACATACAAGTCCTGACAGGCGCATTTGAACGTAATCCACGAACCACGGTAACGCTCCTTGTTCCTCTTACGTAATAAAAAAGTTCCTTTTCCCATGGGATTTGTAACCATAAAATCAAGGAAGTCAGACTAAGAAAACAAGACAAAGTGACTATTTCTGAAATATGGAGTTTTATTTGTCATGTGTTTTTGCACGTTACTGATCACAAAGGGAACAATGTGAAATGGACTTGTATCTCATTCTCTGAAATGTGGGTTATGCTTGCTCTAACATCGCGTACCTGTCTCTTGACCCGTTACCGGTTATAAAGGGAATTTTTTGTCTATTATTTATACACTCACATACATACATACATACATACATACATACATACATACATACATACATACACACATACACACATACACACATACACACATACATACATACAAGATCCGTAAATTGGGGCCATTGTCTGGATCATTTTAGGTGGACAGTACAAAACAAACGCACAGAAAACGAACAGTTGACTGTCAGTAACACCCCGTCAACAGCATACCTACGCTGGCTTTTGCCTTACCATACGAAACCGTATCGTATAATGTATGTACTCCAAGAATGTGTAGAGTAAATTATGAAGATGTACTAATATTATCCACCGTACCAAGCTTCATTGTGGCCAGATCTCATTACATAACATATGTTATGTTACATTGGCATATTTCGAAGACGCGTCTTCAAAACAATTCGTCCAAGTGGTTATTTTTCATAAATGATGTGCAACATAAGTAAAGGCAGTGTAAAGATATCGGAAATGCTTCACTTGCAAATTAGTAGGACCTGTTAAAATACCAAAAACGTGTTTTCGGTGGAATACATGTTGACGTTGATCCTAAACTGAATCAATGAAAAATGTGTGCAGACTTCCCGAAATTTTCTTTACAAATCTGTGGTACATTCTAACATATTTCACCACCGGAACATGATGAAACTGCCTGCAGAATAAAACGATGATAAAAGTTGCAGATTGCAGCCGTGACCAGGTTTTGATTGTATTTTGAGGTCCAGCCACGAGCAGCGCACTGTCAAAAACGTTCAGTCTCTGGAATGCTGTTAAGGAGACAGCAGCATTCCGGCATTCCTTTCTTAAAAAATTGTGAATTAAATCGTACAAATTCTGCCTACAAAAAGTGTTATTTATTGGGATGTTAAAATTTTTATACATAACTACCATTAACATGACGCATTTAAAAATGTTAATTACTTAAGATCAAACCTCTAAAAAGGTGTCGAATTTGATCATTTCACACCGCACCTTATTGACCGCTCCGTTCTTTATTGACACCCACGCATGGTTTGATGTTTAAATTAGTAATTGGTCAGTGTTCAACTGGCATCAAAAAGCACAGTAATTTGGTGTTGTCAAATATACTCCAATTATGACAATAATACATGTTTTCGAACAGTTGAAAGTTAGCAGTAGGATGCTGTTTCAGATGTGAAGTACTAATCAAACGTTAAAAATAATTCTAGCCAACAGGAAAGCCTTGTATTTTTAACATTTTTCATACAACAGAATGCATACACTTTGCATGGATTTGTGACATTAAGACACCCTGCATGCTTTGCGCAAATTCCAAATGAAAACAAATTATCATGTAATTTCCACACCAGAAGAGACGCCATGATCTATGATGAAATTGATTTTGCCCTTTCTGCAAGACTATACAGATCATAACAAAATGTACCAGCTTCCTGTGTTATGATAATATGTTATATCGACAAGAAAAAGGCAGGTACAGCGATTTGAGCAACTCTTCTTGAATATATATCATGTCGGGTATCCTTATGGCAAAAAATTCAACGGCTACATCCCACACTTAATGATAAGACCCCACTTCTTTTATAATGCCGCTTGCGACAAAAAGGAACCAAACATGCTACACTTGAAATGGACCCCTTAAAACGTATTATGGTGTTTACTGTCCCAGGTGAAAGCCATGGAGGTGGAAGAACACGGGGGGTTGGGGGGGGGTTGGAATTTTTTGGGTGGTGGTGTTTTGTTTGTTTTGGTTTTTTTTTCTTTCTTTCTTTTTGTGGTCTACAAGAAATCTCCTTGCAATGAAAGTTTAATTTGTTAATGCAGAAATTCAGACAACAGTGACACGTCGTGCTGTGACATGAACGTGCTAAAAGGACGTGTGAGATGAATTCATGTGTTATGATGCTTCAATCGTTAAAGACTCCCGTGGAGATTAAGGGACGAAGGATGTCTGTCTATGTCCGTCTATAACAATAGGGTTCAAAGCATGAAACGGAAACAAAACCTGTTCTATTCCATGACGCGTTTGTAACACATTTTCAGCTGATTTTCATCAAGAATCATGTAATTGAAATTACATTCAAGCTTGACTTCAGCAATGAGCTGGAAACATGGGTGAGGGTAAAAAAAATAAAGGTTTTCTTTTTGTTCTGTCCCTGTTTGGACATTAGATATTAAGAGGTTATCGGTATGGTTGTTAATCTAATAAGCTATGCAGGAAAATCAAAGCAATCACCAACCCATCAAATCCATGATTATTTTTGAGCTGCAGTTAACCAACAAATTTCAGAAGAACCAAAGTTAAAGCAAAAAAAATCTCTGCACTTATTTTGGACCAAGTAACGAATTTGAGATAAAATATTATAAACTGCGTTTTTCATTCAGATATAAATCCACACGCACTAAAATGAGGTGAAGTGAATAAACATCGATCAAAAAACGTGTGGAAAGCCAAGAATTAGGACCCTTCCTGGCCTAGGTATGGGATAAGAAACAACACATTTACAAATTGCTGCACAGTTAAAATGCAAACATGACGATATGGCCTTCAAAGTATTGTTTGTTATATACAAGAGGTGACTCACCTTTTGGCACAAAACAAGGCTACCAATAGCAAAGGACGCTCCCGCCGAGTCCACTAATGCAGGACTCCAATCGACGCCTACCTGCAATGGGCAAATGGAAGTGGTCAGAGTTACTGGACATCCCCTTTTTGTACTTCTCCCATACAACAGGTAGACAAGCCGAAGAACGTTTGGTCTCAATTAGCATTCAGCTGGACTCTTAATGGGCTGCCCAGTGGTCTAGAATGACCACTGCATCTTTTGGTGGCAAAGTTTCACTTACCAAGCAGCTGTCAGCCTGCAAGGAAGTCTTAAGTATCCATAGCGCACACTTTGGTCTTGTCCGCCTTGTCATGTTTGACTCCCAACACTGAACCATGATGGACAAACAATGGTCGACAAGCTTACCCTTGCTTAAAATTAAGCCCTACAAACTCACCACCCACTGGTTTAAGGTCGGAAGGATACACCTCGAGTTACCCCAGTGTGCTTGTCCATACCAATGCCTCACGGCAGTAGAAAGGGGTACATTGCCCCGGGCTAATTGGGCTACCCTACAGGTGAAAAGCCAGAAGTTGACAAGCAAACAATACTGTACAATACCTGGCAGTATTCCTTACGCCCGGCTCTAATCAACTAAATTATCCAATGTGTATTTGAGCTCACGCCTGACGGAGGCCTGTTTTCTGACTGACAAGATCAGAATTTTGATATTAGTAAATCTCCGGCTTTTGAAGGAGTCTGGAGTAGGTGCATGTGTATGCTGCCTTAAAATGCCCCTTTTAGACAACAACACCCAAGTCAAGCTAACAGTAATTTGCCAGCATGTTTAGATTATTATCAGAATGTTCAGATTATCATCTTGTTGGCAACAAGGAGGACATTGTTGGTCAAGGTATTTTAAGCAAGTGCCCTGTGTACTGACCTGAAATTAAAAGAACATAGACTACGTGGGAATCTGCCCTCAACGATGTTCTTTAAAGACATCATTTAATACCATAACTGCCTAGACTATGCATATTGAACCGAAGTGTAAAGATATATTCAAGTCGAAAATAATCGTACTTACCTCATTTAAATTTGTCTCTTACAATAATGTGTCCGAACTATCATATGGAACTTTCACCCAAATCGTTTTAGGTTGCATACGGTCAAGGAAAAAATCAGTATACATATCCTTCTTTAAAGAAGCTAATTGATATGAGTGAAACGACAGGGGGCAGGGTATTTTGTTCGACGTAAACAATGACAAAACAGGATGCAAATAATCCTTGGAACGACTAAAAAAAATATGCAAATGAACCAAGGCATCACATAAGGAAGAGATTCAGATGATGATATGGAAATGAAGTTGTACGACAAATAATTTGTTATTAGGACGTGATTAATAACATGATGCATACTTAGCTGTCACTGCTCAGGCCAACTGTATCATCTTTATTGCATTCTGATTGGACGAGTCAGCTCCATGTGTATCTCATTCCATATGTTTAATAAAGTATTTCTTCACATGAAAGTTTCGCACTAGCGTCAATCACTTAACTACAAAAGCAGTTTAGCAGTACACTTTTTTTCATTTTCATCATTTAAATGAAATTTCTAAAATTTTCTTAATATAATGACGCGTTTGTTGGTGAATGGAAGCTAAGGTTTGGTAGTAATCAGTTATATTCAAAGTATGTTGGTGTACTTGTATATATGCATATGGCATTTATAACATGTTTGTTCGCTGTATTGTATGTTTTTGAAGCTATCTGGGTCGCTTACATGATCGAGTGAGCTCAACTCCAGCTGTTCATGTCTTTTCAACACCCTGATCACCAACAAAGAATGCCGTCTTGTTTTTAACCCTTTCTCCCTTAAATTGACACTTGAGTCAACAACTTTCCTTGGCATGAGTTGGGCACTAAGTGTCCAACTCATGCCGAGGAAAGTTATTGACCTGGGGCATGTGATCTTGATAGGGCTCATCTACAATTCTCAGTCAAAATTCTTTTTCGTTACTATTGAAATTAGTTGAAAACACTGAAGCAGACGTCATTTGACCATCAGCCGGTTTTGTCCGGTTTAAGGGGGAAAGAGTTAAGCTGTTCTGCCGTCAGATCTACTGCTTTCTTCATCTGTGACAAAGGACAAAGGGAGGCTACGTTCTACGACAGACCACAGCAAAGAAACAGCAACCAAAATTGTAAGATATTGAACTGAGAATTGTGTCATTTTATTTATGGCTGATTATCTTTGCATCAATACGATTTATTTTGTACATGTAAAGGCACGAGATCTAATTCATTCACTTTGATAATGAATTTAAATCGTATCGTTTACAGCTATATACAGAAACCACTAACGTCCTGAAAATATTTTTTAAATTTGACTTTTCTATAAATTTCAAACAGACTATAAGGACAGGTAGCTTGACACCGCAGGTTTCCAATAGCTTGGACAGTAGCACGGTTGCCTTATACAGCAGCCTGTGCGCAAAGTGGTCTTGGATCCATGCGGTCGTCATACTCCATCTTAGTTTACTTATGATAGTCGAAGGGCAATGGGAAAATTGCTTCGGGGAACAACCTGAGACAGCATTCATCATAAAGGTCTGTCTAGAGTATCATTATTTTTTCAGAAGTATTGACATCGCTGGATCATTACCATGGCATCTTCATATAACTTTCCATTTGCTGACAAATGAATAACGTGCAAAAGGACGACAAAATTGGCATATATAAACCCGCTTTTGTTCCCGTTCTTCCAGAAGCAATAAGCCCATGCTTTCCTGGTATATAGAATCCTGATTCTGCTCATAGATCTGACTTCAAAGCCTGTAAGCGAACAGGTATATCTGAGACTTTATGTGGATATCTATGTCAATACTTCCAAGCAAAAAATTCTACGTATATACATAGGATAGGACGTTTAGTTTAGAGGATAATAAAGGCCAGATCATGGACAACAAACATTCTTTGAACACAGATTTTTGTGATGTGACAGTTACAATTGTAAGAATGTGATCCTTCTTAAGATAAAGAACAGTCAGTAAACTAAAAGGATTGCTAACAATGACCATAGAATATCTGAATTATGGGAAACCTCTATTTGCATAGGTTATGCACATTCCACTTACGACCCGATAATATACACACATACCCGTAGCAGAAATATAAATCGTTTTACTATTACATATAATCAACACAGGGGTACAGGCAGATGCAAAAATAGCACAGTAACTTGGGAACTGTGAGTGAATACTCGGAGACGGTGCTTCATTTTTTCTGGATGTATATTCAAGGACTAGCTATCAATTTTGCATGTGACCCACAAACATCAGATCCAATAGACCCTCTTATTCGACAAATAGAAGAAAGTCTGTTTCATCAAATTTTGCCCAATACAATAATGGTTGCATGTTGCACAGTATGCCACTCCCACCATTCGGCAAAATATGAACAATGTAAATGAACAAAACTTAGTTGAGGCTGCAGAAAATACCAACAAATACAATATCAATGCCACGGATAAGAACGAGTGCATATCAGTAATCAGAGTGTGTGTCATGAAAATCCATGGATTCGAAACACGTGCGAAAGATAATGACCCAAATCAGCATCTCAGCGGAGCATGCTCACCAAGGAAGTGGCCTGGTCAAGTCGGAGGTCATGAGATACAACTTTCTCTCACTTCACATATAATGCTCAGGTACTTTGCCTGTTGGCCAACTGCTTTTGTACTAAAACATGTTTAAACTTGTGTTTAGATATCAAATTTAAAACCGTGGAATGAACTGTTTCAGATGGAAAATTAGCTTCCTAAGAGGTTTGCTAGTGTTTGTTGTCGTTGGGCTGAGAATTCTTACTTCAAAAACTGGTCCAGCTAACAAAGACGAAAAAAAATGTTCTGTTTAGCAGGGTCACCAAGTTGAACGGAGAAAGGTGACTTACTGTATAGAATGACCTCTGCCCTAAGTCTGGTGTTGATTATCTGTGCTGAGGTAGTGACTAGCCTGAGTGCAACTTCAAAGATTTGATGCAAGTGGTCAGAGGCACGTCAATCCTGAGCAAATCAAAACAACGCCACCTGTCGGTTTTGAGGGCGAAATTGAAAAATACTCTCGGTTCTGTGATCCAAATTTGGCTGTCAAAGGACAGGTGCACTGCAGTATATAAACCATACTTTCAAGACTGACCATAATACGGAGTAAAGAAAATTCAGGTTTAAAATACACAATAGGGCTGCAATACGAAGTACAGACATACACAGAGAAGTCAAAATGGACCAGCACGTGAAGTATAGACAAATTAAAGCGGAAGAAAAAATGTAAAACGCTTCAAAAACACGTCAAACATAAATTGCGACAACTCTCACAAATGCATGCAAAATTATGGAGAGGTGTGACACTGTACTTTCTCAAGCAAGACTAACTAAAATTAAGTAAACATTAAAAAAAATGCTTATATCATAAGCAGCCTTATTCACTCTTCACATAACCAGACGTATGAACAGTCAAAAACAAGCTGGGAACTATGTTAAAACTTCTGGCATATTAATGGCAAAAGGAAAAGGTGATAACAAAAGCTTATATGCATTTAAATGTAGCACATATCTGTGACTTAATTTATGCTCCCTTCGTCTGTATAAATTGACTTTTAAGGATTAAATATTTAAAAACGTTACCTAAAACTTCAAAATCTATTCTGTACACGGGGTTAAAGATATCTATAATCCTATTGCAAATGCAAGACTTTTTGCTTTTGAAATAGGGATGTATACCGGACAATGAAGCAGCCATCAGACATTTGGTTCGAGTATACGGGGCTCATGCAAGTTTTATATTAATATTACCTATCTTAATCACAGTTCTGTTGCTATTTCACAGTTTGTTTACGTTGCTCAGTTAGTTTTGAAAGAAATTTCCCCATATCTTTAAATTTTGTCATTCATTAATATCAATGGACCTTACCATCTTTTGTTATTATTATTATTATTATTGTTATTATTATTATTATTATTATTATTATTATTATTATTATTATTATTATTATTTTTATTATTATTATTATTATTATTATTATTATTATTATTATTATTATTATAAGGATCTTGATATTTGCTAATAGAACTTCATTCTTTATTTTTGTTTTAACTGTTAGCATAAGCATTTTTATACCAATGCTCTACAGCCTCACCTCGAACTGAGGGCACAATCAGCACAAATCGCAAACCAAGTTACTGGCGACCAAAACGGCCATATCCATCACCTCTGCAGCACTCTCATACTTTGAAAATGTGTTCTTGCAAGTGGACGTGGTTCCTGCTTTAAGTGCAATGGCCGTTCCCTGTGTACTCTCCTGAAAACGATAAGGCCTTTTAAACATGGTTCGTTCGAATGTAGCATGGTTCGTTCGAATACTTTCATTGCTGGGTTTGCTCTCCAGCCTCAGCAGTGCCCCAATCGCTCTGAACAAAGTTGTTGAGAGGGCCCATTTTTCTTTTCCCTGGAAACTTTGGCATGCTGGTACTTCAATAAAAGGTGTTTTCATGAGGAATTCTGATCCGCAATCTGGAATCATTGCAATAGTTCATATGAGTACAACATCTATTTCTGTTTGCGCTGATGAGTTAATATCTTAAATATAAGTGGTAGGTTGTCATTTGCTGCAAGTTGTTTGCTACACATTATACTGTAATTCGAGTATTGAGTTACCCTTGAGCTTTTAACAACTACTAATATTGGATGGCAGGTCACCTGTTCCGGGATCCCATCCATCAATTTTTTGTCCACTTTCTTCATTAGTCGGGCTTTTCATTGTTCAATCTCGGCCTGGCATATTCATCAAACGAATAGATTTTCATCAAGGCCAAAATCCTTGTCATTGTGATGGTTTTCATTAGTTACAGTATAAAAAGATGTATCTTAGACTTGTGTGTAGCTCATATAAGACCGTCAAGCACTTATAGTTTCATCTCCAGGTCAAGTGGAGATCCCATTTCATTACTTTTTAAAAAGTGCTTTCACATCATCGTATTTCCTCGATATTAAAAAGAGAAAAAAATGTCTTTTATGATCATGAAAGTTCATCCATACACAATGTTAGTGAAGTAGTTTGATAAACAAGTCAAGTATGATCTTTGGAGGAAGTCTGCAGATAAAAATAATGCACCGTTAGGTCTGATTATAACTATTCTATGCAACTTAATTTGACTGCGCCAATATACTTTCCTATCAAGTTAATGAAAAGAAACAGATGATTGGTGACCTGAGCAGAAGTTCAAACGACGAACTGACGAATGGATCCTAATTGGCTGCATCCTCATTTGCACAAGGTCACATTTTCCAGCATTCATTTCCAGCAAGAGCATCCAACGAGGACAATATGCAGTTATTTTAGAGCCTTGTCATTAAATCACCCTTTACCCTGCGACGTGATTTTGACAACAGTATACCTAAGCACATATTGTTGCTTCCAATCTCTAGCTTTCTCATCAAAATTCATCAGTTTGGTACTCTGTCCCACAAACTCATGTGTCAACATTATTATCGTCATGTTTGTCTGTCGTATATTTCTGACCTTTTAGGCTCGTCACCTGCTACAAACCGGCCTCTTGATACGATAAGCACGACAAGAAAAGTTTCGTTTAGTGCCTATGAATAACTTCTGTGTTCGTTTTTAATTCTTATTTTGAAATTGCAAAAGAGAACTAACTTTTCGATGTTAAAGTTATAAACATCTTTTTTAATTATATTAAATGTCAAAAAGGGGTTAAAAAAAACATGTGTTGATATATAACTTATAAAAAGACAGAGACGGAACTTTGCCTTTGCGTGGATCAAGGCTTCTGGTCAACATAAAAATTTAAAATGCCAAAAAAGTCCATAATGGATTGAAACAAGAGAGTATGTAACAACAGTCCCAACCGGTCCTCAAATATCGTGATTTATTATTTGGCGTTAACATGCGCCAGCCTTGTCCCGCTAGACAACTCGTTGTGTTTCAAGAGGTACACCCAATACGTTTATAGTGATAACGTACAGTCTTCGTGTTTCATATAAGCTTTGCTTTTATTCTGTGAGTTTTTATATAAATTTTCGTTTATCAAAATGCCATCGGTGCGGTTTAAAGAATAACTCAAAATTTAAAAGTTATTAAATTATAACCTTATGAAAGCCTGTGTCCAGTTTTGAAAACTTAAGTTATGCCAAATCCAGACAATGGCTACACACTCAATTGTTGTACACAATCCAACGACGAGTCTCAAAATTGACATCTCAGTAAAATGCGTATGTATATAATGTCCTGAAAAACAAATGTCCAAAACGGATAAAACATTGCATACAATTTTAATTTGAATAATTGAAGCTCTCTCACTGGAAGGTAAATGACTTTCACCAAAGTAATTTTTGAAAGCAGCCAGAACAAAAAATTCCATGTTCATCATTCATAATCTTACATAATGCACTAGATCTATGAAGGGCACTAGGACATGGAACTGTCCAGTTCACAGGAAGTGAATGCCCGGCGACACCAATTTATGTCCGTGGAAACGACTTAATTAGGAGACATTCATATTTGACTGCGATCCTGCCCACTTCCTGTGTTGCCGGGGCAACAGACTGATGCTTCCACCATGATCAGGGCAGATTTGTATTATATACTACATAGACATCCGCAAATAACACCTTTTCAACCAAATGAGAGCCCATTTCTAATTATTTTAGGCATCCTTTATAATTCAAATATATGTTAATACATTTTCTTAAGATTGTTGTATGTTTGTTTTGTTTATTTTGTTGAGAAAGTACTTTTGACCATGCTTAATACATGGATCTGCCCTGATGCAGGTGGCTCCCTCTTTTGCTCAATAGGTGTTAGAGTAGGACCGCATTTAGATATGAAAACATCCTATTCGCAGGTCTCAATGATGTTAATCTTTCGTACATTGCTTTTATATTCAAATCGCCAGTTTTCCAGTCAAGCGCGTTTCTAAGAATTAACTTTAAAACTTGGATCGCTTTGATATGTTGTTGTTTTTAACAGTGACTAGTATCTAGATTGACGTTTCTTGTGATGTAACTGCATGTTGTTTTCAGGACTATTCACCGTACCAAAACTGATTAATAGTTGATTTATGATGTGCTAAGTTATACCCTCAAGCACCCGAATACTGACGGGCAGGCCAAATCGCTACCCTTAACTACAAATCCCTATATTGTATTGTAAACATATTGATTAAAAAAAAATACCTGGATAACCCAGTAGCTACAAAAGTAACCAATCGAGGTGATCTCCCGACATGCAAACGCACAAGTGGCCATTACAAAGAGGTGTTATTTGCAGAGAGGATCCGGATGTACAATGAAATTAATGTTACTCGTTGATTAAGCGTCTGGTCTCTGTAATGTACAGTTGAACTGCAGCAAAAATGTGTGTGTCCAGATCACAGTTCGACCAGTTCGGGAACGTCCGAACTGCCCGTTAATATGAACTCGACCGAGTCTGTCCATAGCAATATGAACCAATAGATTAGGGTGTGAACCAGGTGCGAGCACACTAGCATCGGATCTCAGGCGTTAACGTCTATGTTGCTCGTAATGGGGGCAATACAGAAAGAAATGACAAGTGTTTTCGCTTGGAAAAATTGCGTACACAAACTGCACATGGAACAATGTTTTTTTTTTTTCGTTTTTTTTTTTTTTTTTTTTTTTTGAGTAAATGCAAATTCACACCTAACTGACCAAGGCGGAGCTCTGTAGGAATTATACTTGCAAAACGGTCCCCATAGGCAATATAACTTGGAACATAATGGCGAAAGCGAGTAATTGGGATAATATTAGTTTAAAAGGTGAAAATGAAGGCCACTGTTTCATGTCATCAGGGAGGTCATTCCACAAGCGTATATAGGAAGGTAGAAACGAGAGTCGTTCTACTGTCAATCTGTCGTATTTGATGGGGATTTCACAGAGGGCGGCCTGCTTGGGCAATAACATAATTTGGTAGTAAATCATATAGATAGGATGGTAAAAGTTTGTTGAGAATGTTGTAAAAGTATCCGAGTTTAAAGAAATGTCTTTGAACATGTAGTGGTTCCCAAGTAAGCTCAGCTACCAATCTGGCACGTGGCACATATTTCCTTGCACCAGTACAAATAGGAAGCATGTATATTAATTTCCCGCCACAAAGCACGGGGCTCACGCGTGGCACTCACGGAGGACACGCGGGCATATCACTGCCACAGGCCCGGCTAGATATCTCTTTTTCTCAAAATTAGTGTCTTTCAGGAAAATTTAAGTTTACAAATACCCAAGACATATCCATTTAGTGCTTCCTAAATTGGTTACAAGAATAAATTTTCACCTGCCTGTACTAGGTATTTTTTTTTTCAATTATTAGTAATATCCCGCTTCCCCGCACAGCAGCGATCCGCATCTGGCCAGGCAAGACTGGTTACTAAGACAACCAGGTATGCAATTGTGGCGGGAAATTTATATTCATGCCTCGTATTCTAGCAGCTTCATGCTGTAAACCTGTCATAAGGTCGGCTAGCTCTTGGGTCAGCTGTCAAAAAGCACACACTATATAATGTCATATGGCAAATTTATATATTAAAAAAAAAACACGTGCATGTTATATAGCAATCATTAGATAAAGCAATATGTTATATAGCAATAGTAAGAGATAACAGACATGTTATATAACAACACTACACCACGCATATTATTGAACCTTATAAGGGTAGATCTGAGGAGATTAAGTCGCCAGGCTTGCTCAGCGGATAGAATCAGCTACTTAATTTCATTGCATTTTAGGTTCACAAAAAATGAACTGATGTAAACAATGTCTTAGTAATGGAATGTTTTATCTCGTGATCAATGGGTTGTCGTGTGACCAAAGCATCATATGTTCAGCCTGATCAATCAGATCGCTACCTGATCAACAGGTTTACTGAAGCATTTATACACAACTTTGGCACTTTTAACAGCGTAATTTTGGTAAAATCTTGTCACCTTTCACCATTTAATCAAGGAGCTAAAGGGCAGGAGGAACGACATCGTTCAGACACGATATCATCGTTGGGTTACCATGCATTTCCTTTCCGTTGGTCCATTTAATTGAAGATGTAAACAATCTTTGCAACCAGACATCGTGGGCCATCCGTTTTGCAGGGTACCATGCTCAAATGTCTCTTTATCTCTGATCCATGGGTACATATGCATTTTATATTCCACTGTTTATGTTTTGAGGTAAATTTTTTGTATTCTGGTAAAATTTTGACATTTGACTTCTACCAGATGCACGGCGCCTAGCCTTTGCGCCTAACCAGGGACGTGCAATTCAGAGGGACTACCAACTACCTACTCCACGTTTGATCCATCAGGGATCAAAAGTGATCACTCAAATCCCTGGCTTTACGGAGTACCGAAAGCAGTCCCTCGTAGTCCCGTTATGCGCGTGACCTCCGTGTGATGCTGTTGTTGACAATCAGTTTCCCACCACACGCCGTGTATTTTTGTGAAATTTGCGTAATTTCAGACCAATATTTTCAAATTCACCGCCACTTCCCATTCTAACCAGTAACCTCGTAGTTAACGCCTGGCCAAACAGACCTCTTAATAGTACATGCAAGAAGGAAGATAAAGTTCATGTGAAATAGAATAAATAACTAATTAGAAGTCCGCTGAGCAAGAAATGAACCTTTGGCGATTTCATTCCACATCCAAATACTTTACTGTACAGTCTTCCCGCCAAAACCAGTCCCGTGTGACGATCAAAATGCACCGAGACAGTGTTCATAAGTATTGTAGTTGGGGGTATTATGAAGTAGATCGGCATGAGAAACGTTTTTGTGAACGTGCTCAATATGAACATGAAATGCAGGCAAAATTAATTCGTTTACCAACAACGCAAAGCGCAAAATGGATAGTCCCAGCACAAACATCAAATTGTCCCTCCTTCTCTCTAGGTTCCTTGATTTTTATTTATCAAAAATGTAGACATAAAAATTAATGTTGCCCTTGGTAATTATGTGGTTGTCATACATGCTACAGCAATGTTGCACATGCATGCCGCAAAAAAGTGTTTGGAATATGAACCATACAGTGACCTGCATCCATGACGACCTCTCAAACAGAAATTTCGCGTTTTAATATGTTGTACCAAACATAAAGGCTACCACCAAATAGAATGGTTCAGTTAGCTTTGAAATTTGTTTAGGCCTGACTTGCTGAGTCATACACCATAAGCACAAAATGGCTTTTTGTACCCAGCTGAAAGTTCTTCTCGCTCAGATACCAATACGAATTACCTTTGCACAAATATCCTTCAAAGTGTATTAGTGATTCGGTGGTTCCCAATTCTGCGTTTTTCCAAAGAAAACTTTCAATGTTTTGTTCAGTTCTAAAATTTGGATCAAGCAGATTGCACTTAACTTCTGGTGAAATTTGTGTGCACCCTGTTTCCTGCCTGACACCATCCAGTCATGAAAATGACCCCTTTTACATTTCAGGCTAATCTAACTATAATATTTCCCATAAAAGTAACGATCAGGTCGAATCTTTTGTGAGTTTGCCTGTAATCCTGGTTTTGTTCCTGAGGACTAGCCACATATCAGCTATCTCCCTTTTGCTACCGTGCATTATGCAAAATGACACATGAGTGTCTCTCATTTTATATTGAAAGTTCGCTCTTATGTAAGTTCTCTGTCACTGCTACATAACTATGTTATCCCTATTATTCTGAAACAGAGTCCACATCATTACTACGCACAGTAAACTTGAAAGGAAATTATATACCTAACATTCAGGTGCTGCATACAAATATAGGGCGGATGTTTTGTTCTTGGACATGGGACCTCCACTATGCTATTTTGTTTCCACTTACATAATGATTCAATAATGGGTTCTTGCTGGTCTCAATCGACGGTCATAATTATGAAGGAAACTTTTATTCATATTATGTATGCTTGCAAAAATTACCAGCAGTCTTCATTACGCATTATTTATAACAACAAAATTTAAAGAAACTGAATTGATGAAATAAACTACCTTTTATATTCTTTTCAATGCACATTTTTTAAAATCTTTAGTTCACATTTTTGAAAAATTACCAAAAGTACATCAAGAATAAAATCAAGTGGAAAATGTACCAAAGCGACTCTTCCTGGGCCAACCAATTGCCGTTGTACAAACATTGGAAGTAGTTATAGTTGTAGAGGCAGTTATAATAATAATAATAATAATAATAATAATAATAATAATAATAATAATTGTAGTAGTAGTAGTAGTAGTAGTAGTAGTAGTAGTAGTAGTAGTAGTAGTAGGAGTAGTAGTAGTAAAAAGGAGGTTGGAAAAAGGGCAAAGCTCTGCATGATTCCCTTTCCGCAAAAACATGGCGCTACATTGAAAGGAATAACTGAAGTTAATTGTATATGAAACTTTGCATATGTTATGTGAATAAGCCTCGTAATCAAGTGAAGTAGTCACATGAATTCATCAAGCAATAAATGAATAAAGAAAAAGATAGACAGATAGATAGATAGATAGATAGATAGATAGATAGATAGATAGATAGATAGATAGATAGATAGATAGATAGATAGATAGATGGATAGACAGACGGACGGATGGACGGGTGGATGGATGGATGGATGGATGGATGGATGGATGGATGGATGGATGGATGGATGGATGGAGGGATAAAATTAAACTTCACATTTACCCTTGAAAAACTCGAAGATAAAATGTTGAAAAAATTAAATTTACACGTTGACTTCTAGATCATTGAAAACGTAAGCTACGATCTATGGATACTAAGTAGACCATAGATTCAAGATTAGACATTATAGTACCAGAATTAACCTACGCCTTTTACCAAGTGAATCAGCTCTTGATAATGAGGCTTAATTAGGCCAGAATTTTACAATGATTAACGGGCAGAAAGGACAAGAAAGTTCGAATAGCTTATTACTATAAGCCCTCTTTGTTTATTTAATATTTTATGCTTGGTGAGTTTTCCGCTAACACTGAAATCGGTACAAAGTGCACAGCAGCGCGGGCTGTCAACCACATGAAACGACAGGCCATCGACTTGCAGACAAATGGCTTCCCACATCCACGCGACGCGTCAAGGCAAGACAGTCACAGGGATCGGGACACAGGTGCTTCACATTGACGCTCTATTGGATATAGCAAATACAGTCGTTTTGCAATCTGGGTCGGAATGTCATTTGCACGCACAGGGTTTCTTAATTTCAGCTAATCGTCCTCTTGAAGAGCTGTTAATGTGGCAACTTTTTGAAACTAATTAAGAGACATGACGGCAACTCGGTATTTACATCATTCTATCAATCCGGATTGTTACAGTATATTTTGACATTTCTTTGTGCAATACCCTCGGGTCTTTTCACTTTCAAATTATTTAAGCATTTGATTTATTAGCTTTGTCTCGAGAAAATCAATGAAAAATACTAGTAGAGACAGTAAAATATGTTTACCGATTATATGGTGGGTCACCCACCTTTGTGGAAAATTTTGAAGCACAGTTTCGCACACTTTCCACGCTTCGTCCTTTCTGTTTCTTTGACTGCACATGTGTCCTAAAATGTGTCTTTTGATTAATCATTGTACAAGGCAGTCGCCATGATTTATATGCTTTATGAAGATGAGGTTACTAAGAATTATTCTTGAATTGCGATCACTACGTGTCCATACACTTTCCCATAAAGTCTGGATACTATAAAGTATAGTACCAAACTATCGTGATTTTTCGGGGTCTCGGAAAATACTGCACTTGGTTCATATAATAGGCAAGGGCAAGACAGAAGGTTCAAGAACTGCCTAAAAGAGGGCACTGCAGTCAGTGGAGGGCTACGGTTATGTATTAACTTGAAAACTAGTGCACATAGAAACACCAAATTTCAGACAGTAAATTTACACGCATAATTAAATACTTCATGAAAATCATATATCTACAGCCACAAAAGTGACTAGTTTATTTAAGGTTGCTTTAACATACAAACTAATGGGAATACACAGCTCTAGCCCTCCAAATGTCTGTGTATTCAGCTGTGTGTTGGGGCAAATACACACCTTAGAGCTAATTCTGATCTTTCCCATTTTATGAGCCTAAGCATAGTGCCTAAAATTCGCATGTCCATGGTTGTATGTGCCTCTGGCTTTCTTCCACGCGTGTCATTACTTATTACATGATTTGTTTTATTTTATTTATTTTATTTTATTTTATACTATTTTATTTCGTTTATCTATTTATTATTTTGGGTATTTTGTTTCGTTTTGTTCAGTTTATTTAAGTTTCATTTTGCTTTGTTTTAGTTTAGTATAGTTTTTATGCCGCAGAATTACTCATAACACTGGTAGGTTATGTACCGTTTGATGCTGCGCCTTTGGCCTAATCGGAATTGAGGACTGAATGTCCCACGCTTGAGACATAAGTTTTGGCTACTGTGGTGCAAGCAATTCTCGCTCAGCATCAATTTTGAACTTCATTTTTGGTCTAAAATTTGCAAATTTTCTTGCATCAATGGGAAGTGCGAGTTTGAAATTCACCGGGTACAAATCTTACTGCACGTCACTTGCCAGTGCGTCCCAGAGTTTTGGTACGCCATACACAATGAAATAAATGTGTACGTGCAATTGCCGAAAAGAATAACAAACTTGGTAAGAGCGGATGAGCGTGTCTTGAACTCTTTCTTATTTTTCGAGAAATATTGGCGCATAGCGCATCGACTGGCAGTGCCAAAAAGTCGAGCACCAAAATTTCAAGAACAAGAGCGTTACAAAATGTTTTATGCAATTTACTTGAATAATGCTTTCCCTTAGCTAAATTGTACAAAAGTCGTCCACTTTATGTCCCAGCCTATACAAACTGATACAATGTTATTGTAATAAGCTTTGTAACAGCAGGAATTTTGATTCCTTCTATAAGAAATATGCTATGCAAATTTTTCGTTTAATGTAGACAGTGACATTAATAGTCATTATCATCATATCATGAAAACAAATCAGGAACGTTACAATTGTCAATAATCAACCCTTCTGCCATAACGTATCAATAATGCTTGACATGTTTTCATGGTGTGTAATTAAACTGGAACAGTTTTGGTTTGCGTCTCTTTTTAGTCCTTTGGCTCCTTTCCATGGTGCCTATTTTGTTCATTTCACAGGTGGCCTCGTCATAGTATACTGGAGTATCCAGATGCACGCATTGCTTGTTTGCACGCGCTACTGGTGACGTAGTATAATGGCGCGTGCCCGACCATGTGCGCGTGTATTTGTTGCAAGGAAGGAGTGGCGGGGTTTGCTAGTTTGATCTTCCCCACTCATTATAACGTCCTCAATTAAGTGCACCACATCAAAAATGACGTTGTTATAACGGGTACATTATTGGAAATTAAATGCGTTCCACTGTACATCTGTTCACAATCTTTCAAATTTCTGTTAGCAGCTTCCTTTTTTGCAGCCAAGGGTATATATTCACTAGAACTGCTTTATCTTTGTCACTGCCACTTCGATCAAAATAGCTATTATCTAAATTAAGTTTTCATATCAACAAGTTTCTTATTTGATCTCCTAGGGATTTAACCTCTGACGCGGGGCTTAAGTTACAAAGAGAAAATCTGATTTTGTCTAAATTTAAACTCAGAGATACCAAAGGAAGACTCTCCTTCGCATGTAACGAAAGAGCCAGACCCATAAACAAAAAGATGACTGTCACATTCATCGTCAAAAGTAAAATGCCGAAGTAATATTTTTAGAAATATATCACACACTAGCAAGGACTTTGACAGATGTGTGTGACTGCTCTCATTGACACAGGATCGCTTGGAGTGTGATTTATTCAGATAAAATACATTGGGTTGTTCGATTTGTCGACAACATCTATCATCACAAGACTTGACATTGCCTTTTGACAAACTTTGTCCTTCTTCCACAATTTGTCCCTTTGATAATCCAAAGTGATAGTAAAATTGTAATTTACAGCTCTGACTAACATGTGAATAAAGTTCTCTCATATACAGTAATTCAATGCATGCTAAAGGTTTACCCAAACAAAATCTTTTCTCTCTCAGCTGACACTTTGGCAGTATGCCATGCCAAGAATAGTGAAATGCGTTTCGAGAATGAAGAAACTCTCAGATAAATGAAACGAATTTACTTGTGTCTACATTTAACAAAATTTAGTCCAGTATCATTTTTCAGCTTGAAGTGCGTGAGATTATATATTTTCTGTTTATTATTATGAACATATATATTTCAACTGCATTGCCTAATAGTTAAAGTTAACTCATCTGGAGGCTCTCCAGTACATATTAAGACACACCATAATGTATAAAATACATACTGGACGATACAGAAGACTAAATTCACAGCTTGTACAGGAGTAATACAACTGATGGCAAGTAATGAAAACTTATAAGTAGATTATATAGCAAATTAGAGGATGAAACGTCTAGATTCTGCTGTGAATGTTTGAACAGTCTCAAAGATGAATTCATTGTTAGTGTACAACAAATCAGTATGAACTTAGCGCAGAACGAAAGGTAATGTTTTGTATCTTAAGAAGGATGAGAGGATGCACACGTTGAGGCTGAAGTATATTGATATGATGTAAATGGGCGTTTAAAACGGAGAAGTTAAGACGTAGCTGCGTGTGGCGTGTGTTCAGGGAACGACCACCATGTTTGAAGTATGAGGGCTTTTTGTCAACATTTAAGACTAGTTAATTTAATTTAGATTTAAACTGCGACAGGGAATCAGTATCGTGAGCATCAACCAGGAGGTTATTCCATAAATTAAAAGTAGAGGGGAAAAATGACTCGCCGAAGCGAGTGGTGATAAACCTAATTTGGCGTAATTCTGTGCGATTTCTCAATAGACGTCCAGTGGTGAACGCAACATTGTGGGGAACCAGATCATGAAGATATTGTGTGGTCAACCTATAATACATTTTAAAGAAAAGAATAAGTGTAATGTATTCTCTCCGGTTTGACAAAGTTTGCCATGGAAGCTCTTCAAGAAGTAAGACACGTGGAGTGTATTTAGTAATGCCAAAGCAGGTCCTGGCTGCCTCATACTGCATAGTTTCTATAGATTGTGACAGGTTTGCAGTGCAATAATTGTCAAACAGGACACACCCATACTCGAGGATAGGACGAATCACAGAAGTATGCAACGTTATGAGAGTCTGGCGAGAGAGTTTGTACTTAAGTCTGTTCAGAAGGGCAACCGGTTAACTGCCTTTAACAATGCTTGTTATATGATGGTGCCATGGCAGATATGCCAGATAGAGTAACTCCATGATGTTCATGTTGAGTAGCCTCAGGTATCGGTGTGTTTCCAAGGAGCAGGGGTGGATGATCTGGCTTGTTTCGTTTAGATGAAAAGATAGCACAAATTCATTCAATAGTCTATATTTGGGTTAGTTCAAAATTCGGCTAAAGGTGGTGCTGCCCATCCTGTTCATGGTTGACCGCCCACATCATGGGATCACTTTCCATGACCCTCACTTTTTCTCCATAGATTAACATGGGGAATCAGCAGACATAAATTTAACCTCTCTACATGTTGCCAAATAAGCATTAAACTTTCATTTCATTACTCC
Source organism: Hermodice carunculata (assembly GCA_964020975.1). Classification (NCBI taxonomy): domain Eukaryota; kingdom Metazoa; phylum Annelida; class Polychaeta; order Eunicida; family Amphinomidae; genus Hermodice; species Hermodice carunculata. The sequence goes on along the minus strand of OZ026615.1, from coordinate 94,813,916 downwards.
TGGATGTATTTCAAAGATTATAATAAGCACTTCATGTAGATTAGAATGTGACAATTCCAAAAATCGTCCTCATATGCAGGGTGAAACTTTCAGGTTCACTGTAATGTAATGGGCTTTGCTGATCCACCTGACCTCAAATGGCATGGGTTGCTAGGTGTCACAAACATGCATCATGGGAACAAAACGTCGTGTGTCAAGAAATTAAACCGACCCAGATTACCCCTATTGCATTAAATGTCATCTGCCAGAGTTTCCCCCAAAAATGGATTTGTACAAGTTCAGAATAGAGGCTTTCAGCTGCGGCGGCTGGCTCATGGACAATTTCAAGTATACTAGTATCATCCACGAATAATCGGATGCCACAGGTAATTTTATCAGTGATGTCGTTTATGTAATGGAGGAAGAGTTGGGGACCAATGATGGAACCTTGGGGCACTCCAGCTTCTATGGGAAGCCAAGCGGAGATCTGTCCTCCAAGAGTAACGCGTTGAAGTCGGTTTGAGAGGTAGCTTTCTATAAATCGTGACACTGGATCTTTAAAGCCCAATTCTTTAAGTTTAAAAAGTAGATCAGCGTGCAAAACTCTATCAAAGGCCTTCGATATGTCCAGGAAAACCATGCAAGCCTCATGGCCCAACTCGAGTCCACTGCAAATAGTATGAGGTGTGCTAACAAGCTGATTTATAGAGAAATCGTTTTTCTCCAAACTAGAGTTTTGACCAGATAGTAAATTGTTCGAAGTTAGATACTCACAGAAGATGTTATAGACTAAGCGCTCAAGTACTTCGGAGACATTACAGAGGATCGAAATTGGCCTATACTTTCCCTTTGACTGTTTATTACTTTTTTGAAAACGGACACGTGTTGGACCTCTCCCAAGGATCTGGGAAATATGAGTTGGACAAACAGCGATTGAACAGATCAGTAAGAGAACGTGAGATTGAAGGGGCACACTATTTAAGAAGAGTGTTACCTATGCCTTCATGACCACGAGCAGAACTAGTTTTCAGAGACATAAGAATCTTGTCCACATCATGTACTCGCACATGAAACATAGAGAGACGCGTCTCAGTCCAATAGGCGAAGTCGGGCAAGGGCAAAGGGTTATCATCATGTGGAATCTTGCACTGATCAGCAAAATTTTTGTTGAATGTCTCACACGTTTTGATGTCAGAAGAAATATTCCTTCCATCGTCAACAAGAGTTGGGACATTTTGATAGGGTTTTGTGGCCGAAAATAGGCTTGCTAAGACACAACCATGTTTTAGGGTCTCTCTCTCTCTCTCTCTCTCTCCTCTCTCTCTCTCTCTCTCTCTCTCTCTCTCTCTCTCTCTCTCTCGAGTCTAGTTTAGTACAGAGTTGGGTAAAGTAAAGACGAATAGAGTTTTACATATGGTTCACTTTAATATTTCGTATCCGTTCATATAACTGGAAAAGACGTTCAATGTTTTTGGGTAGTGAGTAGCGTGTGGGGCCGAGGCTTTTATGTCGGGCACTTGTACCTATTCCAGGCGCGATTGCGCTGCCTTATTAACCTCTTAATGCCACAGGTAATCCAAGGCTTCTTCCTGCGTGGGTCGAAAGGTGACCTTGCGAAACGGATTGAAAATGTTGTCGTGCTGGTAGAGATTGTCAATATTCCGCGGTAAATTAATGAAATGAATGGATATGAAATAAATAGTGGGGTTTTTTCAAGGGTTGCAAAAACAATTGAACTTTTTTTTAACTAAATACATTTACACATAGTAAAATAACTGTGAAAGAAGACTCATAAAATTGAAATAGTGATAGATCCATGCACGTAATACACTTATGCTTCTACATGCAGACATGTAATATTAACAAAAACATTACATGCGGATAAAATGATTAAACGTGTAATGGGTTTATGTTCGTGACATCCTGCGTTAAACAAAACCATGGCAAACTATCTTATTGCACATATGTAAAATTGACAAAACGTGACTATATGAAGGCAAATGAAATGATGTGCAGTTACTTCACCTTCGTGATATTCTGGTTCAAACAAATCCATAATAAACTAGGTACACGCTCAAACTTTCCAACTTTGGTAGTATGCCGTGCCTGAAATTGTGAAGAGAAGCTTTTTTTCCAAATTTTTATGGTATCGATGAAAATGTTCACTAAACATTTTCCTATATACGGATGACTCGTTTTTAACATCGCATTTTTCGTTCCATCCGGTCCAGGTTGCTTATTAGGCTTTAATTTTTTTTTTAAAAAGCATTAATTTCTGCCATGGTAAAATTATTACGAGAGTGATTTTCTCCGTTTCTGTATTCCGTCAATTTTTATGAGGTGTCTATGGCTTGCCTTAGCTGTGCTGGTTTCAGTGCTGGGGCGGGAGAAGGGTTACGTAGGTTTTTTTAAATAAATATACCACCGTGAGGGTTCTATATTCTCCGAAATGACAGGTTTTTGCATTTAAACGTGCACTGATCTTATTCTAAAATTCCTGTTGATTTCTACCAGGATCCTTTGCGAATTCAACATGCTTCAAAAGTACCCGCCTATATTCCCTGCGCTGTTTTCTTGCGGTATTAAACTTCGGCCTTTTAAATAGGGGTCTGATATTTATTGAATAATTTTAAAACTGTTCATTTTTGCCTTAAGGGCTCTACCCTCACCACCGAAAGCGTAAACACATTAGGATTTGAACGGATTTTTCTTTTTCTTAAATATACCGGTCGTAATATTTAAACTTATTTTGTAGCACTTACAAAGGTAGAATTGAGCTCCTCAGCAGCTTCATCAGCTGATATGGACCCACGTTGTTTTCAAGCTGTATAATGCGTGCCTGTAAAATTTTGAATGTAGAGCTTTATCATATTATTCATGGGAACCCTGCTCCCAATATTGCAAATCAAACCTTCGTCCGCAGTCCCACTGCGATTGTTTACTTAATTTTTAACTCCGTTGCATTTAAAGTTAGTTGACGGGACAATGGTCGCTGAAAACAAGATCACAGCCAAAATCGGACAATTTAGAATGGGTGGGCGACTGATCATGACTCATTTTGGCCTTTCATTCTGAGCAAACAATGAATATTTATATAGTACAAAATGCAACGGGCTGAAAATACTATACTTATAATTTCGCAACGTCTTTCTTGTCATGATGGGTTTTAGCAATTGTACGACCCGTATTTAGAGTACGATCAATTCCAGATAGCTTAGCCAGATACTCCGGGGGGGGGGGGCGCACTCCCATGTAGGATTGTACTGGGTATGTGCCTTGTTTTCATTACTCCCAGGATTAGAAAAGCCCCCCCCCCCCAAAAAAAAAAATGTACAAGCCTTGATTAGGATAGGGGTAACAATAATTTGAGTGAACTGAATGTCTTATTCATTTTCCAAATGAATGTATAGATCTTGGATATAGGCTGGAAATATGGGTTATAAGTAGTAAGTACTTGGGGGGGGGTTGTTGTGGGAAGCAAGAATATGCTTAAATGTTGGTCTGCAAAATGCACCAGGATGCACCAATGCAGCACTCCTTTTAACACATTACAGGACTAAGGAAGGGTACCTTTTTACATCTGGTGTAGGATTAAGATAGGGTATTGTATAAAAATGTCCGAGGTACGCACCCACCCACCCTGATGTTGAGTATGTGCCCCCCCCGGCCAGATACCACAGCGGAATGATAACTTTTGCAAGTACACACTCTTATGTACCACAGGGCATCAGAAATACCATGTTTGCTATGGCACGACACACTAACCACCAAAACATGGTAAGTCTGTATTGGTTTGGCTGGCCGACGAGTAAACGGCTTCAGTATTTTAAACGTCTTGTTTCCATGCCAAGGAAAAGGCACGCCTACCACATAATTTTTATTAGTGCCAAAGCAGAGAGTGTTCTTTTCAACTTGGTATTATCAATTCGGTTTGTTGTTTCGTTGCTATCATTGTTATTATCATCATTATCATGATCATCTTAACCATTATCATTATCATTATCGTTATCACCATTGACGTCATCATCGTTATCATTTTTATTACTGTTACTATATCATCACTACCGTCAATAGTATTGTTACTTTTACCATTATCATCATTATTATCGTCACTGGCATTGACGTCGTTATCGTTATGATTACTATCACTATTAATATTACTGTCAATATTTTTCATTATCATCATTGTATTTCTTATAATTATCATTGACATTGTTGCTACTTGTGTTGCGCTTGTTGCAGATTTTGGTTTTTGTTGGTGCAAAATAGGATGCAGTTTGATGTATTTAGTTCCGTAACCAAAAAGATTGCAGAAAGAAATTAACAATCGTCCAGCTTATTATTGGAAATAAAGGATGGCAATGGTTTCCTGCCAGTGTAGCAAACTTGTAAGCGCTTTCAGCTTTTCAGTATCGTTACTCTCATTAGCGTGATAAGTTTATCATATTTCAGAACCTTGTGCACACGGACAGGTTCCTGTGGACCTGACGGATATTTGTTTCGAAGAAAGAAACTCTCAGAACATATACTGCAGGCTCCGGGATCGAGTAGAGTCACCTGCGCTTAAAGGTTTGGAGTGAGACGCAGGGTAGAATTGGCCGTGGGCAGCAATTACGAATCCATACGATGAGATAGTTTTAGCAGTTGTACATGCTAAGATCCCTGATCCAAAAGCCATTATGTGCAAATACAAGTAATTTAGCCATCACCTTGGTTCAGGACACAATTGACCGACGCACAATGAACATTTTGCTGTTTATTGGCTCTGCTTCTTGCCAACTGTGGCCGACTGTCCTCCAGTGTAAAGGTGAGACATGTGCTCGCATTTATATGGACCAAAGAGACTGTCAATTAGTGGAAGAGTCCTTGATCATTTATGATGGATGGTCCATATTCTTTGTGCATTAAGCGTGAAGGCCAGCAGGACCATAAACTGTTGTCACGGCTAAGACACCCCACGTCGTCCGTTGCATTGAACCAGCGCCAGGTCGTGCTCAGGGCAAGTGTAAAAGTTAAACATAGTGCAAAGTAATTAAGACTTGATGTGCCTGGTTTGTAAATACCGATAATTATGCATAAAATAGACATTATTAGGAAACGAACCTTGTAATGGTTTTGTTTTCAAAACACACCAAACACGTGTCTCTGGGAATGGGCAAGGATGGGACGCACTGTCCATTGGGCTGTATCGCTGCACCCGCACACGAAGCATGCACGGTTTGGACGCTTGTGTGAAAATGCTATCAGTACAAGTTGGCATGATATCCCTATAATGATTCTCACATGGCCATCATTGCATGTACGCAGGATATTATAACATTCATCACACGTAACGTTGCTTCTTCTTAACCTCATAGTATGCAATTGCTAAAAAGCAATAAATACACCTCAATTAGGTTGTTTAATCATCACCACTGACGGCAACAATGTACAAAGACAGGGAATAGGACACTAAAGCAACTTCACGCAAGGCACTTTGAAAACATGGCTTTGTACACACACACTCACACACACACACACACACACACACACACACATACACATATATATATTATATATATATTATATATATATATATATATATATATATATATATATATATATATATATATATATATATATATATATATATATATATATATATATTCAGAAAGCCCAAGATTCTATATGGGGGAAACGATATATGATAATATAAAATATCTTGATACTATATTCAATTATGTACTTTTGAGGAGGGGATACTGACCTGTCAAGTAAATATGATAAATGGACCAAATCAATTGCTGTTGTCAGCGCTCGATCCATCACTCTACAAAATGTTGTAGACCTTTGTTCATCTATTCTTCGTTAAAATTTTGTGATTGCAGCAAAAGAATAGAATACCATAGTTTTTTTTCACTTTTGTCAACAACTCTTTTTTGTAACACAGTTAAATGAACGTTATGTAGTATTAATGAATGCTTCAGAGGGCTGCATTATCACAGGTTAAAGGGCGTCGATAGTTGGACTCGAAAGGAAACAGAATAGATTTTGTGTGTACGTTTTTAAATTACACCCTATTGCGACTTTTACTTTCAGTTCAATGCAAACATTATATTGTCACGGTCGAGAGCAGTCATCATCAAAAAATGAGACAGTACATGATTCCTGCAGCTTTGTTTTCAAGGTTATCGACAAAAGCCTTATGGTTTGTGTTAATTACCATGAGGACGTCACAGCGCACCGGGACCTATCAAATATAACTTCATCTTTGCCAGAAGTAAAGCTGCTGCAAACGGGGCTTGTAAGGGGTTTACAAATTCAGAGTGCTTTTCTATACCTGTGGACCTAGTAATCACATTGCTGTCTATGCTGAACCACTGTAAAATACTGATTTTTTTTCTGCGTGGTTTATATTCTGGCAAGCTCTGGCTAGCTGTGTGGCATTGTAGAATGTGTGATATGATTTGTAGCTTTTTGTGTCTTGTTTGGAATTTTTAAAGGTTGTCATGATGACCAATACCAATCCGAAACAAATGTTTTTTTTTAAATCAATAGTAAGGCTTAGCAAACATTAAGAGCAGCAAAATTAGACTCTATTGTTGGCATGTTATAAGCGTGTTGTCGATTTTGGTTATAATTTATCGTTCGTCTAATGTGAACTTGCCAATAAAGTGCAGGCTTTAGTGCATATTAGTGATGTTTAAGACCAACCAAATAATCTGATAAATGGTTCATGTCCTGAATTTTTTCTAAAGACGTAGTTTGTCCTGGTTTTGCTTGTTTTAAAGAAAGTTTTGATGAAGATTGCGTCTGCAACTGTTATCAAAATGTATAATACAAAACAGGTTATCAAACGGAAACCCATTGAAAATAGCAATATCTTCTTGTTGACTGATCTTGCGGATTGATGTGTACGTATTTATCGCACAATTAGTAGTATTATGTGGCCTCACTACGCAATGCGAAATATTATGTAGTTCATGATTCGCATTATTTATGAAAATACATGTGTATAGACACTAGTCGCATTATGGAAGCCAAAGAGAATGTCGAACTTAACATAACTACTAAACTGAAGCTTGACTTGAATGTGGTAATTGTTGGATTAATTTCAGGGGTGTTACAAACACCTTTTACATGATTTGCATTTCTGTTGAAGAGTGTCCGCGTCGGGAATCTACATTAGTTAAATATGATTTCCATTTTTTGGTCTGTTTGTATTTTGTGCATTGGTGGGGTGTGGTGGGGGTATTTTACTTCAGGAAATGACCACTACTTACATATTTGTGGTACAGCCAATAAAATACTTTCCAGGCAAATATATTCTGGCATCATAAAATAATTTGCTTAAGCTCTTAAAAGACACGTCAAAGGCTTGTTGCATGCACGAAAATACTGTATTTATACCATCTGGAATCTACGGTACATTGATGGCAATGTTCAGAATGCTTAAGTAAATGATATTACTGCCTTATTTAAATTCAGCATCATCAGTTATGTTTAGATTTGCGTTTACACTGAACAAGAAATCGTGATTTCTATTTAAAAGAATGAAAATGCACAGTGTTAGTTGATATGATCTTGTTTTGTCGATTGGCTGATCTTGTGAAAGACAAAGTGACAATAATGATGACGATGGCTGTCATCATCTTTGAAAAGATTTATCTTTCCCCGGTCTACGACGACTGGTTATTTCAAAGGCCTGGTTTCATATACTTTTTAAAATATTTTCTTTTGTAAAAAATATTTTCAACCGAAATGTTAGGTTGCCACGGTAACGTGCCGATATTCAACAGCTGTGCACGGCGCACGGTAGCCGCTTTAGCGCTTTGGGTGCGCCCAGCAAAGCTGTGTATGCAGTCTAATAATATAGTGTTTTAAATGGTTAACACCACAACAAAAAATGAAGACAATGATGGTAGTGATGGTGGAGGTGGTGACGACGACAATGATGACAGAGTCGATGATGATAAAGGTGTCCCATTTTATAAATACGGACAAATGGGCACCCTATTGTAATTATGACTGCAAAGTATATTCCGTTCCTTTTCAAGGAATAAATGCATTCAATATTCATATATGTGCACAATAAATTGAAGCTTGTGACTTGTTTTTATGTGTTTTTGTGATTTGAAGTTGGTGTTCATATTGGCAGTAGAGATGCACAGGTGGTCGTCTACTGTGGCCTCGTGCACAGCGCGCCTTCATTCCACCTGTAACCTTCCACCACAAATACCTATATCGGAAATGAGCAAACAGTGCATTAGAAAGGGGACAAATCTGGGAATTACTAATTCAAATCGAATTTGTGTGTCATTTAACAAGTCTCATTTGCTAACTGCCACGGGCACTAATTGTGGTAGAGTATTTTACAAATTAGATGGAAAGAATAACCTCTCATCAACAAAACAGAACTAATTTTCGGCCTTTGTCCTTGCAACTGTGCAGCGCCTTACACTTTGCGTGAGAACAGCGTATTAGGCAGGAGTACGTATTCTCACTTAATTTCTTGGCTGTTTTGCCCGCACGCAAATCCCCTAACGCCTTAATAAACACAGAAAAAAAGTTTGAAAAAAATAACCATTTAGACAGACTAAAGAAAGTGTACGACCACTTAATTTGACACATATGAGTTCATTAGTTAAAATATAGCACGAAAGTGGGTCTATGCAACTTTTTTGACTTTATTGATTTTGATCGAGTGACATTTAATAAATGGCTGTCACATTCGTGGAGAGAGGTGTCCAGTTATCAAGGTTATTACAAAGCAACACAGAATCACACGCTTTTCGTCCCATTTCCCTTTACAGTTATTCTGTTATTATTTCGTACGCTGCCAGCCTGCATGCTCCAACTAGAGTTACTTATTACAGTGGAGATATAAAAAAAAACATGAAATGTATAAAAAAAGTCCACATTTGGGTGTTGAAAGGTGAACTTACATTTGCCAGAAATGTTCCCAGTAGCGACTTTTAAAACTTTAGCTGACAACGTAAGTTAATTTTCTACTCTTGTTCTCGTTTGTTATTCCTGCATTTTCTTACTACCGATGAGATGTAGGCTATTTAATGTAGGGGAACCTCTAAGCTGGGTTTTTTTTTTGGACATGCACTTTTTTCATCCGTGCTCTTGCCAAATACGTTCAATGCCGTAAAATTATGGATTTCATGCGAATCATTTCCGTTCATGTCACAGATTAGTTGACAACTTCCTTATGTCCAGCGTTATTTATTCCATGTTCTTTTGCTCGCTAACACTCCACGCTCTTTCTGTAAGCTTACTTTCATTGGTTGACATTTTTGTATAGACTCTCATTTCAACTGGATGACGAAGCAAAGAGGAATATAATTAATTATAAGGCGTTCCTTCTTTGATGCAGAATGAATTTTAAAATTTCACAACTATTAATAATAATATATGTCTTGATTTTTAACTTAAACATGTTTATTTCAATTTGATTGACCAGATAGCACACTACGGTACTAATTTATGGGCTCTCAGAAAACATACGAGTACACACCGTATATATATATATATATATATATATATATATATATATATATATATATATATGTATATATGTATGTATATATATATACATTATGTACAAGACAATACAAGGCAAGGACAATGTTGCTATAATGTCAATGCAGTGTTCATCCACAAGTATACCACATACATATAATAACATGTAGCATAAAAACCAAACTCAGCACACAAATCTTCTAATTTGCATTATAAATTGTGGTATTGTATCAAAACTTTGTTTATTGAGTTTATCAGAAATATCTTTATTACCACGGGTCACGTACTTAAGGATAATATCAGAGGCGATGTGAAGAACTAATGTGAGATTAACACCAAGTGTCAAAATTTTGCAAACTTTTTTTTAAAAGGTGCGTTCTAGGCGCTGCTTGACGGAAGCATTTAAAGAAAAAAGCGAGAGATGTTTTCGTGACAATCACAGGCGGGAGATGGAATGACATTTATCTTTGTGAAGATGAGAGTTAGCCGAGAGTAACCAAGGAGTTGCATGTGACAAATACTAGGAAAACGATTTCCATATGAGAAATAGTGCGACACAATGTCTACAGACAAAACACTTTTCAGGTTAGATCTAAATTGCTGTAAGGATTCTGATTGGCGGATGTCAAGACGTAGAGCGCTGCAAAGACGAATGGAGGATGGAACAAAAAAAATTACTATATGACGCAGAGAACTAATTCAGATAGATAGGCTGGCGTTAGGTTCGGCAAAATTTTGTAGAATAATACTAGTTTAAAGTACCAGTGTCTGGTGGACAATGTTTGCAGTCCAAGTTCATTTAGTAAGATATATCAGGCATTGTGCTGCATTGCACCATATTGTTGGTGCTCGGTTTTGAACAGATTCGAGAAAATTTGATAACATGTCGGAGCAATTATCAAAACTTTCACAGCCACAGTCGAGAATTGGACATATCATGGTTGCATATAATCGAATTTATGCTTTCCGGGATAGTTTTTATTTCAGTCTGTGTTTGTTGCGTTTGGTCGAGAATAATACAGTAACTTATATGGGGGCCATTAAATGTTCCTTTCAAAAGTACACCCCATGGAGAAATTTTGCGGAGATCATCATTGATCATCCTTGCTGAAACAGGGGATCATGGATAATTTCTAAAATGCTAGTATCGTCCGCAAAAAGTTTAATGTCACATCACATATTGTCGATTATGTCATTGATATACACTAGAAACAGCAAGGGACCTGGGATTGAACCCTGTGGAACGCCGGCCTCGATTTGTAGCCACTATCAGGACCAGATGCGAAACTAATCTTGAGTGACTGTAATTTTTTTTTTTTTTTTTTTTTGCACAGTGGTCCCACATAAACCCAAAACATTGGTAAACTAGCTTCGGTCCGATAAGCCAAGTCAAGCAGGGAAGAGGGTTTTCTACGTGTGTAAGTCTACCACTGATTGGCAATAAAATTGTTAGAAATTTCGAATTCATCAACCCTTGCTGGCATTGACATCGACATTTTTTATTGGGGGAGGTAGAGTTTGATTAAATGCAGAACAAACTGAAGTTTTACTGAGGTTCCAACCCCTTTTGGGGTTTATATCCTCGGGGTCAAGTGCTGACCGGATTTTGGAGAAGACAATCTGGAAGACTTTTTAATGGCATTAACAGCTTTTATATATTGCGTTTACGTTTACACATAAAGCTGATAAAGACAATCGACGTTACGTAACTCAGCAAGACTGTGAGGACGAATACTTTTAGATGCCCGTCTATATCTATTCCAAGCACGATTGTGTTGCCTTAATAATTTTTTTATATTACATGTGATCCAAGGTTTGTCTTTTAGCCTGATTAAAACTTCTCTAAAGGGAATAAACTGTTTGCATTATTCGATAAACAAATCATTCAAATATGACAAGCCGTCATGAAAGGGGTCTTCTAGGAGTACTTTGTTTTGGTCATCAAAGTTGGCAAGTTTATAATCCAAAAATTTACGTTTAAAAGGACTGGGTTGCCGACAAAGTGCAAAATATGACTGAATGATCAGATGTGGAGATGTGGCGGAAAATCCCTGAACTTAGTAGATATCCAGGCGAGTCCGTAATCATTAAATCGAGGAGACTCTCCGGGGAGATGTCCTTGCAGTGCTCGAGTACTGATAGTTTTGCCAGAAACGCTTGGGCTTTATATGCTTGTGTGCTGTATTTTTTTTTTAGAATGGCCTTGGAATGTGAAGTTATGGTCGAACTAGTAAGACTATAAGTAACGAATTGGCAGTATTTGGCGATTTTTCAACTTTATGAAGTATCACTAATTTTACTTTAATTATTCTGCAATATTAATTTCAGGGCAACTTATATTAAATATTTCATAAAATATATTTCAATATCAATTTCAGCATGTTGAAGAAAACTATTTGCTGGATGGTGACATATTTATCTCTGAGCCAAAATCAAAGGCTGAAGTACTGAACAATTTCTTTTTGGAACAAAATATTTCAGATGATAGTAGTTTTTACTGCCGTCTAGACAACCAAAAAACACTTATGTCAACAAATTAGAAAGTACATTGATATCCGAGGACGTAGTATACTCCATCCAGGTATCACTTGACGTTGCTACAGCTATTGGCCCAGATTGGATAAGTCCATACTTACTGAAAAAGGGTGTTCTATCAATTACCCTTTCTTTGACAAAACTAATTTTTCACTACAAAAGTCATTCTTCCCTTTCGAATGGAAGGAAGCCCATGTCACTCCCATCTTTAAAGGTGGTGTAGGATGCATCAATTATACACTTATATCTTCAATGAGCTGCGTGGCTAAGGTGTTTGAACGTGTTGTATTCAAGTACATGTTCAACTTTTGAAGGGATAATCTGGTTCCATCTGACAAACACTCGAGTTTCATGCCTCGTGACGGCCCTGTCAGCCAATTAATGTTCCAGTATCACGAATTTGTCAAGGGACTGGACTTGCAGAAAGAGGTCTGTGTTGTAAATTGTGACATTACCAAAGAATTTGATCAAGTCTACCAACCCGGTCTATTCATAAACCTCGTAATTCGGGTATCTGTGGCCCCCTTCTAAGCTGGTTCAGTAATTAGTTGTCGAGACGCACACAGAGGGTCGCGCTACAAGGTGAATTTTCTGATTGGGGTTTTATCCAAGCGGACATCCTGCAAGGCTCAGTACTTGGTCCACTGCTTTTCCTTATTTATGTCAATGGTGTAGTCGATATTATAAAATCAAACGTTAAACTATATGTCTATTTTGTCACTTTATTCATTACTTTTGTAGATCGCATTGATTCCACCAATTTCGCCGGAACTTTAAACAATGAGCTCTCCAAAATTCAAAAATGGTCCCCGCAGTGGTGGATAAGTTTAATAGTATCAACACCAAAAGAATGCTCATTAGTACAAAACTTAATCCGTCTGACAATCAGATTTATTTTCAACGACGCACACTTGCCAATGCCATTGAGCATCGGTCTTATAGTAAAATTTGATCTAACCTGGTTTTGACATAGGCTGTATCAGCCCAAATAAATTAAAGGGTCTGCAGCGGGATACTACTCAACATGTTTCGGAGCCTATTACCAGTCATGTTAATTACATGTTAAGTAAAGCAAAAAACTACCCAGTGTTATGAAAATGCTAAAGCATAAAACAAGCGGACGTTTGTTCAAATTAATTTAATTTACATATGTTAAGCCTATATTAGAGTAGATGATGTGGTCTGGGGTGGATGCACAGAGTCAGATGCTAAATTTTTGGGAAGTGTCCAAGTAGCTGCGGCCCTGCTGTCACAGGAACTATCAGTCGTACTAGCCATGGCGAACTCTGCAGGGAAACCTGAACTAATATCAAAAGCCAGAGGACATCATAGACAAGAACTGTCATATAAAATGACTCACGGACTAACTTCAAACTATTTAAGCGAATTACTTCCTAAAGCTGTGTCTTCTAGAACAATTTACAATTTTCGTTCCAAGGCAAACATAACTGAACCTAAGTCAAGAATGATGATTAGCAAAAATTCTTTTGTGCCCTCCGCAATTCAGGAATGAAATAAGGTACATCCGGATACTCCAAATTCAGTAGACTTATAATCCTTTCGGTGCAATATTACCTTTAAAAACCCAAACCAAATGAATTATTTTACCTAGGAAACCGAAAAGCCAACATACTGCATGCTCGGATCAGGATAGGATGCAGAGTATTGAATCATGACCTGCACAGAATAGGTATATATATATATATATATTTCAAATGTCCAAAGTACATTATGTATAGGAATTGTTAACAATTAAATATTGTACCACTGGCTCCATTCACAATGAATGCTCTTTTGTTTGGAAGTAGAAATTATTCAAAAGCTAGAAGTAAGATAATTTTCGAGGCAACACAAAATTGTATCCTTCAGTGTGACCGAAGTAAGCCACATTGATTTAAACATATTTCATTGAACAATTGGAAAACAGGGTTTGCCCTATGTTAATTCCTCTTGTACATCGAGATACTACTGGGATAGTAAAAGTGTTAAAAGGATATGATGTGGTCACAAGTATACAGAACTAATTTAAGGTACAACATTCATGAGACGAGACAGATAATGGTTCTTGGTTACAATAATATGTTAAAGACAAGTTGAGCCTTCATAATCTGTGTGTCGTGTTCGTACGTCACGGAGCTTCGAATCGTTGTGATTGGTGTCTATGTAGGCATGGACAACTTAAAAAATTTTGACATTGTTTTTGAAGGTACAATCATCTGGACCAAATAATACTGTTTTAGAGTAAACGATGCGAGTCGTATGACCGTTTCATATAAGTTAATACGAATATTGATGTGGTTTAGGCTTAAAAAGAAATAGTGAAATGTATCCTCTTTAGGCTCATCACAGCTTCATGGACTTATTTCACGGACACTGATTCGATTCGAATAAATATTCAGCTGGATATTGCCTATGCGAAATCTTGCATGGATTGATGCTTTTCTCCGGGTGCCGGTTAAATAAAGTTTGTTTTGGGGAACTATTTTCAAACGTTTATCAAGCAAGGTTCTAAAAATCTGTAATATGTTCGGCTTCCCCGATATTTAATGGAAGTTCCACAAGCAAACAAAAGCCACATTAAATTATTAAACTGTAAACATGTCACATGGATTTCGTCGAGCTAGACCAAATTTCATATTTTAGTTACATATTTCATATCATGATCAACCAGATTTTCTGATTTAAAATGCTGAATATAAAAATGGACAGCTTACCAATCCAGTTTTGATAAGCAGGTCAATGGAAGGTGGGGTTTTTTGTTTGTTTGTTTTTTTTTTTTTGTTTTTTTTTTTTTTTTTTTTTTCTCGTTTTTGTTTGTTTGTTTGTTTTTTTTTTTTGTGTTTTTTTTTTTGTTTTTTTGCTGTTTTTGTTTTTTTGTTTGTGGGTATTTTTGTGGGGGATGTTGCTTTGTTGTTTTTGTTTTTGTTCTTGTTTTTGTTTTTGCTTTTGTTTTTTGTTTTGTTTTGTTTTGTTTTTTGTTTTGTTTTTTGTTTTTTTGTTTTTCCCCTTTTATCTGTGCTGTATTGTCCTGAGTCACATCTTCTTTGTGTCTATCTCTGTTCTTGTGTAGTGTTATTGTACCGTGAGTCCTATCTTCCTTTTCTGCAATCTTTTTTATTTTGAGAATTTGTAGATATATTATGTACATATTATACCACATTTTGTATTTCTATATACTACGTCAGGGTCTATAATATTCACTGTAATGTTACTTTTACATTTTCTTTTTATTCGCAAGAGAGATTCGTGTAAGCTTCCCAATCGCTTTTTAGCCAATAACATAGGTTGAAACCAATTGTAGTATGTGCAAAAAATTAAACTTGAAATACGCACATAATATTTGTTCGTAGGTTTAGATTTCTTGAAATACATTGAAAGATGTCTTAACTTTAAATTAAGGCCATGGAAATAATCGGAATTATTTCAAAATATCTTTAAAGAACTTGAAAATATATAAAAGTATACTAAGACGTTTTAAATTATATCACAGAAAATTAAAAGTTTATCATTTTAAGATATCGTAAGCGGAATATAAGATTTAAGATATCTTAAAGTCAATTCAAGAGATTCATAAAACCATTAGGACACCTTTAATTAACTTTAGATATCTTTTATTGAAATTAGAATTGTTTCAAAAGATCGTCTTCTAAAGATATCTTTATTTGAAATTAAGATATCTTAAAATCTCAAATTAAGATATTTCAAATGCAGTTTATCTCTAAAATAAAATTTAAGATGTTTTGATATGAATCTAACTATATCTTAAAAATTCAGTTTTAAGTATGCTTGAAGATAGCAGCACATATGTTTGGAACGAATTCAAGATATCAAGAAATTACACCAAAACAGACTACGCCTTGTCGTTCTAAACCAGTGTACGCGGAAATTGCCTCGTCAAGGGTGCACCGATTAATTTTCGGTGATAATTCAATGATCTTTGATTAAGTACTTTTGATTCAGTTTCTTGGGTAATGGATCAAGAGCTGGTACGACCCAAAAGCGAATTTTGGGTAATTACTACCTATCCAAGTTCATAGATTGAAAAATGAGTACACATTTCTTTACATAATAAGACAATTCAAACATAAGAAAGCATATAGGGAAGAAAACGTAGTGTCCACAATCAATGTATCACATCTCCATCACACCAGTACGGAAGTACGATCTTCCTCCTGACAATGGTCAGGACGTTAGATTGGCGAGAGGAAAAAAATGGAAAAAAAGAATAATTAACATGTCCATAGGTTTTCAATTAACATTTCTATCTCTTCAGGCTCTAGAATAGCAGTGAGTCTCTGGTCTCTAATGTGTGTAATTCAAAAATTTTAACTGTGACTAAAATTTAAACCTTGTCATCTAATTGTTCAACATTCAGTTTATGGCAAGCATGTCAAATATCAGACTCCCATATAAATGAGAAAATAGCTCTTTCCAGATTCCATCAAATTTTATTTTTCTTTCGCAAAATACAAGAAGGCCTGTGTGAATCAAAATACGTGTCGGTGATTTTCATCAGTGTTTGTTTTGACGTAATGAAAAGTCACAACCGAGGTTTCTATATTTTGGGATCCCCTCATTTTTGAAAGCACGTATTTTGAAATTTAGCAAGATAAAAAGACTCCCTGGTAATGTTTGAGCCACATTGATGTTTATTATTTCTGTAAAAAAATGTAATTTGAATAAGCTTTAGAAGAGTTATAGCCACAATTGTATTGGGTCTGACATTCGACATGCGTTAGCTCACAAAGTTGAGATTATAATTATACTTAAAATCTTTCGATCATTTCCTCACAAAAATTATATATTTTATAACGCTTGCATTGATACTTTTCAGTCTATGATCCGTGGTAAGTTGTAGTCGCCCAAAAGTGCCTTTCGTGTCTTATCTGCCCTTAAAAGCCTTTGTTCTTGTGTGGTGCGGGCACACATGGCTACTGGTGACTTTCTAACATAGGTGGCGCTTTAGCTTTAGAACTATATTTTCTTAACTTTTCCTCTACTTCACACTGAAGCTTTTTCTCCCTGCATAGACCTCCATATTCACGTAGTCACGGTGGTCAGACAGAGAGACTTTTTTTAGTGAATACAGACGTATCCACCACAATTCGAGTGATAGCGGCGATTAGATGGATGTTGAAGCCTAATGTTCCATACTACCATTACCTTTAATTTGTTTCGTGCAGCTGATTGAAAAACATGATTGGCAATAAGGCATACCTTATCTATTTTCTACACAAACAAGAGTAGGGAATAACTATGGCAGGTCATCCGCTCTTCAGACAATATTGTGTGTTGCTATCAATTCAAAGTTCTCATTTAGTGCTCTTTAAGAATCTTCACAACCGGTTATCTATACTCAAAACTCAATATGTAAACAAATTTAAGATTTCATCAGCCATACAACATTATCTTACGAAGAAGAAAAAATAAAGATGCCGCCGTCGGGATATCAAAATTGAGATTATTAATAAATTTTGATTAGTCGATGGGACATTCCAGACTGTCACGAAAACACAACAATAGAGGACTTCTGCGTTACTGATTTCATGTTCAGTTTCATACGTCTGGTGGATTTATCGTTTCAGTTTTCTCTAAATTCATGTACCTACACGAGGTCTTAGATGATTTATCCTGTTTTAAAGTCAATATCATAGGATGTATAAATCTAAGAGTTTCTCTTTGTGATCTTATATATCTTTACTTGCGTTCTTCTGGTTTAATCTGTTAACACTTTTTCATTATTTCATTGCTGTAGTGACGTACACTGGTTTCACATTCAGCGAAGTACTCTCTGCTGTACTCTCGACAACTAGGCAGATGCTACCGGAACTATACAATCACTCACACACACACATACACACACACACACAGACACACACACACACACACACAGACACATATACATACACATACACATTCACACTTTCAAAAATATATATACATATATATATATATATATTTCATGTTCGGAACGAGCGGGACTCGAACCTGCAACCTTTGGCACCAGTCGCCTATATATATATATATATATATATATATATATATATATATATATATATATATATATATATATATATATATATATATATATATATATATATATATATATATATAATTACATATATTATGTGTGTATATATTATATATATGCTCTTGTAACTTAACAGATGCTATAGAAACTTTACTGGCATATATTTGCTATAATTTGAACATGATTTTATTGGCTGAACTTTATTAATTTTTAAAACGATCTTCTTTTGTGCATTTTATACTTTATATATTGTTATGTATTGATAAATAAGAAATGTGTGCATATTTAAGAGTTAATCTGTTATATGAAATATACAGTGGTTGGAGATATAAGTTGCAGCAAAAGCACTTTTGGGACATTGGAAACTTAAATACCAAGTGTCAGCATGCCAGGAGGTGGGCGAGCAATTATCGCTCTTGGTTTGTTTTGATTGGTTAAGAAGGGCTTACCTAATAGGTTCATTAAGTAAAATGCAATCATAGTGGGGGTAAAGATTAACCTTGTAGGGCATAGTATCATTAATAAATAGGACAGGGTGCTGTAGATCAGTGTCTTACATCCGAATTTGCTTAGCCCATGGACAGAGTTGCCGGGCTGCATGTACATTTTGTGGTAGTTTCCCTGCTGGGACCTGGCATTTTTACCATGTGAGTGCTGGCTTATGTTTGAGCTCTTCTATGCTGTTTTATATTTTTGTATTTGGTGGAGCTGTGTATGGGTCACCATTGTATAATGTTAGCTTGAAAATAAGCCATTTTGAGCTTTTGTATGCTCCACCATATTTTGTATATTGTGGAGCTGTGCGTGCTTTACCATTGAATAATATTGGCTTAAAAACAAGCCATTTTTGGACACAAGGAGACCTAAGGGAATTGTGCTTTTCTACACGCAAGTACTCTCTCCAATGTGGTGTTTTGTACAGCATATTTGTCAAGTGTTTGCCTTGAATTTTCACAACAAATCCTTTAAATTAAAATGCCTTATTTTTTGGTGATTGGTACGACCAGGAATAGAAAAATGGTAAATAATAAAACAGTTTGGACATTACAATTAATAGTTAGTTTTCCCGCAATATGCAAAGTAAAAGATAATATTCCCCGGGTTTTTTTTTTTTTTTGTTTTTGTTTTTTTTTTTTTTTTTGTGGCACTGGTTTGATTCTGAGTTGCAGCCCTGAGGTCGACTGGTAAAGCCAGGACACAAGTTCCACCATTTCAATTGCAAACGCAACTAGACCAGCGTAATCCCAACCAAGTCATTTTCCCCTGTTGACAAGGTGTTAGCTAAGCTACCTATTCCTGGTAGGCCATTACAAGCTAAGTTTACAGGACCTTACACCATACAGCAGGTTAAATTCTATAGATTATGTAATAAATACACCAGACAGAAGTAGAACCAAACGGGTTTGTTATATAGATATGATCAAACCATACTTTGAAAGGGAAGCTGCAGTGCTTTGTGCACAAGAAGTAGATGGTTAAAAAGGTAGGTGAAAAGGATGTAAATCCTGTTACAGAATACATAAAATTCACATAAATATCACCCCAACCTATGAAAAGTTCTGAGGCTTTGAAAGGGTTAGATGAGAAGTTAAGTCATTTCAAGTCAGAAACCTAGAGACAGGATATGAAAAAGTATATAGCTGAATTTACAGATTTGTTCTCAAATGTGCCAAATAAGATTGATGTCCAAGAAAAAGGAGATTGCTTTGTGTGGTTCAGTATTGTTTAATGTAGGCTTCAAAATACGCTCTTTATGAGCTCTTGTATGCTCAAATATATTTTTATTTGGTGGAGCTATGAGTCACCTTTGCAAAATGTTGGCTTAAAAAATATAACATTTGGAGCTCTTCTATCCTCCAATATGCTTTGTATAATGTGGAGCTGTAGGTAGTTTACCACTTAATAATGTAGGCTTAAAAATGAGCCATTTTTGGTCGCATGGAGACCAGAGAGAAGTGTGTTTTTGTAAGCGCTTGTAAGCTCTCCAATGTGGTGTTTTGTGTAGTATATATGTCAAGTGTTTGCCTTGAATTTTCACAGCTAATCCTTTGAATCAAAATGCCTTTTTTTTTGGTTGTTGATAAGACCAGGAATAGGAAAATTGTTAATAAAACCACAGTTTGGACAATTAAAATTGAGTTTTTCCACACTATACAAAGTACAATATATTTTCCAGGGTTTATTTTTCTACCTCTGATTCTGTTCTTTGATTCTGAGTTGCAGCCCTGAGGGCGACTTATCAAGCTGGGACACAGGACCCACCATTTCAATAGCAAATACAACCAGACCAGTGTAATTCCAATCAAGCCAACATGGACAGTTGACAAGACCTGTTTCCTTCATAGTGGTGGTACTCTTGTGCAGTGAAACTGAATTATATATTAAAGCAAAATTTATGTCTTTGTGGTCTGTTTACGGCAATAGAGTGTAAGTTTTTTTTCTTTTCTATTATTGAAGGCCTGGTTGGCACAAGATGTGCTAAGTGAAGCCACCTCGAAACTATATATATATGTATATTTACACACACACACACACACACACACACACACAAATATATATATATATAATATATATATATATATATATATATATATATATATATATATATATATATATATATATATATATATATATATATATATTGTGTGTGTGTGATTTAGTCGACTGTAAAAGCTCCTTTAACTTTAACAACGCTATAAAAACTTACAACCATTGTTGCTATCAAACCCGATTTTGTTAGGTATTTTATAAATTTATAATCGAAATTATCGTATTTCACAATTTACATATCTCCTTGAGTAGACTATATAAGCTCCTGTAAGTTGTGTTTGTATGTTTGAAATGTCAACAATAGATAAAGTTTATCTATCTGTCCATAGCAAACATACTAACAAAAAGGTCCTGAATGTGATACTTTCTCTCATGTTTATCGAGTCAAAATAGATATTTTTGTTATAAACGTAAGTAATGGTACAATACTTATAAAACTATGTGCTGAGTGGGGAAAGATGTTTCTACGGGGACAAAATCTTCTTTATAATGGAGTAAGCCCGCCTGTCATGTTAGGAAGTTTTTGAAACATATTCGGCAAAGTGACACTCTGGTAAATTCTAAGTCAAATTTATCTTATAATTTTTTTTCTTGAAGAGTGGGGGGGGGTGCGATGGAACGCAAAAAGATAAAGCAAATACCTTGAACTTGTAAAAACATGCAACAAACTAAACTTCCCCTGCGCATGCACTAAGAAAAGAACTCATCGAATTGTTTCTTGCAGCAACGCAAAGATTCTAATGTCCAATGGGCTTGAAAGTGCCCAACAAACCAGGATGGTAGTATTGGTGGACATTTCCAAGGCCTTTGATCGTGTTTTACACGATGGTCTGCTTTACAACCTTCGAGGGTAAGACTTTAGTGAACCCATCTTTTATGTGGGTATCTAGTTACCGGTATCTAAGTAATCATTATCTTAGAGTTATAATCTCAAATAAAAATTCAAGTTAGTTTACAATACGGGCTGGTGTCCTTCAGGGGCCCATGTTATTTCTAGTATATTAATAATACAAGGTGATGACATTAAGTGTGGCAATAGATTATTTGCTGACGACACAACTCTACTGAAATTATCAGAAATCCGGTTACCTCAGGGCAGAGGCTGAATACCGACCTTGGCCCCACCCACACATGGGGAACTGTGCCACATTCAATATCATTGAATTTGTTTTGTCCTGTTCACTGCAAAGCACATTCCAGTCAACGTCCCACCCTCATACCTGGGTGAAGCAGCCATCTCGAAAGCTCTGTCCCATACACATCTGGGTAACATCTTATCATACGATCCTAGCATGGGCATATAAATCGAATTATTAATAAATCAAGTAAACGTATAGCATCACTCAAGAGGTTCAAGTTCAAACTTTCTGGTGCAGACCTTGAAAAATTAAACATGTCCATGATCCGACCAATACTACCATATAGGTGCGTACTATAAGAGAAATGTGAACAAGGCCTCTCAGAACTTCATTGAAAAAATGCAGTTTGAGGCTGTCAGAATATGCACAGCATAGCAAAAATTTACTTATATCATCACTTGCTGAACTTTGCTGGCAGTCACTCCACAGGTGGTGTAAAAATATAATGAACAGTAAAAGTCTGTAATACCTTAATAAGAACCTGTATAACTTTGCGAAATATTTATCAACTTTAATTTTATTTCACTTGCACACGGCTAGGGTTGTTACAGAACACGTCTTACAACATGGAGGTATTTCCATTTACCCTTTCCCCTTTAAACTGGCTAAAACCGGCTGGTGGTCAAATGTCGTCTGCTTCAGTGTTTTCAACTAATTTCAACAGTTATGAAAAACAATTTGACTGAGAAATGTACATGAGCCTTATCAAGGTCACATGCCCCAGGTCAACAGCTTTCCTTGGCATGGGTTGGGCACTAAGTGCCCAACCCATGCCAAGGAAAGCTGTTGACTCAGTCTTAACTCAAGAGGGAAAGGGTTAATCAAGCACACTAGCCCAAAATGCCTGCAAAGCTATACCTTCCGAAAGTGCCATGCTTGCTCAGTACTTGATTGCTCCTCCATTGGCCTTTTAACCATATGACACCTTCAATGCATGGATCGTATGATGTTGCCCATCGATCTCTGGGGAATGTTTGCCCACTCCTCCATAAGGGCCATTCTTAAATCTTCAACAGTGTTTAAGAGCATGGTTGGATCCCAACGCTCTTCCCAACAGATACCAGCGATGCCCGGTCAGGTTCGGATCAGAGCTGTATGTTGATCACTTTATGTGTGTATTCCATGTGGTTCAAATGGTATTCTTCAACGATTCCTGCCCTGCGAGGCCTGTTCTTATAGTCTCGAACAATGACTCCTGGCCCAATAGCAGCCAAGCCCAACGGGCATGGCAAATGGCATTAAGGATTTTGCGACAGTATCGCACAGCATTTAGAGTACCACCAACGACTTCCATGGCAAAGTTGGCATCACAGGCCATGGTTGCCCACCCCCTAATGGAACACTCTCCTATTCTGCCCACTGAAGATGTTTGTTCTGGGGTATATCTGGCTTCCTTGTGCGACAAACTTAAAGGCAATCATGAAACCGGGTGCAAAATTTGAACACGTCCTAAAAGTCGACCTGTGTCCGCTGTTGTTGATTCTACACACGGTGTTGGCGTGCACACTCAAGATGCTTCTATTTAGCTTCATCCATTATCCTTAGTTTTCGATTTTTCCAGGCTAAAACATGCATTTGTGCCTGATGCCTTCTTCGTCTTATGGTGTCTGTACTTACAACTCTATGATTTGTCTCACGCAAAACATCTCCCGCAAAGCTTTTCAGTTGAAATGGAAAATGGATGATTGTGTATAAAGGTTTGCCAAAAATGATCAGCATTAGCATTTGTGCCCCTGGGTGTCCCTGATCCTGGTCTGGTAAAACTACTCCAGTGTCCTGGAATCTGGCTATCAATTCGCTTGTGCTAATCCAGCTTACACCAAATTCCCTGTTTGAACGAGCTCGGGACCACCTTGCTTTTGGTGCATTATCCTAGAATTGGCCACTTTTAGGGGACAGAAAGGCCCACTTTTTTCCTTTTTTCTTGCAGCGAGAAAGCACGAGGCAAAATATTGCGAGACGAGAATGTGCGAGACGAGAATGCGCGAGGCGACGTTTTTCATTGTATAATCCTGAGTTTCTTGTACATACTACTTGTGTTTGAAGAGCTTATATGGCTTAGTTACACATTTTAGGCAACAGGCAGTTTAGTTGGAGCTCAAATGTTTCCAATAACCAGTTATATTGGATTTTGCACTGATATTAGTGTCGAAATTTTCGAAGCAATTCAGCTTTTAATTGCAAAGAAAAGACAGTTTATTTTTTTAGTACGTACTCCAAGTGCCGTGTTATGTTTATAGAAAAATGTATATCTTTTTGTTAATATGACATCTAATAGTATCCTGTTTGACTTATCATGTTTCGTACTGTGTCACTGTATCTATCTTATGTGTCCATGTGTACTTGTGAAGAACCAATTGATTAGTCAGTTTGTATTGCTTTGCCAGTCCAGTTAAAATAAGTATGTGAATAATATAACAATAACAATAATAATAGTAATGATGATGATGATGATGATGATGATGATGATGATGATGATGATGATGATGATGATGATGATTTCCATAGTAATTTCCTTCGTTTTATTAGATGCAGCATAAATCCTCCAGATTAGATTAGTCGTTATGAATCTATTGCGCTCGTTAATGGTTCGAGTCTTTACCTCCCTTACTCAGGACCAGTTTTTTAAGCCATAGCAGTTGTTTGTCTGAGTAATTTCTCATTGTCAATTAGCCCAAGGTGGACACATGTTCAATCTTTAGCCAATAAGAATTGGAAAAAACTTGCGCCTGAGTACATTACTCACACAGCAAAGGTTTCGTAACAGCTGGACCCAGAACAACAACAACAAAAAACATCACATACAAAAGGTAGACCAAAAGGTACTTTCGCGCTCTCATCGCAGATATGTACATGAAAAATTCCGTCATCGTGACACACTTTTTTTCCTAAAAACAAAAATGTTTAAAATATAGACAATCAAATGCTGCTCAAATTTAGTTTGTCTTAATTTCCGCAATTAGAATTGAAATATGAATTGGCCACCTTTGTATGGGCCATCCACACTGACAGCAGCCTGACATGTCTACACACGCCACGCACCTGTGGCGGGTCACAATGATTGTCGTCTGCAGCAAGCTGGGTGGACACGGGTCTGCACGTGCCTTCTGGCATGACGCTCTTGGCACGGCCACAAGTAAAAAAGCAATGATTTTCAAATTGCACGGAAAGTATTATTTGTTGGTGAGTATCATCTGCGTAGAAAAATTGAACTAGGGTTTGTCACGACATCATGATGGCCATATCAGTTCTCTAAATGCGGAAATTTATATGAACATTCACCATTTTTCTTTGAAGAAAACACATGAAAGAAAATGAAACAAACCGCAATTAATCAACTTTAATATGCTTAGCATGACACCCTCTGGCATGACGTTTTCCTCCACATAGCGTTCAAACCATATATTATTCTCTTGCCGTACATAACATAACTACCTCTATTACACGGAGCTGTGTACTTTCTATGTGAAAATTTGCACATTATGTTTTTCAAAGGGTTATTTGTTTGTTTATTTGTTTGTTTGTTTGTTTGCTTGCTTGCTTGCTTAATTGCTTGTTTCTGTGTTTGTGCATTTATTTGCTGTAGTCCAGCGGATAAGCCACAAAAATCCAAAGAATTGTTCAAATTTTGATAAAAGCGCCAAAATTGGCGCATAAGTAGATTTTTGTATGGAGATTCATATAAAAGCGAGACCCAAGTTTAATTTTGCCTTAAACAGGCTTAAAATGGGAATCAAAGATGGCCGCCATAAGGAAATTAATGTTCGTAGAAATATCAGGGGAGCATTTCTTAATTGTCATTTTACCATCACTTAAGAGTGATTTATTTATTTTAATATTGAAAAATAAAGTTAAAAAAATGGTACATTGGTGCTCAATTTGAATTTTGGGATAAATATTTAAAAATCGTTGCCTAAATATCCACCATAACTGTTACGCTTATATGAATACCTTATGGGCCTACATGTCTACATAAAAATAGTATTTTGGTGTAGTTAAGTGTTGAAAGCATCGATGGCAATATTTTCACAGGTATTCCTGCATAAATGCAGACACAGAGAAACACACACACACACACACACACACACACACACACACACACACACACATATATATATATATATATATATATATATACATATATACATGTAAATCAGAATATGCATTTAAATGGTTTATATTTAATCTATACATAGATGACAGGTTTAGCCTCCTTTGATGTATTCAAATACGTGTTGCCATATGATAATTTTCTTAAGTTCACAATTTCAGCATACAGATAAATCAACACAAAATTTTCACAGCCAACCTTCCCTGTAGAAAATGGAACACATTTGGAACTTTTGGGAGTGCCTTTTGGGACACATTTGGAACAAATGGAGCGAAAATGGAACATAAGCCCCTCCCCTTGCCCCGCCCACTATGAATCTCAGAGAATACGAAACAGTGTGACAGAGAAAATTTCTCGTAAAATTAGCGCGTAATGGGCCAGCTTGAGTGTGCATTTTGTCACGATAAATCACAGAAATATGAGACCGGCCATTGCGATTGATTTGTTTGCGTATAATTGGCCCAACTTTCCTGAAAATATATGTGTTAGCAGGTACGAATCACCGAATAGCTCCATATCAACTTCAGTTATAGTCACGGTGGCCGACTTGAAATTCTCCTGTCAGCACTAAATCTAAACCGAGATTTACTTGAGGTCGCATTACCGATTTGTGAGTCGACTGTGGTAAGTGTTGATATTTGCTTAACACGATCTGTTCCCACTCTTTTTTTTCTATCGGGTGGCCAGTACTTTCAATGTTCCCACAGATGAAAGCTTGCTCACGAGTGGAAGTCCGCATTCACCAGTTCACAGTGATCAACCAGGCGGTTCCCCCAGTGTGAGGCCTTGCCATTGCACTCCGGCTTGGCTGACCACTGCGATTGTCCCAAATGTGGATAACTCGGGTGCGTAATTTTAACTCTAGGGGACTGCGTTCGTGCGTCCCCTCAATTAAATCCAAAGGCAAGAATTTACATGGAATGACTATCACACATGTAAGGCTGTCCAATGACTGTCTGTGATGTATATGTGATCAATTACATATTGCCAACGCCATATTGCTTACACCCAGCTGCAATGACTTTACCAGTAATACCACCCACACACACCCACCCACCCTTATCATCATAATTTCATTATTTTCATCTTTTTCAAAGACCAGCTTAAATTATATATTTTACATGGTTTTTTTCAGCGTTTACAACTCATTTGTACACCTTTATTTTAAAATTTTCGTGGAGGAACTTTCGATACCACACCCCCATCCCCACCCCCACCCCACTCCCACCCCATCTCACTACCCAATTATAGGCTTCCTTCAGTTAACGACTTGGTCCACTCTACACGCAGGTGCAATTACTTTACCATCCACACCCTCCCATAGCATCATAATTTTTTTTTAACCTTTTCCAAAGTCCAGAAAATGTTTTCCCCCAAGAAATGATCATACTTTGACTTTTAATTGGATTAAATGTAACATGCCAGTCCTTGATATTGTCAAAGTCAGTATTTAGTTTTCAACCAGGATTTGATAGAACTAATGGAGTGCGCCCTCACAAAATGGAAATTTATTGTATTTTGAGGCACATCCCGACTTTCTATTATCTGTGCGTTATTTTGGACTAGTTTGTGTGTGTGTGTGTGTGTGTGTGTGTGTGTGTGTGTGTGTGTGTGTGTGTGTGTGTGTGTGTGTGTGTGTGTGTGTGTGTGTGTGTGTGTGTGTGTGTGTGTGTGTGGCCTTTGGCACTGTGATGTGCTTTCTGTCAACGTCTGCTTCTTCCTTTCCTCTTTACTTCTACGCCATATTATCTGCTTCGAGAGTTCATATCGAGATTTGCCCTCTTCTCCAATCGATTAATAAAATATGTTTAACTAAAGAAAATGTTCATAGAAATGGGACTTTGGCATCCATAATGAAAACAATGGTGCAAAATTTAAATAACTGCCTTACAGTTGGCCTTACAAGTCTTACAAATTTTTCGTACTAATAGATGCACTCATAGGATAGCTTGGATCTTTTTATATCATAGCACACAACTAGCATTGTTTGTATTGGGTAACTTGTACAATATGGACCTGACGTACTTATACCCGCAAAAAAAGGTTATCCATTGTTTCCAAATGTTTCATATAAAAAATAAATGTGATTTACAAGAAAATCGGAGAAGTAATACCCAGTACAGAATATATGGTAGAGGTTGTGACACAAGGCATATAACTATTCACTGTTGACAGGGGAAACGGGAAAACAAAACCTACAATAGTAATTGGAGCAGGTAAATAAATAGATAAGTACATAGTACATAATTTTTGCAACAAGTGTTTATACATTATAATATTGACAAGAAAGAAAAAAATGCTTTTCCTATTTAACCAGTAGGTCGCATCAGAGTTAGAAAACGAAAAGTCTACTTTCTACTGTATAATTTTGTACTGCACCGAATATTTGTATGTTCAGTATATCTGGTAGTTCTTTGCTGCCAAAAAGGAAAATATGAAGCAGTCTTTTATTAGCGATATGGATTATCAAGTTAGGATGAACACCCGGAGCTATGAGCGGTATCGTAGTAACGAGAAGTTTTTTCAAGAGGGAAAATATTTGAGACAAAAGAGGAAGAAATGAAAACTGTCTTCAGTGGGGAAAGAGCAGGGGCAAGTACGACTTGGAATAACATTTACCTTACAAAGGTCAGAGTTAAGCAAATGTGACAGTCATAATATAAGTAGATTCTCCCGGTGGCGTTTGACCAGTTTTTGCGGCAGCAGGTGGCACAGTGCAAGAGTCAGCGGCTCAAGGTGGTAGCCAACAACGTGTAGGCAACTCTAATGTATAATTTGTTAAATGTGGATTCAGCAGAACACTTAATACTCTTATTAGTCGCCTACTACTGTACAAACGCACGTCCTTAACTTGCATCAGGTTTCAAAAAGGTGTAGGCAAATATTAATTTTATAATCGTTTCAAACTGATTAATATATTTCATTTTTTCCGTCGAATTTTAAGTTTAAAATACACATATCAACTACGAAATACATAAATATTGACTGACGCTTGACATGCCCGGTATCGGACCAGCAAACATATCCGTGCTCTTGAACTTACTCATGAAAACGTGCATCTAGCAAGGAGGAAACGCTTGCAAAACTTGCCTGGCTGAGGAGTGTGTGGGGTTTTCTGGTTTCTTTTTGTTTTTGTTTTTTTTTTTTTTTTTGTTTTTTTTTTTTTTGTTTTTTTTTTTTTTTGTTTTTTGTTTTTTTTGTTTTTGTTTTGTTTTGTTTGTTTGTTTGGTTTTTTTTCGCACCAGAGACAGCCCTTGGCAAATTTTGAGACATGGATTACGCTAGATTTGACAATTTTGAATGTCTACAGTGCACAGCAGGGCGTTGGTGCTCCAGAGCCGTGCATTCTCAGGTGACCTCAAGTACCTTCCTTTGTTACCTGGCGCCACATTACGCAACCTAATTTGGCACACAACGGCTTACGCAGAAACTGGGTAAATTGGCGCTATCATCACGTAACTTTCTGATATTCAGAAAATGAAAAAAGAATAATTATGTACGATCTTCATGAGATCTTTGGACCTGATATTTCAGTACGGGTGACATAATATCTAAAGTGCGATGGACTCTTTCGAGTCAGAAACTTTGAGCGTACAACGCAAAACTCCACGTGTGCAAGTGGTTTCATGCTGCCCAGTATACATGGAGGGAAGGCCAATACAAAGGCGGGCAAAGCATACTTCCCTACCGGACACTGCACACCTTCACTACAGCATATTTGAAGGGCAGCTGCTGGCCATATTAGACAAGATATTCTCTAAGTAAAGTCTTCTGCAGCAGACCAATCTGAACATGTAAAATCTTTTTGAGGCGTTATACAGAAACTGTTTTTAACAGCAAAATTTAGCCATTCAGAACATGTGAAAATATTCTGACTAATGAACAGATTGACCTCATACTGAATTTTTCGTTATGAGCTTAACACATTTTGATGCTGCAAAGCATTTACACTGTAAGTGGAGAAATTATAGTGAACGCATGGAAAAGGCTTAGGGGAGAAATTTATTTGTACTTAATACTTGACAGAAATGAGTTTTAGGATAAGACGGGCGACAGAGGGCAGCAGGGCAGGAGCCAGAGTAGCGCAGCCGGCAGAGGGCAGCAGGACAGGAGCCAGCGGTAGCGCTAACGCCAGACCGCCTTATGTCCTGTTTGGTCGTTCTGAACTAGTTACTCTATTGTTGTACATTTGAAATAAGATTTTGTTGAGTAGGGAGGAAAAAGTACCCAATACATGTACTGAATTATTAGACGTACAATGCAGTACATGTACTTTTACTCACTCCACGCATTATTATTAACTTTGAAATTCATATATCGATGTTCATCAAATTGCGCTCAAATTTCCTCACTCGCCCATAGACTCACATCCATTTACTAACGTAAGCCTGCGAGACGCAATACCCACCTACCGTCCTTTACATCAATTTTTTTTTTTTTTTTTTTTTTTTTTTGATTTTTGTCTCCGTAGATTGAGTAGTAGTTGAGTGGACTCATGTTTGATATTGCCGAGTGAGCAATGAAAAGAAAAGAAATGGCAAAACAGCGTAAAGAACGTAACCAAATAGAAATGGCAAGCCAACAGGGCCATAACGCATAGGCCTTACGCGTAGCCGAGCCTGCACTACACGTAGTCGAGGCTCGGCAACGCGTAGTCGAGCAAACCAATCTCATTGCAGTCTCTACTATGCGTAGTGTGGTAAAATTTTGAGTTTGGCCCTGAACTTCCACGGGAAGCGGGGGGGGGGAGCGGGGAGCAGGGAAAGGGTGATCTCATGACGTCACTTGCCGCCTTGCACCGACTGTTCACCAATCAGAAGACAGCACCAGACAGTTGCGGAGAGAACCATTTTTCTGACATTTGGAAGTGAGGTACATCGCTCGTTTCTTCAACATTTATCCATTGTATATTTGCTATTTCTGACGCCCAAAGCTGGGATTTGTTGCATGATATAATCAGGATTAAGGTGAGAGCAAAATCACTTCAATTGGTTCCCAGACACGGGGAACAAGAGATGAAGTTGGCATCGGGACCCCGGACCGCTAGTCATCGTTCATCGTGCACTGGAAGGAGCACCGGTTGATGTGTGGCGCGACCACCTATTGTATATAATTATAATTTGTAGTAATCATTGAATATTGGGTCTCCTGAGGGAACCACATGTTTTTTTCGTAGTACCCGTGAGCGGTTTCACGGCCATTAAATTGATTGAACGTTTACCGGCTTGAACTTGGGAAACACATGTATCGTGGACTCGTGCATGTGGCAATTTCCACCCTTGCCGTATTGCATTCTATGTATGTGTGACTGAGTGTGTTAACGTTTCAGGGCTTCTGTTAGTCGCGCTTGAAATAAGAATGTTTTCCGAGGGTTTCTGTTGGTTATTCTCGTGGAATCATTGTGTGCTTGTGTTGTGTGGAGGATCGAGTGCTGTAACCTCGCATTCGAAAGTTCTGAAGTAGAAACTTGACGCGCCATCGGTGAAAAAACAGCTTCCGTCACGTGGAGACATCTGGCGGAGAAAATAAGAACTTGTAGTGGCGAATGCACGTGCGCTGGGCGTGCGTGTGTTTAGTAAAGAGTGTTGTAGTTGGGATCGCGTAAGTAATCAATCTGTGTGGAGAAGAAAGAAACATCGAGGTGTGTTGCCGATCCAGGATTAAATGCACAGACGAAACAGACGTGCATATTGACATCTGTATACATATTGGTGGGCAAATAAAACCTGATGAAATCAGTGTGTGTGCGTGTGCAACTGTTGTTATTTATAGCCCGCATTTGAATAAGATCCGTGCGGCAAAAGGTACAGGCAATCACAATTAAAGAGTACCATCCAAACAGGCCTGTGATTTAAATCTGTAAGCAAGAACTGCAATATCTGAACTTAAATTTGTTTTGCAAATATATTTTGCGTACCTGTGTTGGTGAGAAGTGATATCTCTTGCCAGTGATATTAAGTAAACTTGCTTAACAAATAGTGTGTTTTGTGTCCATATTTGATTTAAACTCTGTCCTATTTGAGTTCTGTTTAACCCGTAAAGTGTTAAATAATTCTATAAGTGCAATTTCCGCCATCTTTCGCGTAATCGGATTTGGCGGTGACTTGTGTTTTAACCGGTATCCCCCACTCAACTCTAAGGTGTGATTTGTCGAGAAGACTGTCACTTTGGAGTTAACAAATTGATTAGATTGCTTGGTATAATAATTAGTTGCATTATTGGTGTCGTGCAATCGAGTAGATGGTTCTTCTGATTCTATGCAACATTCTTCAAACTATACCTGTCTCTTTAATCTTTGTCGGTGTCGTCTGCTCGTGCTACACGATTGTTGGTTATTATTGATTGCCAAGTTGTCAAAAGGCAATAAGTTGTGGAAAGTTCATTTAATTTAGTGAGTCGGTCGTTCGTCCTGTGTTCCTCCGTCAACTGTGATATAATCTACAAATATTTTGTAAACATGCGGTTTGCATATAGCCCAAAACAAAATGGCTGCCAAAAGGAGTGCTACGCGAAATGGGACCATTTATGAACCCAACGAGGAAGATAGGAGGGAGCCACAGTTTACACACAATGAAAACAGGGACAATGAGGTGGCAGGACCTAGCGGGGGAGAACAGCCTGCTGGGGATGAGGGACCAGATGGGTGGGCCCATCAGTAGATTGCTCAATGAACTTAGACAAGAGATGCGTGATTTTGCTAAGATCACGCGCAACGAATTAAGACGAGATGCGTGATTCTAAGAGCGCGCGTGACCAATTTAGACAAGAGATGCGTGATTTTTCTAAGAACAGTTGGACAAATTAAGACGAGATGCGTGATTCTAAGAGCCCGTGCGACGAATTTAGACAAGAGATGAGTGATTTTACTAAGGGCCAGCTGTCGAACTACGACAAAACCCGGCAAGCTCATTTGCGAGACGTACGGGACCGGCTATTTGACCCTGATGGAGTTGCGCAGAACCAGGGGCAGGCCCCAGCCACCAGTTCCCACCGCGTATTTGGCAGGGAACAGGACCGTGCTGTGCTTACCATGACTTCAGGGGCCAATGTAGAAAAAGGGGACTTGGGTGCACCCTCCCTCACAGCTCATAGGTATGGGGTTCTGCCTGATACTGAGTATGGCCCCCGGGTGGGGAGTCTTGAGGAATTCGTTTTACCTTCACCCGCTGAACATCTAGGGTCCCCAGTGACAGCCCTGCCACATTTCGGGGAAATCAATCCCAGAGGCATAAATGAGACTGTAGGTCAGAGTGGCTGGAGAGGTCAGTCGGATGAGGTGGCAGGAACCTCAAAACAGAATCAAGGGCCGGGTCTGGGTCCTGTGGGACAGTTCGACACTGTCGTAAAATCATCTCAGACCCCAGCCAAGGGTTTTAGTTGCTCGGGATGGCCGGGATCCCGAAGGGAAGGGAACAGTAACAGAGCCCCCCCCCAGAAGAGGGTGGTTCTCAAAGAAAAAAGAGTAGGGCTGATGGCAGCATGGAGGGAATATTGGGTGGGCCTGCTGGTAGGAAAGTAGCCCCCCTGCAGGGTAACTTAACGGAAGCCAATGCACCTGAGGTTCAGACTGATAGGGCTCAGGTTAGGATAAATGTAGGACCCAACATGCAGGAGAACGGCGTGTCACGTCAAGTGCCAGTCAGCATAGGACAGTCATTGCCCACCAGCATGGGTATAGGTCAGGCCGCCCCCAGGATTTTTGGTATGGGTGTAGGTCCGGTTGCCCCCGGGACCCTCGGTATGGGTATGGGGCAATTGTTGTCCGCTAATAGGGGTGCACCAGCCTATTTCTTAGGGAGGACGAGCCTTGCAACAATGCATACAGGTACAACCTAGGTACCAGGTGGGTATGATGGGGTTGCCTTTGGGGGCAATGGTCATCAAGTAGTATGCCCCCCTCCTGAAGTGAGTAGACCCCCCCCCCCGGCAGGCCCGATGATGGATGTCCCCCCACCATTTTGATATGAGTCTTCAGCAGGGCCAGGAATCACGAATATGATCCCGGGAGAGAGGGGGGTGTCAGGGATTAGAGATGCTGTAGACGCACCTCAGGGTCTACCCCTTACTGGGGGTCCCCGGCATCAATTAACATTCGCGGACGAGTCTCCATGGCTGGAAAGATCAATCGGTGGTGACCGAAAGGAAGTTGACTTACGGGATGGGATGTTGGCCGTGGTGTGGATGGGCCCCCCCCAGAGATTACAGTGGCCACCAAGGGCCACCCCCACTCGATGTGGGTAGACGCAGGCCCCCTAGAGGCAGAGATAGCCTTGGGGAGTGGGTGCCAGCCAATCATGGTGAGGATGGGCCCCCCAGGGATTACATTGAACACCAAGGTCCACCCCCACTGAACGTGGGTAGACATAGACCCCCTAGAGGCAGAAATGGCTATGGGGAGGAGGACCCGGCCTATTAGGGCAAGGGCGAGCCCCCAAGGGATGACAATGGCCACCGCAGGCCACCCCTGCTGGGTGTGGGCGGATGCGAGCCGCCTAGAGGTAGGAATGGTTATGAAAGGCACACGTTTGCCGATCGTGATAGGGATGAGCCAAATCGAGATACGGACGATCGGGAAGGGCTGCCCCCAGTTGACTGGGAAGCCGTTGAGCCCCTTAGAGGTGGAGGTGTTCACCAGAGACGTGCTCGAGATGGGCCTGGGGCTGCACGTGAACTTATGCGCAGAGTGGAAGGACCAAGGGTGGACAACCCATGCACACCGGCTTCTAAGCCACTGAGGTTCGGCTGTGTTGGGGATAGGTAGTCTTTTGAGGTTCCGTTCGAACGATATGCCCGACCGTATGGGTGGACTGATGCTGAGAAGCTAGACAGACTGTATGAATGCCTCGAAGGAGTAGCAATGGGGTATCTGTGCTTTTTACCGGCAACCGCGACAACTAACTATGCCAATGTTCGACGAATGCTAGCAGACCAATTTGGCGTGCAGGACCCCCCGAGTGTTTTAAGGAAAAAGCTGCATGACCTAAAGCAGGGGAAGCAGGCGCTCGAGGAATTTGCGGAAGAGAATCGACGGTTGGTGCCCCTGGCGTACAATACAATTGCGCCGGCAGACCGAGAAGAGTTTGTGGTGGATACGTTTTTAAAGGGATACAAAGACAAGGAGGTCGCATGTTTAGTCATGGCCCAGAATCCTAGCACTCTAGCCGAAGCTGAGGATCTGGTTAGAGCTAGAGAATGTGAATATGTCTACATCCATGGGACTAGCCGCGAGTCTTCTCTTGCGAGGCCACATGTCAGAAGGGTGGCATGGGCAGGTAACTATGCACCCACTGCAGATGAGGTTGGAAAGTATGACTGCCAGCGGATCGGTCAGCCCTCTCAACAAGCAGTGTGTGGTCACCGAGGACGGCCAGCTGGTCGCTGCAATGAAAGAAATGACCAAGGGCCTGGATGGCATGACGAAAAGTATGGATGGCATGACGAAAATTATGGATGGCATGACTAAAGGTATGGACGGCATGTCCAGAGAAGTGACAGGGCTGGGAGCTCGGATGTCCAAGGAGTTTAGTTCAACTCACAGATTCAATGAGGCATTGAGGCTAAAGCCCTCCCATGCGGAGACACCTAAGGGCGCAAGTAACATTCCTGAAAGAGACAATAGAGGACAGAGTTCCCCCATGGTTGAGAGCCCAGGCAGGGGTCGTCCGTTTAGACCAGGAAGTCCATACAGAGGTATGACAAGAGGCGCTAGGTCGCCACCCCCCATGAGGACAGGGAGTCCATCGAGGAATGGTGAATGGTGTTTTAAGTGTAACGAACTTGGACACTACAAAAATGAGTGCCCACAGATACGTTCCCGCAGTCCTAGCCTCGTTTCCGTGTCGGGAAACTAGTAGGGGCTGAGTCAGCAGGCCAAGGCTCAGCCCATGAAAGGTGGATATCACCTCATGTAAGTAGGCCTAGATGAAGAGAAAAATCCAAATGTTACAATGGGGAATTCCTTAGTCACTGAGAACATGCCAGCCAGCCATGAAGGTTTTACGGTGGGCCGAGGAACCTGTGGGCTGGAAGAATGGGATCCAGGGGGGAACGGGTTGCATGAAGACATAGAAACTGAGGTTTGCGTTTGGGAAGTTGGAGGAGTAGGAGTCGCCCTTATGGTTAACATTGAAATAGGGGGTTGCTCACAGCTGGCAGTGGTTGAAACTGGTGCACAGGTTACTGTATTGTCTGAGGCAATGGCAGGGCGGATGGGAATTCCCGCCGGAATCTTAGCGGATCTACCAAAGGCTAAACTTCGAGGTTTCGGCAAAGATGGCTATGTTGAAGGGAAGAGAGGAATCTGGGTGAGGTTTCGAGTGGGAAGTCGAGAGATCAAGTGGCCAGTGTTTATTGCACCTGCCAGGGATGACGTACTAGTGGGGCTAGATTTTCTCATGGCTATAGACGCCACCGTCAAGGCTAGAGGCGGATTATGGGTGGATGGTGAACTGATACCCACTCAGTTTAGGCTTGGCACTCCCCAGGGGGCTCAAACCCGAGTCTTTTTGGAGGAGGCAGTTAATCTCAAACCGGAGACTGAGAGATTGGTATGGGGTAAGGTAGATGTCCCAGATCCTACAGTTACGCTCATGTTCAAGTTAACAAACGCCAAATGCACCAACGTTTCCCAAATGTTTCCCAAACACTTTCAGTGAAAGTCAATCGTTTTGCAAACGCGCAGCAAACACTTTCCAAACGCTTTACAAACACTTTGCCAAACGCTTTCAAACACTTTGCCAAACGCTTTCAAACACTTTGCCGAACACGTTTGGTGAAAGCCGAACGTTTTCAAACACTTTACACTTTGCGCCAAATGTATGTGATACATGTACATGTACACTCGGTAATCAAATTCTAATGACAGGAATATTTTTTTAACAAGTGTCGAAAAAGCTTATCAGCACCTATAAATCCCAACAACATGTGCATGCCTTCATTTATTTATAAGCCAAAAAGCTCTACTATGTATATTTCACAATAAAGTTGAAATTATGCTTTTTCAATAAAATCAGTTCTATCTAACAGTTTGTACATGTATCACTTGCAAAGCATGTGTATATATTGTAGGCTATATCATTGTTTTTCTTGTTTGCGTGACAAATTGCAACTGGTTTATGCCTGTGATACAGTGGAAAACGCAACAAAAGCTACCTTCTAAGATGTACATGACACTACCCACTGAATTTGCTTCAGTGGACGTAAACCAATTTCAGCCAGTCAATCTGCCACTAGCGACTAGTCAACAGCTTTTATCAGCGCACTTTGGGCGCCGGCGCTCAGAGCGGGACGAGGAAAGCTGTTGACTCAGACTAGAAAGTGTTAAAGCCTCAGATATACTGGCTTCAAGGGCGGATCCAGCACTTGTTCGGGAGGGGAGGGTGTCAGCGACTTGAGGGCGAAGCCCGAATGCGAGTGCCGACGGCACGAAGCTTTTTGGGGGGGGGGGGAGTCTGGGGGGCCTTCCTCTGAAAATTATCAAAAATAGATGCTCTCATATGCGTTTTCCTGGCATTTGCCACTACATTTTCATACAGACTATTTGGATTTTCAGGGATGCAAAATTCACTAATATGGGCTCCACAAATCAAATTCCGCTTTATATCTGATTCAAATTAACATGAAATGAAGAAAAGAAAAAAAAGTCAGTGACAAATAATTCCTGGAAATATGTATTTGTCACCTTTACCTGCTAATATTTATATTGTTACTGGTAATCAACAATATTATGACATGGTCATACCTAATTAAGGAAGAAAATAAGTATAGGTAGAAGAAAACAAATAGTATGCCTACATTAACAGGTTTAACACTCCATTTATTATAAAGTTACAGATCTTTCAGTAGCAAGTATACCCAGTCGCTATCATACTTTTTCTGAAAGTGAAGTTCTTGAAAAAGGCTAACTTTTAAAATTTCGAATGGAAATACAGGAGCAGCTCAATTTAAGTATTGTTTGGCTTACTAAGCCAAGCAATAGAATTAGCTCCAGTGGAGTAAGCGACGCGATACTCCATTGGTCCTTGGAGTAATTATATATATTTTAAATGAAAATTAAGAACTATTTCGGACTAAATTTTTAGGCAATATCATGATCAGATCATGATCTGATCATGATATTGCCTATGGATTTACTCCGAAACAGTTTTTGAAAGATGAAGTATTCATGACATCTTAAATGAAGAATTTAATCTTTAATTAATTTTAGTTGAATTAGACACTTGGGTAAACGTATTTGGATCGTGTTTCATATAAATATATACAACCTATAATGCTGGATAAGTGCACATTTGCATGTAGGTACATCATATATTGCTGGACCTGTTGAAAATACGTTTGGAGATTCTTCATTTAAATGGATGTATTTGAAATGCATAGTGTTTGAATGCGTTTGTGAAAGTGTTTGAAATCGTTCGGGTAATTGTTCAACGCGTTTGGAAAGTGTTTGAACGCGTTTGGAGAAGGGGTTCGGTAGCTTTGTGAAAGTGTTCGAACGTTTTGTAAAAGTGTTTGACATTTTTCCCAAACGCTTTCCAAACACATTCCAAACACTTACCAAACACATTCCAAATGTTTTCAAACGTTTCCAAACACAAGCCAAACACCAGCAAAACGCGAAAAAAGCGTTTGGCTGTTAACTTTTAGCCGTGTGTAACTGTAATTCTAATGCCATCTTAGAGCCATTCAGCATACACGAAGATGTTTTAGTCGGAAGTGTCTTAGTGTGTAAAGGGAAAAGGATTCCATTGACACTTATTAACATGTCGTTATGAGGTGTCGCTGTCTTCGGGTTTTTGTGTAGGGTGGCTGGCCAAGGCTGAGGTCTTGGAGGATTCGCTTGCCCAACATGAGACAGAGTCTCAGGGGGGAGTTGGCTGCACCCCATCACAGGAAGGTTTGTGTGTCCAGGAGCCACATGAGACGGAGTCTCAGGGGGGAGACACTTGGTTTTCAGTCTGAAGAGGAAGCCCATTTGAATAAAATGTTAGAATCAGGGGTTGTTTCCCCATCCATCGGAGAGTGGGCTTCACCTGTTGTTCTGGTGAGGAAGCATAACGGAGGAGTCCGGTGGT
Source organism: Hermodice carunculata (assembly GCA_964020975.1). NCBI lineage: Eukaryota > Metazoa > Annelida > Polychaeta > Eunicida > Amphinomidae > Hermodice > Hermodice carunculata. The sequence goes on along the minus strand of OZ026615.1, from coordinate 94,774,994 downwards.
GCGTTGATTACCGGAAGCTAAGTGACCTTACCATTAAAGACAGTTACCTGCTGCCAAAAATAGACAGATGCCTTGACACTTTGAGCGGTTCCCGCTGGTTTTCGGCCCTCGACATGAACAGTGGCTACTATCAAATCCAGGTCGAAGAGCGCGATAAGGAAAAGACCGCGTTTACAACGCGACATGGTTTGTTCCATTATAACCGAATGCCGTTTGGGCGTAATGCGCCTTCAACTTTTCAGCGAGCGATGGATCTCGTGCTTCGGGGGCTACAGTGGAAGACACTGCTCATGTATATTGATGCTGTAATCGTGACCGGTACGTCTTTTTTTGAGCACCTGACCCGCTTACGCGAAGTTGTTGAGCGCTTCCGGATCAACAAGTTGAAACTTAAAGCCAGGAAATGTCAGCTTTTTCGTGATTCGGTTGTGTTTTTGGGGCACCTGGTGAGTCAGGAAGGGAAACAAACGAATCCCCTGTAAACAGAAAGTGTGGCAAAATGGCCAACCCCAGCCACTGTTCGAGAACTACAGTCCTTCCTGGGCCTGACCAACTACTACAGAAGGTTTGTGCAAGACTATGCAGTGATTGCTGCGCCACTGACAGATTTGTTGGCCAAGGGTGTGTCGTTTGAGTGGGGTCTTGAGCAGGACCAGGCCTTTCGCATGTTGAAAGAGAAGCTAATCTGCCCCCCCCCCCCATCCTGGCATACCCGAAACCGGACGAGACTTTCATACTGGACACGGATGCAAGCTCTGTGAGTCTGGGGGCCGTCTTGTCACAAGTGCAGGATGGCATCGAGAGACCAATAGCCTACACCAGCCTGCGACTCAACAGGTCCCAGCGAAACTATTGTGTGACCAGCCGCGAACTACTGGCAGCGGTTAAATTCACCAGGCAGTTCAGACATTTTTTGCTTGGCAAGAAGTTTATTCTACCACAGTAGTTTAACATGGCTGTTCAGGTTTAAGACCCCATACGGACAGTTAGCCAGGTGGCTAGAGTCCATGAGCCAATTTGACTTTACTATACAACATAGGCCAGGCATGCGGCATGCTAATGCTGATGGTCTTTCAAGGCTGGGGATGGACACTGATGTCTGTAACGGCCACGACATAGGAAAAACTGTTGAGGGTTTGCCTTGCAAGGGCCGCGACCATTGTCGTCATGCTCATGAAGCATGGTCCAGATTTGTGGACGATGTTGACGACGTTCCGCTGGCCATGAGAAGCATTGACGAAGCTGAAGTGACCTTAGAGACTGACCAGGAGGAGCCATCCAATTGGCTGAGGGCCAAAATCCCCGCGGACTTGCATGACCTGCAGATTTAGGACCCGGATTTAGCTGAGGTCTTCCGTTGGGTATTGGAGGGAAGGCCGCCGCAGCAGGAGATGACTGGCGCGTCTCCTATGAGGAGAAAGTATTGGCTGCTGTGGTCGCAACTATCAGCCGTGAGTGGAGTTATGATTGGGTAAACGCTGCTGTGGGTAGGACTAGCGGACTATTGGTGGTCCCTCGGGGTGTGCGAAGGGACCTTATCAAATCCCATCACGAGCCACCCACAGCTGGACATCAAGGCATTACAAAGACATTAGCCCGATTGAGACTCTTTTACTTTTGGCCAGGAATGAGTGCGGATGTGGCTGATGTGGTACGCACTTGTGCCACCTGTGGTATGTGCAAGAGACCAAACCGTCATGGCAGGGCACCCTATGAGATATACCAAGCAGGGGCTCCTATATATAGGGTGCAACTAGACATCCTTGGACCCCTGCCTATGAGCGACTCCAGACACAAATACATCTTGGTGATAATGAATCAGTTCACTAAGTGGGTGGAAGCGTACCCTTTGGAGGACCAGACTGCGAGGGTCATCGCCCAGAAGCTTGTCAATGAATTTATTGCCCGTCTGGGAACTCTGTTAGAGATCCATACTGATCAGGGGAGAAATGTTGACGGATAGCTGATTCGCGAAGTGTGCCGCTTTCTCGAAGTCCGTAAAACGCGAACAACAACATACCGCCCGAGTTGTAATGGCTTGGTCGAGCACTTTAATAGGACTTTGTTACAGATGATCAGGTGCTACGTTAGTCGGAATCAGCGTGACTGGGATAAGCATGTGGCACTGCTCTCTGCTGCTTGCAGGAGCACACCACATCCCAGTACGGGCATGAGTCCGAACCGGCTAATGCTGGGTCGCCAGATTTAGAATTAGGCCAGGCGGCTTCCCCAGGTGAACATGAAACCTACTTGGACTATGTGCAAGATCTTGCCAATGCCCTGGAGGATGCACAAGATATAGCGAGGGACACCTTGGGAGTCCGTCAGGAACATCAAAAGACGGTCTATGACACAAAGATTTTTGAGGGCACATTTGAAGCTGGAGACTTGGTACTCATTAGGGACACCCGTAGAGTTCCCGGAAAGAGCCCTAAGTTGCAGCCAATGTGGCAGGGACCAAATGTCGTGGAAAAGCAACGGGGTCCGGCTTTGTAAGTGGTGTAATCTAAGCAGAGTGCCAGGGTGTACCACCATGATAGGCTAAAGAAATACCGAGGGGAAGACATTCTGGCTTGGCTGAGGAGGGCTCGCCAGAGGATTCTGACTGCGCCAGCTGCCGAGGAGCCAGATGAGGATGCTACTCCAAGGCCGGAAGGGGTACCGGAGCCAGAATTTGCAGGTGGAGATGTCCAGGTGCCGGGGCCAAGGGGACCAGAGTTACTGACCTCCGAGGAGGGCGATGCTAGAGTCTGTCCTAAAACACGTGGACAAGGCCGCAGTCCGCGTGATGACAAGAATGTGGCCCATGTGGGAGAACCCCTTCCGCCTGCTGCTCCGCCACCGCGAACTACCCAGCGTGGTAGACTGGTTGTTTTGCCGGCACGGTTTCGTGAAGTAACAGTGACAATTCTCCTTTTTGGGTTCCTCCAAGTAAACATACTTTGGGGAAGATAGACAATGAATGTGTGAGTAACTAGTTACCGCTGTTTAAGCAGTCATTTCCTTTTGTAATTGCAAGTGTTTCTTTGCTTGTGGATACATCATGATACCTAGAGTATTACCTACTCCCAGAGAGATCACCCCCAAGTTTGGTGAAGTAGCGGGAGGAGGGCAAAATTTTACTGTGAGAATAGATAATGATTTCCATGGGCTGTCGGGGCGCCAAGCATTTTTTGATGCCATTATGATAGAGCAATTATGTTGCCACGGGTCGGGATTTTATCCCCTTCATGTAAATGCTGCCACTCGTGGGAGTGGGTGGGAGACCGTACCCCTAAATTGCGTGGACGTTGGCATCCAGATGGATTCGGATGGTCAATGGGGGGCATCTTCGTCCCCAGCGTGGTTGGAGGAGATGCATAAAGTGATGAGCTTGGGTATTGCTGACAGTCTGCAGGAGGCGGGTAGTCTTGTGGACATGCTCTTGCGTGACGAGGCTTCGCCGCCTGTTGCCGTCGACCGAACCATATTGCAGGTGGACACGACTGTTGAAGAGGAAGTTTCACTGCCGCCAGCTGTCCCCCTTGGGTGGGAGGATATCAGGGCGGAGGTACCTCTACCGCCGGCTGGCCCCGTTGGCTGGTCGGACTGCGGAGCTGGGGATTTTTCGAGGGCGGCTGAGACTCAGGCCCCTCCATCATCTGGACCTACTGCACCAGTGGTGTTTGATTATTCTCATGGTGCGGTGTCACCTAAGGGTGAGCAGAGGCCAGAGGGTTGCCCTAGACAGGAACGACCGCCAGGCGCATACCGCGGAGATGTGTCCACAGTTGGCGAGAGGAAGGGACGGGGTTGTCCCTGAGTCATGTAAGGCGTAGGGAGAGGCGAAGGAAACGGACCTTTCATCCGGCAAAAAGGAGTGCGAACCCACACTGGATGCGCCCAAGAGGAAGGAGGGATGTGCCGCAGCATGTGGGAACATCGGTGACCCCCCCCCCCCATTAGGTCTTATGCCTGGTGCCCAGTATGTGAGGATTTCATGCCAGTGTTACGTCGGCAAGCACAGGCACGTCACTTGCCATGGTTTGTTACCCCACAGGCTGCATGTGGGCCATGTGAAGTTAGTGCCAACACACCATCCCATTTGCAAACCCATATTGGGAAGAAACACCTCTGTGACACTCAGATCAGCCCGGATGACTGGCGGGAATTGATGATGGCCTTTCTTGACAACATTGCCAGCCACCTTGGGGTCAGCCTGTCAGCCTTGCCGCAAGAGAATTATGAGAGGGGGTGGACTTTGACAGGGTCATATTTTGAGGGCGAGGACTTCCCTCGGTATGCTGACCAAGAGTTTTTGCCAGGAGACCTGAATGTGCCACGGGATCCTACAATGCCTGCCACCCTCTGAGACCTGCTTGGGTGGAAACAGATCCTATACATTTTAGCCCACACAATGGACCCAAGGCGGAGGGTCATTGGACAGGAGATGGTGTTCTCTCTGTACCCAGAGGAGGGCCATGTGTACTTTCTCCTTTAAAAGTGTCACCAATACCTATAGTTCACACTTTTTAAGCGGCTTACATATATTGCAATAGTTACCGGGTTATTTAATACAGTTTGAGAGAAGCTTCAGAGTAGTGAGCCGGCGTTTCAGAGTCACATAGTGCCGTAAAGGGGGATCACGTTTGCATCCTTAAGTGGTGAATCTTAAATCTTAGACCTGCTAGACAGCAGGTACACGAGTTAACCGATGTGAATGTAGTTGATAACAACCGCTCTTTAGTGGTGGCGCTACTCCTTTGTAGTGCCGGTCTTATAGGTTCCGCTCTTTTAAGCGGTCATTACGTAAAGGTATATGCCAGGTAACGCCCCTATTGTAGTACAGGTTCTTGGATATATCATATATCATTTTGTTTCAAATAACAGTTATATTTGCTCTAGAGGGTGTCATGAGAGTGGTTTAGCTTGGCCTGATGATGCAGCTTGCGCAGAAGCAAGGGCGGCAGGGGGGAGTGGTGTGGTAAAATTTTGAGTTTGGCCCTGAACTTACACGGCAAGGGGGGGGGGTGATCTCATGACGTCACTTGCCGCCTTGCACCAACTGTTGACCAATCAGAAGACAGCACCAGACAGTTGCAGAGAGAACCATTTTTCTGACATTTGGAAGACAGGTACATTGCCGGTTTCTTCAACATTTATCCATTGTATATTTGCTATTTCTGACGCCCAAAGCTGGGATTTGTTGCATGATATAATCAGGATTAAGGTGAGAGCAAAATCACTTCAGTAGTCTAGACTCGGCAACGAGTAGTCGACCCAACAAGAAGATTACAGTCTCTACTTCGCGTTGCCGGGAAACTGTTCTTCTAGAATGTGCCGCCGAGCCTCAGCGACGGATAGTGGAGAAACTTATACCTCCCATACCGTGTAGCCAAACTATCCAATCACTGCTGGTCTTGTTAACTGTATTGGACCTGTTCCATTACGCGTTGAGAAATTAATGGTCTCAACAACGTGTAGCCGAGGGACACAATAAATTTTGGTTCTCCGCTTCGTGTTGCCTAGGCACCCACTAGAAATTGGTTCTCTACTACGACTATCCGAGATGTCCAATGAAGCTCAGCCTCTCTTTTGAAATACGGGTTATAAATTTTCGACTAAGAGTTTAGAGACTGTAATTTGATTGGCTGCCCAGACGAGGCATTCTAGAAACTCAGTCATGCTTTTAAGAAAATGAATGATTAGTTTGCTTGTTTTCAGGTAAAGGGAACCATAAAGTTGCTCCACTAGGTGTCACAGAAGGTCTACTACGCATAGTGGAAAACATATTCTCTGCAACGCGTTGCAGAGACTGAAATTTGATCGGTTGGCTCGACTATGCGTAGTGGAGGCTCGGCAATGCGTAAGACCTATGGGTTATGGCCCTGTTGGCTTGGCATATATGCGTGACTCCCACATTGACACTGCTTACCCTGACTCAGGGAATGAAAGGTCTGTTTCTCAGGCAAACAGGGGTGTGTTCAGTATACCAGGACGCTTGCGAGCGCTTGCCTTGGAACAAATAAAAATTACGAAACATAACAGAATGTTTGAAAAAGTGTTGTCTACTGAACTCAAGGATGCATTGTTCTGGCAGAAACACTGGCCAAATAGTGTCACCCATACCAAACAACCTTTAGGCTGATGACAACAGGGTCGAAATATACACAGGAAAAGTGACCAGATCAAACCCGTTCATCCGATGTGGAGGTTCCTGTGAAATGTCTGGGTGTCCCCGTTAGCAATGCTATGAAACTTACTCGAATAAACATCAAAACATCACTCACTTTTTGATCTTGTCGTGACAGTGTTCGCCGGCAACAGCTAGATGGGAAGATATACTTATCAAAGAGAGTTGTCCTTGTGGTGTAACTGTGCGCATTTTCAAGCGGAACCCTGCCAGTGATCAAAATTGGTGGCAAGGTGAAAACAGCTCAGTGCCGGTGTCACAGAGCCATCTTTTTGGACCAGCCACCTCTAGTCCCATTAGGGCGACTTCCATCTCTCCGAGGCCCGGCAGCTGCCGCGACAACTCCTCCATTAAGTTCCGCAAGCAAGGCATCCTTACTGTAGCCAGCTGTGTAAATAATTGGCAGTAAAATCTAGAATGGGCTGATTGTCTCCCCATGTGCCCTTACCAGTTGCTGGCCTTACAAATCTCACAAATTTCTCGTACTAATAATGGCAGTGAGCCACAGATAAGGTCAAGCTAACTTTAGCTTAAAATGTCATAATCGAAATAAATTTCAATTCTGGAACTAATCCTTCTGCAATGATCATATCTGTAATCATGTCCAGTTTTAAGTGACTAGGTGACCTTGAAAAGTAGATGAAAATCAAGCAGGCTATCATGGAGGTTCATAATCCAAAATTTCACTAGCTTCAAATCTTTTGGAGTTCTCACGTTTGCGTCAATGTGTTGAAGAATTTACTAACGTGGATTTTTGACCTTAGAAAGGAGTCAAGATCACCATTTTCACATTTGACCAATCGTTTGTAGGGAACTATCATCCTCTTCAATATAAGAGTTCTAGCTCCAGAACTTCTGGAGTTATCTTGTTTGCGTTGATGTGTTGAAGAATTCACTAAAGTGGCTCTGTAACCTTGGAATAGGGGTCAAAGTCGCCTATCTTGGATTTTGACCAAGCCCCTAAAAATAACTGTGCAACATGAAAGCCGAACCTCCAAAAGTTCGCAAGTTATCAAGTAGAAACCAAATTATATAATGTGACTTTGTGACCTCAAGAAAATCGGTCAAGGTCATTCATGTTTAAACTTGATCGAGCCCTTATAGAAGACTATAATCCTGTACAATAAGGAAGCCTTAGCCTCAAACCTTCTGGAGGTATGTTGTTCTTTTTGATGTGTTGAAGAATTCACTGGTGTGGCTCTGTGACCTTGGGAATGGGGTCAAAGTCAACCATCTTCGAACTTGACCAAGCCCTGATAGAGAACTATCATCCTGTGCAATATAAAAGCCCTAGCTTAATAATGTCTCAAGTTGTCATGCAGAAACCAAGTTCATTAACGTAGCTGTGTGACCTTGCGGTGGGGTCAAGGTCACCAATCTTCAAACTTGATATCGCGCCTTAATGAAGGACTGCTATCCTGTGCAATATGAAAGCCCTGGCTTAGGGTTTTGCTTTGTGTCAATGTGTTGAAGAAGACAAAGAAGAAGAAGAAGAAGAAGAAGAAGAAGAAGAAGAAGAAGAAGAAGAAGAGGAAGAAAGAAGAAGAACAACAACAACAACCCTGTGATACATGGGGAGACATAATTACAGTAAATTACTAGTGCTGCCAGTAACTTACTGTATAATTTACACCATCTCCAATTGCAAATTATGGTATATTAATGTTGAAAGTTAGGTCAATTTAATTTAAATGTAACAGTGTTTTCTTAAATCTATTTTTACCATCATTGAAATACTAAGTTCTGTGTCTTAATGGGAGATCACTGTAATTTAAAAAGCTTCTACCCTACTTTACTGTAAATATACAATGATTTACCCCCACTAAAAGGCTTAAGGGCAGGTCTTTATTTTCTTACCTATAGCAACAAAAGTTTTTTATGGGCATATGCCATGGACAAGAGATGTATTTATACTCTTCATGCTTTTTTAATAAATAATACCTAGAAGAGCTACAAGTAAACTTGATAAGTTGACCAAAATTTTTGCCTCGTAACTTGGCCAGTTTCAAATTAAATTGGTCTGTTTTTCATGGACAAGGGACTTCCAATTCCACCCTGGTAAGGGATTTCAAGTGTCCAACAAGTTCAGATAATTTTTGAAATGTGCTTGAACAGAATACTAGATGACAAATCAAAGTTTTCTTGACTGTAGTTTGGTACAAAGACTGACATCTGAAGGCATCGGGACTGATAAAACGGCACTCGCACCCTGTATGGACATGAAATGCGTAATTTGCTCTGTTTCTGTGTAGTGTGAAATGATCACTGCAGACCTTTAATATGATAGTCCTGTTACCACATAGCTTACATACATTCATGTTTAAGCAGCAGACAATTAGTTGAATATTTTTTTTTTTTGTTGGTTCTGACTATGAAATGGAATTAAATATGTACATAAGTACCATGTGTGCAAGATTTTAGGCTAGTTCCACCATCATGGAATTATCCAAATGATGCTATCTTTTTTATATGTTCATTGTCAGACATGGGTGAAGACTGACAAGTATTGACAAGTGATTGGAACAATTCCTCGTAACGTTATTTGCAGCCCTACTCAATAGCCAACTGTATTGATATGGCGTGTGTCTGTCTGTCTGTCTGTCTCTGATAAGGCCCACCTGCACCTTGTATTGTTACTGAAAATTGAACCATTTTAGGACTGCTGTTTTTGAATATGTAATCTGGCCCTGCCCAGATACCTGTGCGAGTAACTATTGGCATTTAATGTTGTTGTACTTCATGATGACCCGTTGACCAGTAAAACTTGACATGGGTAACCAGTACTACCTCACCTTCCTATATTATTGCTCAACCCTCACGCTACTATTTCTATGTTTTTGCATCTGGCAAGAAAATCAACATGCCCTGACGGATTTAGTTTTATATATAAACATACATACATACATACATACATACATACATACATACATACATACAGGTTTGTCAACATTCATAAAAACAAAATACTGAAAATGTAGGAGAGACCGAGTCGACCCCGCCCACTTTGCTTGGAGAATGAAAACAGAAAGGGGGAAATACCCCATCCGTGGAAAATTTGCGAAAAATTGGAACTTAAATGATGCAATCTAGTGCAACATGATTTAAAAAATTTACTTACAAGAGGGTATTGCCAAAATTATGACTTTCGTACCAGATTTACATAAGACTTAACTTGAAATTACGTAAATTTAGGGTTTGAAAAATAATAACGTATAACGTAGATAGATCAAAAATAACGTAAATCTCGTACAAAAGTCCTAACATTTGCAACACTGTATATGTATATGTATGTATATATATATATATGTATATATATATATATATATATATATACACACACAAACGTGTGTGCGTGTGTGTCATAATGACATGTTCAACTTTAACCAAACCCTCATCACATCATTATTAGTTTATATAGTGGTTTTTATTGCCTTTTATGACCTATAAGGGCTCATAGTAACATATATTATATGAATCATTATATATTTGCTTTTAGTTCAGACATTACTGTTTCACGACAAAAACAAAACTGAAATACAGTCAAATGGCAAGAAAAATTTGTTCACTTCGGTGAGACAGACAATTTTTCAAGATAAGCATTTGATAAGTAGCAATTCATTATGTGTTTAAGCTCATACCGAAGATATATACTGCATGTCATGGTTATAGACTGATACTTAAGTTCAAAATGAAATTTTGATCAATACCATCATGCGAATCAGTTACAGACCACGAGTCAGTGGCCATTCTTCATGAACTAATGATTTGAAAATGTAGGTTACATTTCTTCTTTTCCTACCTTTCGATCTCTTTTTTTACAGGTTCAGCCTGTATTTTAACCCTTAAAGTGCTGATTTAAGATGGAGTCAACAGCTTTCCTTGGGACACTTTGCGCGCAGTGTCCCAAGGAAAGCTGTTGACTAAGACTACTTTTTGCTTTAGACTAGGCTAGATGGTATTTGAATGATATGTATCTTCATGAGGAATCTGAATCTTTTAACCATTATATGATTAACCGTAATGAGAAAACGACTATAGCAGTGATTTCACTTTAAGGGTTAATTTCACCAGGATTAGTTTTCATAAGTCTAGGCGTGCAGACACTTAAACGAAAGGTCTCTGCGTGAGGAATTTGAATTTTGAATCACTGTAAAGATTCAAGGTAGCAAACCTTTAGCCATGAACAGCATTGAAAGCGAACAAATTTTAATGTTGATAAGCCTGTGGAAATGATATGAAGTGAAAAAATAGGTCTGTGTAATCCAACATTAACTTGTGGATTCTTAACACAAATTTCCCGTGCTCAGACTTAATAACCATTTTTTCATGTAGGTCTGCGCTTTTACTTCTGACTGAAGTCAAAGATACATAAACACCGAAAAAAGTAATGACAGAATAAATGACAAGTAAAGGGTGGTGGGGGCTATTGTTGCTCCGGTCCATAAAATGCAACATCACTTGGGTCAAACTTAGGATCATTGGCTCATGAGCAAGGCTGTGTATTTTGATAGTTTTTACTTTGTAAACTAGATTAATATGTAATTTTGTTACCCTGTGTCCGTATTCAAAAGGCGGGACTGCCGCTTTTAATGTTGCTCCTCAGTCAAAGGACCGATATGCTAGCTGAGAAATGCCTGGTGGATAAACTATGACGATACTTGACCGCTGAAGCTTAGGCCTTGGTGGCTTTAAACGTAGGCTTGACTCCCAATATGGAACTGCTGTGACAATGTTGTCAATGGTGGTGTGTGTAATATCATGCTTGTCATGTACTTCAATATGTTTAGACAATACTGTTCCGATTTGGCCCATGCTTTGTAATACCTTACACTGATACCATATGCTCCATCAAACATCTACCTGGACAAAGTAGCAAGCTAATTGGCATAATTAAGGCATCCTTTATTATTATCATCAGCATCACCATGGCCCCTTTGGTTGGTCGGTTGCTCTGTAGAGAGACTTTGGTTTCCGCGCCATAACTCAAGAAGTTTATTAGATATGGCTTTGATAGTGCCCAAGTGTATACTCCAGTATAAGGGCTAGGTGAAGTGTGAAGATGATTGACCTTGACCCTATTTCTAAGGTCATGGAGGTACTGTAGTAAGTTTTGGTTTCAGCCTGATAACTAAAAAATTGACAGGACTTGTATATTGTACAGAATTATAGCCCTTATCCAGGGCTTAATCAAGTTATAAGTTGGGTGACCTTGACCTCATTGCAAAGTTCAGAAGGGCAGTTAAGTGAACTTGGTTTCTCCACTGTAACTCAGACTTTTAAGTTATGACTTCAATATTGCATATGATAATAGTCCTGAATTAGGGCTGGCCAGTTTAGAAGATGGATAACCTTGACCAAATTCCCAAGGCCACCACCTAGAGTCCTATTGGTGAACTTGGTTTCTGCATGATAACTAAAGATGTTTTTTACAAAGGGCTTTCATATTGCACAGGAATACAGCCTTTATCAGAAGCTAGATCAAGTTCTGAAGTGGATGACCTTAAGTTAATTCCCAAGGTTATAGAGCCACGTACATAACTTAATTTGGTTTTTGCTTAATAAATGCAGAATTTTTTGAGCCAGAGCTTTTTTTGTAGATGTACATTGTCTCCTATTAGGACTACATCAGCTTCATAGAAGGGTGACTTTGACCTAATTTTCAAGACACACACCACCACCTTAGTGAATTTGGTTTCTACATCCACTTCCCAAAGTCATGAGTGCCCATTTAGTGCTTTCAAAAGGGTAATGAGGGCGAACATAATGACGGTAGGGGGCATTTATGTTTACAAATATGTCTTGTTATTATCGTTATTTTGGAAACAGGGGAAGGCACTCTCTATGACGGATGTGCCACTGCAAAACGAACATTGCATGGGGCTTAAAATAAGCGCTATCACATTGCCGGTTGCGACATAAATTGATTCATTTACAACGTACCTAAAATGAATAATCCATCTCCATATAGGGCAAATCAACATTTTCTCTCTAAATTTACTTGGCTCTGTACCAGTTTGATTCAACCATTGTTGTGTTCAAACATGGACGCGGCGTACGCATGTCTGGCCTTTACTACAATGTCCGCAAGTTGATTCGCTCCATCGCAAAGCGGCCGTCCCAGTCTCGTGCTGTATTGCTGTGTATAGTTGCTTGCCCTGGATATCGAGTACTTGGCTTATAATTTTTTTTTATTTCTTGTATAGAATGTTTGTAATATTTATTTTATAGGTATGTTGTGTATTTCTCCGGTAACGTGGGTTATAGAAAGTTAAATAATAGATATTATGTGGCTTGTATTATCAATGGCTTTAGAGGCTGAGAATTTTTAACTGTCATTGGATTTTTTGTTTACAGGAGTATTACTGTCTGTGGTTCTCAACAGAGGACCAAACCGCAGGGCCTTTCTGCTCGTTCTGGATGCCCGCGACCTCAAGGAGCTAGCCCGGGCCACCGTAGACGTCCGGATAGGGATGGGAACTCACGGAACATTTGTTGGTCGAGTCAACAATAATTCCACCCATACTGTGCCTTGATACCATCTTTACAGCCAGAAAAATGCATCTTTCAAACGAAGGACTTTTTCAGCTACTTGCCAAAATATTCAAAGACAATGATGCTGATTCTGATATTGAGTTAAACTTCGAATTATTGGGACATGGTAGACACTTCGTCCCTACATATTAGTCTATCCAGAAGAAAGATGCTGCAATTATACACACAGGGATTTCTGGTCATGGTTTTTCCAAGAGTTTTTTCATACTGAGTCTATAACTATTTCTTTCGCTATCGCTAATACTGTCCCCATACCAAACCCCGAGCAGGGATGTTTGTATAGGACATCACTGTTCATGCCACTGCAAAATGGCGAGGAACTGAATTGAACTTAAATACTGCGTGGTCAACAGGGACTAACACGCAAAATGGCTTGCCATCAGCGGGCACCGTGTAAAATGGCTCCAAACCAACCGATTCCTCACTTGTTTCCCTGCAACCGATCAGCTTTGAGCATTTAAGAGAGCACAAAAGCCCGGTGGGTGCTCTCTGTTACCATAATATGTGAAATCTATTTGATATCATCACGAAATGACAACATTGTCTTTGCCATAAAGTAGCCATGAACTATACGCAAATACTTATAAATATATATACATATATTTTCATAACTGACATAGCTGACATAAAGAAACAATAACCTGTGGAGTCGACCGGTCATGTGAATTACAATTAAGAAAAAACTAAATATTTTACATTCAATCTGCTCATAAGAGAACAAAACCAAGTGTTGCATATGTAACTTAAAGATCATACGTTATGTACAAGCAGACAATGTCGATCCATTGCCAAAGTAACATAGTGAAACAACATGTGTCAATATTATTCTTGTAAATGTAACCCATGCAATGTGTTGTAAAATGTTGGCCGGGCTGTGTGTGCCAGGGTATTTCTTGCATGCCCAGACTCATCAGCCAAGTCACAGGTGGTGTTGATGGGAGATGCTCACATTATCATTTCAGGTCTGTGACGTGTGCATAACAATACCCGGTGTACAATTTTACCAGCTTTTGGAAATTATCGTGTTCTTTCCCATCTACCTGATCTGTATGTTTTGATGTTTACGTTTATATAAAGAATTCTCAATAGCAAAAAGAAGCAACGACATATGTGAGTGCAAAATCAATTCAGGTACATTTTTTTTAAATCAGCGAACGAAAGCGATGCGTTTCTATCTGATTTCTCTGACTCTCTAATAAGGGCCATGGAATTAAACCCCAGAATTCCTATGATATTTCGATGTATTATTTATATGTATTTATTTTATTTTTCTCTGTCCGAGAGCCAACCGTGATCATTCTGTCATATTTTGTGCCGTCTCGATTTCTTGCCGTAATGATCAAGCTTTAAAAGAATCGTTTGGGATTGGACGAGGTAATTTTGATGACTTGAATTAAAGGTTGTCCAATGCTCTAATTGGCTTTGATTTGTCAACGTCTGTGACAGACTATAATATATTTGCTGTAAAAAAGTTCTGATTAGACACCTAGATAAATCTCGGGTAATACTAAACGTCTGACAAGGAGACTGAATCACGCCTAGAAAAGACTCTAAAAAGCAAAACAAAAGCAACAAACAAACAAAACAAAAACAAAGCTAAAAACAGCAATGGCAACCCATCAACATTGACACATAGACTCTATTAGCTTTGAAAAGTGGTACCATAACGCTTTCATGTTTTGGTTAACAAGAAGGCAGTCCTGGCATACTTCTACAAACTTTTCGCGGAACTGGACAGTAACTAAATGAATGTAAAAAGTGGTGAACCTAACAAAATGTTTTCTTAGACGCAATTTACACCCTAGCTTGCCTCCCTTTTATCGAAAACGATGGTATCAGTTCTAACAATACTTAGAAAGGTGAATCCTTCAGTGTTTTTACCCGTCAGTTTAGAATAGGAATTAGTGTCAATCGAGCATTACTCAACCCATCATCAAATGGTGTGGAAGTTGTCTTTAACAGTCAAATCTCCTCATGGTAACCCAAGGAAGTTGATGTGTGGGGGCTCTAGACTCGGGTCTCTCCCACTCCTAATTTATAGAAATGAAATTGTTGATAATATCACGTGACGTCAGACTGATTGCTGATGAACCCTACATTCTGAATAGTCATGACCGTGAAGCTGATGGAGTTCATATTAATGCTGATCTTGGTTATCTATCCATGTGGGGTCTTCTGTGGCAAATGCTATCTAGTTTCTTCAAAACCTGGTCGGCTTTGTTCTCATCTAAGAGAAAGCAAGAAAATAAGATTGTACTGTGTACCTTGACAATTCTGCCTTACCTAGAGCCACAACCCACACTCACTTAAGCAGCGTTCTGTCCCATGACCTAATGCCATGGCATGCGGTCGCATTGTCACAGAAGCAATGAAGTGTCTTTCCCTCTTGTAAACTTTTCAGGAAATCTTATAGAAATTATTTGCCCATTATCCACCCAGCTATGGAATATGGATGTGCTGTTTGATAATTGCAGCTAAGACCTGTCTGGATTTTTTTTCGGGGGGGGGAGGGGGGACTATAACATGAAACAGCTAGAATCTGCACTGCCACCATTACCTTTACGTTAAAGGGTATGCTACTTGCTGAAATAGCGAGTTGCTGCACATTAGCAGAACTTCTTTTAGCCAGTATTCCTGCATATAATACTAAATGGCTCACTTCTTTTACCTTTAGGACTTAGTTTCGAAAACTTACAGAAACAAACAGATCTCAATGAAAGTTCCTCCAACATAGACAAATTAAATTTAGGACTGACCGTTACTTTAAGTCGTTCCTGCTTTCTACTATGTGACTATGGAATGACCTAGTGGATGATGTTGAAGTGTTTCAGTCTTCAAGGCAAATTTAACAAAGCTACTGTTTTCCCATAAGGTCATTTCATAATATCGCCTTTGGTGATTGGTTTGCAAACACTGTTTAAGTGCAGCTACCCCTCGGATGTTCCAAAGTCTTTTCTTGTTCATTTGATATATATTTTTTGCTCTCCTAGCTTGCTCATGTAACTGCTTAAAAATGATGAATATCCTTTCCTTCTGTTTTGTGCTCTTCCCAAACCAGCTAAATTTAACTCTTCCCCCCCCCCCTTAAACCGGCCAAAACCAGCTGGTGGTCAAATGCTGGCTGCTTCCGTGTTCTCAACTGGTTTCAAGAGCAATGAAAAACAATTTGACTGAGGATTGAACATGAGACTTGTCAAGACAACATGACCCAGGTCAACAGCTTTCCTCGGCATGGGTTAGGCACTTAGTGCCCAACCCATGCCGAGGAAAGCTGTTGACTCAGTCTTAATTCAAGAGGAAAAGGGTAAAATTTCTGAGATCTATTACAAATGTGCTTGCTCCTGGTGTACAGCCAAATATAATATTAAACCTTGTTGCTATATGCTGACCGTTTGGATGGATCAAGCACTGATATATTTGCACAGTACTATTGTATATTACTCACACCAGACAATTTTGTCACTTATTAACTATGATTAACTGTAAATAAATTCAATTCCATCCCATTCAACTCAATGATTTTCATGCTCTCGGCCTGTATCCATATTGTAATATAGCTAACAAACAAAGGGCAGGGGGGGGAGACAGAAAATAATCATATGTTTACGACGATGAGGACGATGATGATGATGACGGTAATAATTATAGCTTTAATTGAAGTTGTTAAGCAATATCATTTTAAAAACAATAATTTTGAACTTTCTATCTATGAAGAAACGAAACTAAATAAAAATATGCTGTATCAAGGATGCTTGAGATGTCATTAAATATTCAATATTAAAGTTTACATTTTACAGTGGTTACAATTCAGTAAGAATAAGAGTAAAGTTATAACTCTTGGGAAGAAACCAGATGGGAAAAAGTAATGGACACTTGGGCAGTTCCAAATTCTGGAAGGTAGAGAACAGTTGATCATAATTGGGGAGGTCGATGTGTATGAATACCTAGGCATTCAGATAAAAACAACAGCGGAAGGCATGTTCAGGTATCAGGTGGAGAAGATCAGAGAGAAAGCGAATCATCTGAAGGGAATGATAAGAACTGCGACTCTGAAAAGTTTCAACAGAGTGTACACACCAAGGGTATTATGGGATAGAATTGCAACACTAAGAATGATGTAAGGCTTGGATGTGATTTCAATAAGTGAGGGAGATATCCAGGGAATGGAGAGAGCACAGAATGAGATGGGGAATTGGATTCTGAGAGCACCACCATGTACAGCAACACAAGCATTTCTAGGAGATTTAGCATGGAAGAAAATGACAGAAAGGATTGCAATAGCAAAATTGAAGTAAGGGGTATCTACAAACAGTGAGTCAAAACAGGTGGTGCAGGAAAGTTTACAGTGGGGGTATCAATTAAACAAAATGGGGTCACAAAATAGATAAGTTGGCAGAGAGATGTGGATTGAAAGAATATTCTGAGGTTGATCATTGAAAAGTGCATATGGAGGAAACAGAAGTGGACAACAAGTGGGAAGGGAAAACGTAAGGTTTGTAGACAAGAGGCAGATGAGATAATGGATCATTGGCTGCTGTGGTGTGATGCATATACAGGTAAGGGAAGATTTTTTTTCAGAAAATGGCACAGGGAAGATCATAATTGCAAGAGTTTAAAAAAGCAGGTTCGGTGTACATAGGAAGAGGAACATGTAGCATGGGTCATATGTTTGAGGGCTGGCTTTCTGGGAGGCAGGAAAAGTATTAAAAGCATGCAAACCTACCTGGTAGAATGCTGGGGGAGAAGAAAGGGATTATAGAGCCATAGAGCAAAAGGGTAAATTAGAATTCCAGAGTAAAGGGAGGAAAGGGAATGGTGGTAGCCCATATAAGGGCTCCCCTGGGGGTGACCATGGGGAATGCCTGGGCCTTAGACGCGGGGATAGGGTGTGTGAGGCAAACCTTTTTTTCTCTGTGGGAGGAAAGTACAAGTGAAAGAGTGTGGCAGGGGATATAACCGGGACTAGGGACCCATCACAGCTGTGAAAGAGCGTGTGGTGAACTCTGTGACTCGGCTCTGGCCCTCACAAACATGAGAGCACAAGCTGTAAGAATTCCTTAAGAACTACCATGGTTTCCTCCGCCCCATCATCAAGTTATTAAAGTGTGTGTGTCAACACACACGTATTTGTTTTTCCTGAAATTCTTTATTTTGTCTGTGTGCCAACACAGACATATTGTTTTTCTTGGAATTCTTTCATTCTTTCTTTCTTTCTTTCTTTCTTTCTTTCTTTACAGGCAAATTTGTCCGACATTTCATTTGAAAAGTATTACACGTAGAAGCTCCAACGTTAGCACAGTTATACTTCTATAGATGAAGCCTGGCCTTTTTACAATGAGAGGTCATGCTCTTCAAAATTATGCAAATGAGGACTAATTAAAGTTTTAAAACTCCAAAATGTTATATACTATAGAAGATGTGGTTCCGAGTGTATAGGAGTTCGATCATAGCAAGGCAAAGGTCATCTCAAATGTCAAGGTCAAAGGTCAATTTTAGGCCAAAATGTCATTTTTGAGGTCAAGGTTCACTTCATGTAGAGGTCATTTCAAGGTCAAAGGCCACTTCCGATGGTGGCTTTCTTCTAGCCATAACTTGGTAAATTTTTATCCATTTGAACATGCTGGGCTCAAAATGTAGCTATTGTAACATTGCACATTTTTCAAATTTACATGTGACCTCTAAAGGATTAAGGTAAATGTTATTTGGACCTTTGAAAGTTTCATCCAGTCATAACTTTCCATTTCCATCCAATTCTAACTCTGTTGGACTCAAATTGTAGGTATTGCAACACTGCACATTTTTATGGAACGTGTAACCTCAGAAGGGCAAACGTCAAGGTCATTTGGCCCTTTGAAAGTTTCATCTTGCGATAACTTGGTCACTTTTCATCCTAATTCGTTCATGTTGGGCGTAAATTGTTGGTATTGTAACACTTTGTAATTAACATGTGACCTGTAAAGGTCAAAGCTCAAGGTCATTTGAACTTCGAAATTTGCATCCAGCCATAAGCTTAATATAATGTGAAGTACCAAAGGATATAAGTTGTAGCATTTAATATTTACAACTTTTGAAGGCACACAGACAGATTTGCTTTGAAGCAAATCTTTTTCCTAGTTTCTTTCTTCTTTCTTCATTATTGGCAAATTTGTCCGAGACTTTTCTCGTAGAAACTCCAAACTAGATGGTTATTGACCAGTGCGCATCGAATGAATATATAACAAAAGTTGTAGCAATTTAACTTATGCTAATTAGCAGCCTTGGAAATTTTAAAAATTGAATATCTTCAAAACCATTATAGATAGAGATAACATTCTAACTTTTACAAGGGGGTTATTGGCCATTGCGCAAAAAATGAATCCAAAGCAAGAGTTATAGCCGTTTAAATTATGCTAATTAGCAGCATTTGAAATTTTAAAACTTGAATATCTTCAAAACCATTACAGATAGAGATGTCATTTCAACTTCTACTAGGGGGTTGCTGACCATTGCACATGTAATGAATCTAAACAAAAATTGTAGCAATTTAATTATGCTAATTAGCAGTTTACGAAATTTTTAATCTTGACTATGTTCAACACTCTAATAAATAGAGATGTCATTCCAACTTCTACTAGGGTGTTGTTGCCCATTCGACCATAATGAATTAAAAATATAAGCTGTAGCAATTTAAATTATGTTAAATAGCACCACTAGAAAATTTAAATCTTGAATAACTTCAAAGCTATAATAGAGATGCCATTCCAACTTCTACTCCTGTGCTATGGACTAGTCGTACATTGCCATACTAATATGCTTTGAAGACGCACACACTGATTTGCTATGCAGCAAATCATCTTTCCTATTTTTTTCTCTCTCTCTTTATTTTCTCCTAGGTCATTGTCTCACACAGGACAACGGCAGATAAGCGGGAGCTACAGACATATTATTATTATTATTATTATTATTATTATTATTATTATTATTATTATTATTATTATTACAAGATGTAAAATACAAGAAAGTTCATAAACTCCAAATTTGCAAGATAAGCTTGTCATCATCAATCACTGTTCGAATTTATATGAAATTCCAGAACCCGTAAAAGAACATTGAGAAAACCCGAGCTTTAGTACGCTGGACTAGGACCAAACACGAGTGTAAATGCAGTGATCGTCATGTCATTAAGTGTAGCACGTGATATTCAATGCTTAGCCGCAATTTTGGGCACGGACCTTGAAGACAGTTTTAATGTACATCGTGTCTTTAACCCTGTCGCTATTTTGAGGTCACCAAAGCAAAGAGTGAATGACTTGAATGAACATGAGTGTTAAATCACTGTGATTGACTGGGGTCATTTTTGTGTAAACGTTCTAGCACCATTACATGATAGGAAGAGGATACATCCCAAGTTCAAGGGATTTATCTGGAATCCTGCTTTTTAAAATCCCGGAGCGAAGCGTAAGGATTTAAACATGCAGGATTCCAGATAAATCACGAGAACAAGGGATGTATCCTTTTTATACCATGCCTTCTTTGTTTTCACGAATATAAATGCATTTTAAGATGTATTCACCAAAGCAAATCAGTCCTGTGTTGAAATTTAGCCGCGGAAATTAAAGCAGGGATATATGTGTAAGCAGGTGACATATATATCCCTTGAGAAAACAAACGAGGCATGGTATAACAGTGCAATAACATAACCCTGCAGGTTAGATTACGGAAAACTGTATGCACAGTGTACAACCCTTGGCAAGTGGATGAACAGTTTATTAGACAATTAGTGGAATCGTGTGGTGACCTACAATACATTCACACATGAAAAAGTCTGATTCAGATATCTTTTCGTGTAATTTGCATATATCTTATGCACTACCTGATTATGTCAAGAGACAAGCACATTTAAAATACGCCATAGGGGTTTCGTTTATTACTTTTTTGCCTTTCTAATTTAAACTTACGTGTGACAAAGTCATGATCCTAGCTACCATTGGTTTATAATAAATAGCATGAGTGTCACATCATACTTTGTACATTACTTTAAATATCGACCGTTGGTCTGAAAGACAGGCTTTCATTTTACTTCTCTTCAATGAGAAACAAGTCGAGGCCACTTTAGTCTATCTTTAATTTATTGGTGACGTCACTGTATCGTTTATTCAGCTTTTTGAACGAACAAAGAGTGGCAGCAGAAACAGCCTTTTTTCCATTGAATTCGAAGCATGCATTTTAATCAGTTGTCATTATAGGCTCCAGTGATCAGTTCCAATGGCTTATCTCCTCAGAACAGCTTCATTTGTGTGATATAATAATGCCTTTGTCTTCGACTTCGGCATCTTTATTTGACGCGAATGATACACGCCTTGGTATTATCCCATACTGAAGTAGACGTAAATCTGTTTCATAATAATGAGCAAATCTGAGTACAGCTACCCGCCGGTAAATTTAGGTAAGAGGGTATTCACCATAGGGAGTCACCTTTCCCCATTCGACTTGTTAAGGTATCCCGGTAACGAGAATCAAAGTTGTCTTTGTTATCAACTTCTTGGGGAAGTTTTTTTTTTTTAATAAGATTGCGAAGGCCGGTGATAATAACAAACACATGAAACATTGTCCAGGAGCCAAGCTTTCGCTCAGACCTGGTCTTTACAAGACTGAAGTTTGACCAGTTTACATTTCTATATTAAGAGGAAAATGCTATATCTGATAACCGGTGACTTAGCTAGATGACAAACATTGCTGAGCATGCTCACCTTAGCTGAACAGGGGGTTTTCATATCAACTGGAATCCTGTGCTGCCACTTATGCTGTGATAAAGAACTTCACAGGAAGGAGGCAGGTTCAAGTATAAAGAGGGCCCAAATGGGGCTGCTATGATAAAAGTAACAACTCCATAAAGCAAAAAGCTTCACAAAAGTAATTTACTAAGTTTTAAAACATATAAAATTTCATTTCTTTTCAAAAAAAAGTGTTATTTCAGGATGAGTTAGTAATATAACTGGTACAAGTGCCCTCCTCATGGCGCAGCCATAGTTCCGTTGCCCAGCAACAGAGGGGACCAGCATTTCTCCAGTGAATCAGGTTAAATATGAATACCTCCTATTGCCTCATTGAATTTATTAATGAGTATTTTCAGGTTTGACTTGCCAAATATATGCGATTTCGGAACGCATATAAGCTATGAGTACGTACGTGTGTCTGTTGGTCCGTCTCTGTCTGTCTGTGTGAATATTTTGGACGGATCTTGGATATACCCAGATCCTTTCTTGCAGCGTCCGCAATAAGGGAATGGAAATTTGTTATTATCATTTATTGCGATTTCTAGCATGGGCATGTAGCCAATAATTTCACATCTGCATGTGCCTGCACACGCGTTTTACTGCAGATTATGTCAAGTTAGCTTATATTTCAAATATTTTGCACTCGTGCGCGTGCATGCATGGATATGTGTTTTTGCGTTTGATATTAACGATCGTTGTGTTCAGTAAATGGATGTTTTATTTATTATCTCATGATAAGTCGATGGTCTGTCAGCGGGGATTATCTGATGATATAAGGTTCTGTCGGATACGTTTATCATTTGGGACAAAGTAGGTTATGTGGATATCGCGAAAGAACCATGGTGATAAAAATGGCGTTATCTTGCCTTGGCTCAGTACGACCGATGATTGTTTACATGTACATCCCAATATGTCACTTAACGATGAGTTTATTATTATGATGAGAAACCAGATCACCATCAGCATCACAAAAATTTAAGACAATAAACTAAATTTTGGAAAAAAAATAGCCGAATGCTTTAATGTAGAGCTGTCATGAACCTGCACTGCATTTTCCCATTCCCATGAATCACTGTTTGGGGCATTTCCTAACGTATATTGTGTGCCTGCCGGGTTTTTTTTTTTTTTGGTTTTGTTTTTTGTTTTTTTTTTTGGGGGGGTGTTTTTGTTTTTTTCAGTTCTTTCTTTTGTTGTTCTTCAAATATTGACTTCGTCTGTCTTTCAAGTTATTTCTTACTTTAATCAGAAGACATGTATATTACGGAACGCCATTTTTCTTTTCTTTAGTATTTAGACACGTGTTTCATTTTTTCATCTTACAGTTAAATATATTTGTTCGTATGATCAAATATTTTACAACATATACAAATCGATTTCATCATATGCCTTAATGTATTGACATATATGATCAAATACCTTAAGTCACAGGATTGAATCGATTTATCACCAAATCTGTCGCCTTGGTGTGATGGTGCTCCCCAGAAATAGCAGTTTTCATAACCTGCCATATTGCTGATTCCAGTCCCTCGGGGGCATTGTCATGCGCAATAACAGCCTCCGCTTTCCAAACTATTAGCAATTTGCACACTTTTTTTTCAAAGGAAAAAGTACTTTTAATGAGGCAAAGACACAATATGGACATGCTGTACTAGGTAATACATGTTTTTCCTTTTTGTACAGATATGCGACAGCGAGAAGCAGCAGGTTGCATTATTACAATAGAGATGCATCCATTTTATTTGTTGGGAAAAGGAGTCCACTGAATTTTATCATAGGATAAAATACATACGATTATATGTTTTAATCGATTTGGTATGTTTAAGGTTGTTACATATGTTCAGATGATCAAATACATTTGGTCATATGTTCAAATATTCAATAATATGTTTGTTCACATATCCATACAAATATTTGAAATTGTCAAATATTTGATCATATAAACAAATACTTGGACATAAGAACAAATAGTTTAAAACATGAGTTATATTTGAACATATGATCAATTCAATTGATATAGGATGAAATCAATTCCTCATACGATCAAATCCATTTAGTCAAATGAATGAACATTACATTTATTTATAGGATTCAATGGGCTTATCACGCGACTAAATCTTTGATTGTATAACGAAATACTGATGAAAATGATAAAGGCATTTCATTATATATATATATAAATTAATTGTGTACCAAATGTTAGGAGCAGGTTACCTGCACGTGTATATACATATACCTATATATGATTGTAAATACATCTATTTCAAAACCTGGAGGACCCCTTCAATATCCAGGAGTTGTTGAGGGAGTCTTCGGATATGCAAACGTGCAGAGATACACTGGACTTTACACGACATCCTATCTGAAAAGAATAGTTGAGAACAAATATGACGATCAATAAATTATAGTTTTTCAGTTGAATAAAATGTTTGTCTCAGTAATGTGCAACTACACTGCAGCAAATATGTCAGTGTTGGATTCGTCCGCAAGATTAGCACTACTACATATAATTTCCAGAAGTCTGTCACCGCAAAGAGTTAATACATGTAGCAGATTTGGTCAAACACCAGAAGTGAGCGCTTTTGTAATATATCTCAGAAATTTAAGATTACGTAGTGCGTGAATAGGACAAACAAACAAAAAACGATGTGTGTTCCTTTAACCAGCTACACTAACAAACTACAGAGGGCAAAATAATACATAACATCAAATAAATGGAAATTGAGTTTTGAACATTTAAGGCGTAGCTATGCCTGAATAATGTTTGCAAAACTGTCGTCAAACGTGAAATATCTAGGAATTTCGTAACGTGCCTTGAAGATTAAAAGTGTAGGAGACCCTTTAACCTCATTCCGAAGGCAAATAGTAAAATACGGGAAAAAATGAAGCACTGACCAGTTCCACATTACATTTGCCTAAGTTAAAGGGGATTTCTGCGAAGTCTTCCTGCATGAGTTTGGAATTGAATCATTAAGGTTGTCGGGAGTAAGATTATATTGTATGGAAGAACACAAGTCTTAACGATTTCTTCCAGTTTGTAGCCGCTCGCAACCTTTTTCAGCAAGCAGTCTACCGATTGACGTAAATTCAAGACACCAATGCTCTCTTTGTATGCAACAACACTATGCAAGGCGCCAATGCTCTCTTTGTATGCAGGAACGCTAGTCTTAACGATTTCTTCCGGTTTGTAGCGACTCACAACCTCTTTCAGCAAGCAGTGTACCGATTCACGTAAATTCAGGGCGCCAATGCGCTCTCTCTCTCTCTCTCTCTCTCTCTCTCTCTCTCTCTCTCTCTCTCTCTCTCTCTCTCTCTCTCTCTCTCTCTCTCTCTCTCTCTCTCTCTCTCTCTCTCTCTCTCTCTCTCGCCCTCTCTCTCTCTGCATATATATACATACATACAAACATACATATGTTAAATCAGTCATGCAACATCCTTAAACCCATTATCAAAAACATTCAGGATAACGTAAACCACCACAAAAATGGTTTGACATGTCATGCCTATATCCACGGCAAAACATGTTTACGACTTTGCAAAAAACAGAGAATAAAACAAACCAAAAATATCTTTTGAGAAATCAAATATCAATGAATTGTGACCATTCAAACTCTTGTGGAAGACCCAACAGAGGGATATGTTCACCAACTTTGAAGTGAACCTGGTTGACGTCTTTGGAGAAGACCAGAAGCCAAAAGCGTCAAATACCGATTCCCATTGACTTACATAGTAATTAATAGGAATGTATGCAATAACCGATAACTACCCAGATTTTGAAAAAAAAAAAATGTTACAATCAAACATTAATACCTACACCACCTTGTGAACAGTTTTTTTTCCTTTGGATAAGGTATAGTCACTCAGTTTCAGAATTACCTGGGTGTCAGTTTTGGAGAAGTCGGATATAGCTGAAACGCACACAAAAATTATACACATAGAAAAGGGGCACTGGGTGGACAAAATTAGGCTTTCAGGTACTCAGAATTGTCCAATGTAATTTCAAAACATTTGACAGAGCGGTTTTCGGTTTTGTACCAGATTGTTCAAGATGTGGCCAAAATAAACAAAAACGTCATAAATAATCTTAATATCATTGGAGCTTAACACTTTTGGATAAAATTGATAAAGTTTATCGAAGGCAGGTCCCCGCCAAGTCGGAAGAGGACCCGGCCAATGGTTTCGGAGAAAAAGCCGACAATGTAAATTCTGGAGGGACGCCGACGGACGGAAGGACGACGGGCGACAGACCATCCTGGTCAGTCAGCTGAGGTAGCATGGTTATGACTGCACAGTGATATCAAGAAACGAAGGACAACAAACCAGTACTATGACTATAAACTCTATAATGATTGCTACAACAGAAAAGCAGCAATACTGTTATCGTGACAATAACCCCATACAGTGTTCTATGACTATAACCTCTAGTGTGACATCTACGTAAGAAAACCAGTTCTCTCATTGCTATGACTGTGACCCGCAAGAATGAAATCAACAACAACAAAAACAAAAACAAAAAAAAACAATAATACCATGTGCCATGACTATAACCTATGCATTGAAATTAACAGAGGTTAAACAACAACAACAAAAACAACAACAACAACAACAACAACAACAACAGTATGATGCCTCTAAAGAAGATCGTGACAAATTTTCCCGTATGTTTTGCCACCAGGAGTTGAAAATTGGAACGCATGGGTTCCTTCAAGTATTTGGACTGCAGAAAATATGTGTATATTACAGAAAAATATCAAAGTGTAGACTTCCTACGTATAATGATATAAGAAAATAATGCCTGTCAAGTTCAAGGAAGAAAGTTTTTACTCCCGGTGTCAATTTTAAGTGTAATTACACTTATGTTGATCAGGTACCTTAAGGTTTGGCTTGGCATTGGACAGGAAAGAGGAGATTTAGACACAGAGCCCGTCCACCAACACCTGTAACATAAACAAAACGTCTTTCAGAAACCAGTTATTAATATCATCTGATAATTTCACAAGCCTATTATTTTAAGACTGTGTCACTTACAAAAAATTCTCATTTCAAAGTCGGATATGGGGTAGTTAATAAATTTAAGAGAGGAATGTTGCCAGGATGTATTAGTTTCTCGTAACACTTTGTGCCAATCTAGCGTCGTGAGATATACAAATGGCGAGCACAATCTAAAAACAAAAACAAAAACAAAAAAAGCAAAAAACTTGTTTGTCCGGATAAATTTATTGGAAATATCGATTTCAAAAACGGGCAAAAATATTTTGATATTTTTGATGATCTATTCAATTCAATGTTCTGTGTTTACGAATGGGTGGACCGCACCAAGCGTATCATTTTACAGTCGCACGGATGATCTTACTGTCTCACATCAATGATATTACTGCCCTGTCTTACTACCCTGTCTCACACCAATGATCTTACAACTCTGTTTCACACCAATGGTCTTACTGCCCTGTCTCACATCAATGATCTCAATGCCCTGTCTTACACGCATGATCTTACTGCCCAATCTCAGACCTATGATCTTACCGCCCTGTCTCACACCAATGATCTTATTGCCCTGTCTCACACCTATGATCTTACTGCCCTGCCTCACATCCATGATCTAACTGCCCTGTCTTACATCAATGATCTTACTGCCCTTTCTCACGCCTATGATCTTACTGCCCTGTCTCATACCAATGTTCTTATAGCCCTGTCTCACATGTATGTAACACAACATAATATTCTTGGTGTCAAAATTTTAATTCGAGCACATCTTTTACAGTTTCAGTATCTTGATTTACAGTGTGAATCTACCATTTTTTTTTCACTTGCATCAAATATAATATTACACAGACTTGTAAAGGTATATTCCAGTAATATAGTGCAAAATTTTGTCTAAATAATACTTTGATCAACTCTGAGTTTCAAATGTCATAATCAAACCATCAACTGCAGCAGATACTGTTTCATAAAATTTTAACATGGCGGCAGGCTTAATTAAATATCAGAGGCAGACCCCGAACATGAAAAGTAAATAACGGTAAACTGAAAATATTACCTTTTGTCAATCCATCTTGGGTAGTAAATTTGAGTAAAATTTTATTGATTAAAAGTAGTACACTTTTTGAAAATGCTAGACATGTATCCGCCAGTATTCGGTAATCACAACAATTTGCCCTGCCATACCGAACTAAGTGCCGATAGGAAGTCAACATATCATATAAATACGTGTTGCTCCCAAATGCTTTTACTCACTTTCAATTCATATTTGGAGTAAGTGTATTCCTGGGCTGTCAATTTTGCCACAAATACAATGTGTTACCAGCTCCTGAGTTCGTTTAAACTATAGTACGCTATTTTGGAATATAAGTTAAACATGTATATATTTAATCGAATCAGATTCAGTTTAAATTGTTTTATAATTCAGAAATATAATTGTTCGACACTATTAAACCTATAGAAAAACATAAAAGACCATAGCTAAGCAAAGAAATTGGAAAGTGGATCTCAAAAGGATGTGCCGGCTTAACATCAGTTTATCCCAGCAATACTAGGTAAATAAAAATTACAACAGTATTCATATTTAAAACCTTCTGAAGTTTTTGATATATTGAGGTACGGTTTTATATGTATATATATATATATGTATATATGTATATATATATATATATATATATATATATATATATATATATATATATAGATAGATATATATGTCCTTCAAATTTGACTTGCAGTAGTTCCTCTGCCTTATTTTCCGAATAGCTAAGTATTAAAGCTGAAACTTCCTTGAGTTGTTATTTGAGATTGTGACTCGTTCCTCGACCAAACATATTTATAACACTTAAAGGAAAAAATATTCATTTTCTGAGTTTGCTCTGCATGAACACGATAGAGACTCAACAACACATATTCTGTGGAAGTTACCTGTCAGTTCAAAGCTATCCGTTCTCATTCTAGTATGGATGACAGTAATTTTTGATTCTCCAATATAACATAATTTTACTGAAAGGTTTCTGGCGCTCAAGACTGAAGTCTGGTTGGCGCAGAACATCGGCGAGGTTCGATCATGGTTTGCGGGAATGACGTAAAAACGAGCTCGCAAACAAGGACAAGGTCTGGATCACGTTGCCGAATATTATTCCCAGGAACTCACCGCGTATTGCTTCACGTTCAAAATACTTCGTGAATTGTCCCCCCAATACGGATATAAACACTATGTAAACATCACGGATTTGGTTTTCGAGATTTTGCTACAAAATTATAAACACCTTGGCCAAAGAAACGTCGAGAAAGTGAATTTAAAACATAACCAGTGCGTATCGATAAACAAATTGCTGGATAATGAGTGCCCCTAATCTCCCCATTCAAATTGACTAACACAAGCAACCACTGAAAATACCACATACTAAACGATTTTG
>OZ026615.1:94724917-94745917 GCA_964020975.1 Hermodice carunculata | reverse complement strand
CAACACATAACTTATTATTGAAAATTCATACTGCCTTGGCCGGCTGGTCAAAATTTTCTGTCTCGAAAAGAAAAACCAGGTCGATTCGGCAAAGGAAATACTCACACATTTTGAAGAATGACGATGAAAAACTTTTTTTATTTTTGAAGAGTTGTCAGGCTGTTGAAGCCATGCACAAATTTAGAATCGCTTTTGGATGATATTATGAAAACCGATGGTGTGTCTACATTGATATCGACACGGAATTAGACCGAACTATCTCTTTTAGGGCAAGGACAGTTTCATTTGAAACTTGTTTTTGCCTCGAGGCTATAGGAAGGAGCTTTCACCCAGTGTTACAAATGTAAAATCGTTGACTGAGTTCAAGATTAAAATTACAATTGTTGTTCAATGATCATTCAAAGAAGTTGAGCTGTTTTATGTCGACAAAATTGTATTCCTGCCGTTTTGCATGCGACACTCAGTAATGGCCGCACCAAGATAAATGCTTATTTATTCAAAGTAAGGGCAGAAAACTCAGGTAATGGTGAATGTTGCAAGGCATCGAAGATGTCTGGTATTACATTTTTGTTTGCCAGGGTTATACAGTTCACCAGGATTATTTACATTGAGTTGTGCCTAGTATGCCACTTGACCTTACCGAATGTTCTATATATGGTGCTTCTACTGCTGCCTCGAAAAC
This sequence comes from Hermodice carunculata, assembly GCA_964020975.1. Taxonomy (NCBI): domain Eukaryota; kingdom Metazoa; phylum Annelida; class Polychaeta; order Eunicida; family Amphinomidae; genus Hermodice; species Hermodice carunculata. The sequence goes on along the minus strand of OZ026615.1, from coordinate 94,745,235 downwards.
AAGTCCTTATTTCTCCCTGTTCGTGATAGTAGATAATAACTCTTACGTTTTATTCAAATGTCATAACGTGATTTATTAACATTTTCTGCTGAATATCATGTGCAAAATATACAGAAAATATTTATAGATTAATATACGCTGATTTACTGTGCCAGGTCGCAATATCTGTCTCACGTTATGGTGTTGTCTTACTTTGACATGTTCAACACAGCGCGATGGTCATCACTGCAGCAGCCAGCATGTCCAAGCCGTTCAGCCAGCTGACCATCTTGGCTGTTGCAGTGAAATCATCATACTCATCCTTGTGGTCTTCCGTCGTCCTGTCTTTGTGTATGTTTCCAGCAAGGGAAAGTTATGTAGAGCACAGTTTCCCTTCCCAATTGTTTTCTTTGAATATAACATGTGTAAATCGTTATTACAGTTTATGTTCAAAACGTTATCACAGAATAACTTCCACTAGAATTATTTCTCTGTTTCATATGGTGTAATTGGGTAATTATACTAGGTCTATGTATATTTGTATCATGTGATGCAGCGCTGTTGTTTTCATGTATCTTTGTTCTTGTATCTTTGCTGTTTTGATGTATTTTTGTTATATCTTTTTCGCTTTAAACACGAATAAAGCACATTAGAAGTTACAGTATAACATCTGCTAGTAGGGAGTCATTCTTCCGCTGCCGCCTCATAAAGAGGTTTTTATAAAGCCGTGAAACATCGATCCGGTAACGTTTCAGAAGTACTATATGAATTGCAAACAAAAATACTAAAGCACCGATAAATGGCCATCCACATATTTAGGAACCCATTTGGCATGCGATCAACTCCAAAGGTTCTCCCTTTCGCAGTTTCTGAACACCACAATTGATATTTTTACAATAATTCTGCGTCATGATAACCTGACGTTTAGCTCGTGGTTGTATTTGTATTTGTTCATGTATTTTGGCATTTTTGTTTGTGTATTTGCAGAGTATCGATGCAAAATATATAAATGTAAACACATTTACAAATATCTCGTTTGAGTATAAGAAATGCCATATTAAAATCATTTTTCAAATCACACAAGATTGAAAAATTATTAAGCGCAATTACTTTCCTTCTTGATGCTGCCTTTGTTCAATCTGAGCCATTGATACTTCAACAATGTTAAGACACCTCCATGAGCAGTAATTGTTGCGTCTACTCGCTGATCTACATAATGCTTGGCTTAAGTATGGATTCATGCAGCAATTAATACAAGAAAATTTTCCAATAGCAAAACAAATTAAGGATTCAAATTAAACATGCCGAAGCTAGACAGAGAGGATTCTATCGGCAGATAGAAGGCCCAGGGTCTGTTACAGTATTTTGCATGCCGATACAATCTTCTCTGTCACTCTCAGTCGTTTTGTAATGAAACCATGATATACGTTTTATACGATAGGGCACTCTAAAATTCACAACATTTCTCCAAATGTCGACAAATTCAACTTCCTTGTGCTGGATTGTAGTGCAACCAGGGTAACCTTGCATGTTCTGCTCAACATGAAAACGAGGTAGGACTCGTATTGCAGGATACAAGACAGGTGACATGACATTGTTTGTACTTATGACTGGCGAACCACTGCCATATATATTGTAATGCCAAATGTATTGACGATGCCGGTGGCTCTACGGGAACCCATGTGGCTTGAGTCTTGGCCACAAGCTGTTCATAAAACTCAGCCACAAAAGGTGAAAAGGGGCTGGGGGTGCATTGCCGCTTGTCCTCCAGAGACAAGCCCCAGCAGGACAGAGCAACAGCCTCATGCCTCTTCACCTATGGTGGGACCATACCTTGGACACCAACCAGGCTCTAAATCAGGGCTTTGACATGGTCATAGCCCATCGAGGGACCAAGTGCTGTGTCCATTGGAATGGAGGCCTTACCTTTTGCAGAACCCTTTTTGCTGGCTCTCTGCACCTGTCAGAATGCGAACAGCATGATGGATGACAGCTCGACCATGGTCGAGATTGGCTAACAGCCCATCTTCAACCTCAGTGTCCAGGTCTGAGGCCATCGGACTTGCAAGGGGAGCAGTAATGCCCAAAGCCTCATCAAACAACAAGTTATGCATGGGCAATAGGGCAGCCACTTGGGACAGCAGGGGATCTGTCCCCACACCTAGTGCTGGGGAAGCAAGAATTTTTCGCAGAAGTTGTTGCAACCACAAACGCTGCGTCCACCTGATAAGCCCACAAGGGGCTGGGAAGGGGAGGTTCTAGGGATCCATGCACAGGTATCTCAGCAGCCACCGATAAAAATGTCTGCTGGCTGGAGAGATCCTGCTGTGTCTCTGAGAGACTCGTATCTAGGAGCACTGCTGCCATTGACTCAGTAGCCTGCAGGCAGGAGGGTCTGGAGGGAGTTCAATGAACTCTTGAACCTCAGTGCCAAGAGACAACTGGCTCAAGGCAGAAGCAGCCAGCTGCTCAGCTGTCCTAGTCTGCTCAGACTCTGCTGCAGTGACAGCCAATGCAGCAGAAGACAGAGTCTCTGACTGCAAACGCTGTTCCTTGCAGAGCTTGAGTTCCACTTGCCACTCAATAGAGAGTGGCAGCATACCTGGCTCAAACATAGGGATTGTGGAATCATTAACTGCTCTCTCTGGTGCAGAGGGGACTGTCATCACTGCTGGTGGTAAAAATAAGGTATCACCTGGACTGCGATAGGTGCCAACCCCACCAGGGCCAAAGACCCACTGATGGCAGAAGGATCGCCTACAGACCTGGGTGTCAACCTTCTATCTCCCCTTTGCCTTGACTTACAAACCAAGCTCTTGGACCAAAAAGCTCAGGAAGATTGCCTGGGCACCAGTGGTTTGCCAAGCACTCTGGACTTAAGATCTGAGTGCTCAGAGCTGGGCTCTCAGACGGGCTAGGGTACAACCGGCTTTCCGTACTTCTCAGACGTATGATCTGAGTGCTCAGACTCGAGCACTCTGACTGGTTGAGGTTTCCGAATACCCAGACAGGAACCTGAGGGTTTCCATTCCAGACACACTGGTTTGCCTGGCTGATGTTGCAGGCCCTCATATCCCGAAGATCAACATCTCAACAGCTGTAGCCAACACTCAGCTGATTTCTTCAAAGCTGACTCTGAAGAAGACGCAGCCTGTGGCTGAGAGGGGGCTAGTAGGGCACGAATCATCTCAGCCTGTATCTACATGCTATTTAATGTAAACTCCAAAACAAGGGCAAGCTTTGGGTCAGTGCCAGGGGCAGCAGTGGGTGACCTTGGTGGCAAAGATGGGTGCTTGTGATCCCCACGAGGTGGTCACTTGTTTCCCAAGTTTTGACTCCAACGTCTCTTCACCTTACTCCCCTGAGGGGTTTCTAGTGTCAACACATCAGCCACATGAAACGGTGAAAGAACAGCATGGCTGAGTCTACGCTTTTTCTCATGGGGAGTCATTGGTGAGGACTCAACAGAGTCAGTTGTTTCAGCTCGACATTACACATTGCACAATGAGACTTTCTCCTTGCCTCCTCAAAGGGCAGCCATCTGTCCTCTCCCCTATTCTGATAGTGTTTACAAGTTCTCTCGGGAGAGCAAACTTGACTCAACTGCAGGCAACAACCAAAGCAGTATGGATGGTCATCCCAAGCCGCTATGTAGTGGTTCCGTGAATCCAACAAGGATGTAGACAGAGTGGTCACTGGATCAACACCCACAGCTTGACTCCAAAAGGAAGCAATTGCTTGGTGTGCACCACTTTCCCTCTCTGCGATCTGTGTGTCGAGACACTATCTTGAAAATCTAGGTTTGAGCCAACAACCAGCTTTATTCCCAACTGTTTCAGAGGTATCCATATACATAGATCAGCTGTCTAGGTTTCCGAAGATTTCCAGACCACTGAGAACAGATTTTTTGCAAATTTGGGTGTGCATAAAGCACTATAGCAGTAAGTGTGAACAAAAAGGAGCTTCAACTCGAAAGAGCAAGCCAGTAATGGCGCCCAAAAGAGGAAGGATAAAACGGGAGCATGCGCACCTGGTGTCATCACCAGTTCCGATGGAACTGAGCGATGGCTCCACGGAACCTTCAGGTTTTCAGGAATCAAGGAAGTTAACTGACCTCGATTTCATGGGCGTTCAGCTTAGACACCAGAGGTCCTGACAAAGAGTGGTCGAGAGGTAACGTTATGTAGTGAATATGCCTGAAGTTCTGAATAAGGATAACAATAACTTGATTTTGGATCATGTCAAAAACTGGGTTTGGACTAATCAGACCTAGTATAGAGAGACCCCATCGTTTTAGCAGAGTCACATAGAAACATGACAAACCAGGAGCCATCATGGCAAAGTTGGCTATAGGTCGCTCCAGACAAAGATTATTTGGTACAAAAAGAAAGAAAGAAAGAAAGAAAGAAAGAAAGAAAGAAAGAAAGAATACTAAAATCGGTCATGAGGGATTTGGTGATTTCTTTCATGATAACAAAATGATATATTTTGATCAATTGTTGCACTGTTTTCGTTTGTATGCTGATGATTTTCTACTCGAAATCTGTTTTACAAACAAAATTAGACTCGGATGTGTCATTGAAATATTGTATGAAACGTCATTTTCTCAGAGACAAGCATAATAGAATTTGATAATGCTGTATCCCACGCATCAGTTGTAACAATAATTTGCTGGAGGTTGTTTAACCATTTAAATACCTCGGCCTATTTATCTAGCAGGACAGGCAAATAAAGCTCTCTTCTCCATTCTGAAATGTAATATCATGCTATGGGGATGCTAACATCTGTTTGTATGTTAAAGATGTTTGATTCTCAAATCCTTCCAATACTGAAGTGTGGAAAAGAGATATATAAACAGACCGAAAACCTCAGGTAAAAGAAAACGTACAAATGGGATTTCTTAGACGAATGCTTGATGTCAGAATTCTGACCCCAGCCCCTGATATTTATACGGACACTGGTAGCCTACCAGGTTTCACCTCATTTTAAGGCAACAGTTTATGTTAATTACATACTGGCTTCGCACGCTTGAACCACAGAGGGACCATATTCTGAAATGCGCCAATAATACCTTACGCATTGAGAGCGGCAACGTAACTGGTGTTCACCTTTGGCCAAAACATCATCTTCATGTTATTTAAGTAATTACTGGTATAGTCAAAGTGTGGAATATGTTTGCGCATTTTCGGTTGTCTTTAAAGAAAACCTTTCTGGTGGCGGTATGAAACACACTGAGACTTCTCTTTGCCTGCTTAAGAATGATAACAAAATACGACCCATAAGAGGCTGAAGAATGAATTTTGTATGCAATCTCATCATTTTAATGTACGTAGTGTGGTATGTATGCAGTGTATAGCCCGAGTAAGCTGGAGCTCACATGATCCAAATATTAAACTAAAACGGCATACCAGACCTAAACGTGACGTCGCTGATCGAATCTGTTGTAGATGGAATTTAGGAGTGGTAAATGAGATGCATTTTGGGGGGTTGATTTTTTGGCTTACTTGTAAGGCTTTACCATTGTGAATTTATTTCCATCATGTCAAATCAAACTCAAATACATATAGCCACTATTCCACCTCTCGTCGACAACCTGCCACATTCAAATCTGTGAAATCCTTCTAACATATTTATGAAACTGAGACAAAACTCATCTGTTTCTGCCCACCTAGTTTAGAGCTATTTCTGAACACCTTAAAGTGGAAGCTGTGAAGCTAGTGTCCAGTGAGACTGGCAACTTTGGATCGCAATTACCCATTTGATGTTTTCACAAGTACATTAAATCCATATATATTTTCTGATTATTACATATCCATATATTGGTATCCATAGAGTTTTTTTGCAGGATTGGAATTTTTTGAGATTTTCTAGCATTTTTTCTGACTTGGTAGGATTTTCACATTTTTCGTGCCGAATTCCAAAATTGTTTTTTTTTTCAGTTGAAATCAGAAGAAATTTGAAATATATATCCATGTCCAGGATCTAATTCAATGGTTAGTCCTGAAATGGCATAAATAAAAAGTTATAAAATTTTTAATTTAGTCCTGACAAGTTGTTCATTTTCCTGCTATAAATTGCTCCAAATGTCACAGAAGAAGTTGTCAGAAAAAAAAATCCTGAGAACTGTTCCTGGATATGATATTTTTCTTTTAACGCCGTTGATTTTAATGTGATAGGGCAATTCGTACGTTTGTGAGGCGAGATACAAATGGCAGAGGTGGAGCAAAAAACAGTTCCGAGAAAATAGCATTGAAAGAAAAAGTTGACAATTTTTACACACTTATGGATGTAATATGACACATACTCATTTTTTTCTGTCCTGTGTTTGAGTTATTCTGTGAAGTAAACTTGCAGCTTTAACTCTGTAATGTTGTCATTAAACAAAAGTATATTTTGTGGCTTAAATCTCAACTTTTTTTTAACTTGGGAACACCACACTTGGCTTGTTTGGGTGTGGGTTCACATGCAGCTTTCCATATTTGGGGACCAGTAAATGGAATGTGCTAATTTGTTTTTACATTAATAGGGAATTTCAAAGTAATCAGAACAATGGTAGTGATTAGTCTGAACTGGCCCATTCTTCTCTCCACGATTAATGGTTTCCTGTGAGTGACCCTTGTCAATAGCTCAATTGGTTTCCAAGGGTCATGGACTAATGACTGTGCAAACAATGACATGGTTCATTATCATGCCCTTGAAAACAAACCCAGGTGTCCGTCACTGCTTAAACTTTTCATGGTAAACAAAAGTTTTGAGATCAATTATCTCATATAAATTTTATGTTCACACATCTGAGTTTTTGGGAGCATGTAGTTTAAGTATCAGACTCTCCAAAAATGTGAAAAAAGTGATAAGAGGTTATCCAAAGGTGCCGGCTTCAGATCCTCCATCTTAAGACGTGTAGCACAACCACTGTTTTCGTGCCTTGCGGGAGTACAGACACACAATCGCTGTGGTCCTGATTTTGGTGATTGCAACTTCACTTTTTCACTTCCATTTTTGCCTGTTCCTGATTTATTTACCTTTTCCATGTTTCTTTCTTGTTACATGTTTATCTTTCTTGTATAGACCAAATTGTATCTTTCATCGTCCATAAATTTACTCAACTTCAAGCGGCCCAGGCGTTATAGTTGTACCATCTATAACATTATACGTGACAACTACCTTAAAACTTTCTGTCCTACATGCTTAAATTAATAATAATAATAATAATGATGATGATGATGATGATGATGATGATGATGATGATGATGATGATGATAATAATAATAATAGTAATAATAATTTATTGCGCCTCATTTTTTTTCAGGGAAATGCAAACAAATACATATGACGCGATGTGCCATACAGCTAGTACATCGAGATAAAAAGCGTGGTGTCCGGAAATCAAACTATAATAGTACATACAAATAAACATACATCAAGATGCTTTAGTGCAACCAAGAATGCTCTGCTGAGTTTCTATCAGTGTAGTGGCCGCTATAAACCACTTAACTGAGGATGTCCGAGAACATGTCAGGGTCACCAGCCAAAGTACCATACTCCCATATTGTACGCTTCTAAAAACTATTTGAACGTTTACTCAATCAAATTTGGGAAAAACAAAAGCAGACAAAAAAAGGAATCATAGATAATGTAGTGACCGTGACACGAGCTTTTGCGCTCACTGTCCCCATTCAGTGTCGGTCAACAAGACAAGCTGCGACAGAGAGATCAAAAGGCCACTGGGTCCATCAAACCTGGTGTTGTTTTGAATAGCACCCTGGACTCTAGTATTCACAATTCTGGCTTCAAACCCGGCCCACCTGCACATCATTTTTTTTTTCATTGAAAGGTGCGGTCAAAAATGTCTCTGTTCCACTGGCACTTCAAATCTGTCGGGTGGATATATTAAAACTACAAAAGAAGATTTGATTCAATGCATATCTATCTGTGTGCCTTCTTAGCAATATTTAAATTAAAATTCTACAATATTGATATTGTGTCCATAAGTTATGCATGCAGAAACATATAAGAGATAATAAGAATGACACAAGCAGCCTTTCAAGTGTTGAATCTGGTACATTTCCTGACTTGAAATGAAGAACTAATTGTGCATGATAATCGAAATATAATTGGCAAATTTTAACTTCAATGGTCTTTGCATCCTATCTTTTGATGTCAGTAATCCATTCTCTATAGGACGTCGAGTCTTTTGGAAACACAGGTGTTGCTTGCCTCCGTTTCGAGACCTGTTACAGTGGGGTACACTGGAGTGTTTTGGCATGAAGCTCACATGGCTACACTTTTACGGTGCTTTTTTTATTTCTGTGCGCTGCAGGCCGGGAAGCTTTTCAATGAAGTGACCTTCTCGGCTACCCCCTCCGCTCCCCCCCCCCCCCAAAAAAGAATGTTTTTCAAACACCAAGATTTCCCAGTGTGATCGTGCCTTATATGGATCCATGCATATCATTTTATCCCACAGGATATGATTACTTCCATTGAACATTTTGAAAATATCAAAATTGGACTTCATCTGCGTGCCGGAGCGCTGCAAGCCTAAGCCAAATGAAACGTCACTACTTTTTCGTGGTTGATAAGCTGGCTATTTCATTCGAAACAGTTTTCAGTACGGGTGGTAACTCACTAAATATATATATATATATATATATATATATATATATATATATATATATATATATATATATATATATACAAGTAAAAGGATATATATATCCTTCTATTTGATCATTTCTGACCATGTTTGTGAGACTGTTTGTTATGTTACAACCGCAGGTCTGCACTAGTCCCCTCAGCGGCTAGACAACGGAACTATGCTTTTCCACCATGATGGCACTAATTTGCCTGTTATGTTATTTAACCATCCAGAAATAACACTTTTCTACCAGACAATTGGGATTTTATATATCTTGTGCGTTTCAAAACTTGGTGAATGACTTGTCTTAGGGATGGTTTAACATTTTCATTATTTGTTTATTTATTTAGTACTTACAGTACGCAAGGGGGAGGGGATTAAATGGGTCTGTACACTTTCTCAAAATATGGAAAATCAAGGTCAAACTTTGGCCTGTTTTGTGCAATTTTGCTGTTATTTTGGGGGAAAATCATCATTTTTTAAGTACTAAGTTGGGGGAGAGAGTGGGTCATGAAATTTAGTACATTGAGTACTGATTGAAAAATTATGATAATGTTGAGCCATCCTTCTCTCTCTCTCTCTCTCTCTCTCTCTCTCTCTCTCTCTCTCTCTCTCTCTCTCTCTCTCTCTCTCTCAAATTGCCACATTAATCAAAGAAGCTCATTTTAGCCTGCTTAATACATGAACTTGCCTTCTTCCTGTCAAGTTCTTTGCTTCTAGGTTGCAACAGAGGTTCCCAGTAATTAGGAATACCACTTTTTACGATAATAGCCTACCCAGTGGTCACGGAGGCAGACGCATGGAGTGCATTTGTACACAGGGCCATGACACAGCAGTTGCATGGCCAGGTGGACAACTACCGGATTCAGACTCAGATTCAGATTCATTTGCACATTCAGACTCACTTTTATCTTGACCATATGAATATACAGAATTGTACACAATCGATACATATAACTGTACACAATCGATACATATAAACCAAAACAGGTCAAGGAACACCTTGGTCAGTTACATAGTATAATCTATAGCCTTTACATAATAATAAAGTATGGTTACATAACATTATGTCAACCAAGATGGCGTTGCCATGTCGATCTTATTATTTAACAGCCACATTACTGTATCTTCATAATTCACATCAATTTTCTTTACATATATAGCAGTTTTGTATAGAACAAGTATATTCATAGCTGTTTAGAAAAGTGAGATTTGATGTTTTGAAAAATCTTGAAGACTATACGTGTGAACTTTTATTCAGTGAGCCAGAAGAACTTGAATGTATGGCATGTTTATAAAAAGTGCCACCGACTGATTGAATCAACTACTGCCCAATCTATTTTTTTTGGGGGGGAGTGTCTCCAAAGTCTTTGAACTACTGATATATAATGCCGTATATGAATAGAAAATTTTCTGGACTCAAGTTTTACAACTCCATACATATTGTTCATAAAATCTATAATCTCTGTGAACATTCTAAAGAAACTGGAATGGTCATTCCGGGCGTGTTTGAGGCCTTTGATAAGATATGGCACTCTGGCATTCCCTTTAAATTCGTCAATTAGGTGTTTTAGAAAATCACGAAATGGCATCTCGTATTTTACCACATAGCCATAGATGAGATAATATCTCTCGACAGCAAGATATCTACATTGTAAAAGTTTACGTATTTCCGAAATACTTTTCAAACACAAACTGACCAGCCACATGACCAAATACGTCAACTGAACTGGTACCTATAATTCTGGGAAATCTATAGATTGTGGGAAAAATCCTTTAGGCAATTCCACTGGCTAAAACCATCTCGTAAAAACAAGGGGTAAAAAACCCTGTGTTTCTGTGCTTTTCATCTTACGATGAAGAAATATGTCACACATATGCACCAAATTTGACATTTTAAATATAGTTTAAATTATGCTTACTTGATGTACACAGTCTAGTGGATTTTTTATTGTGAAGAATATTTAAAAATTTGAAAAAGAAAACACAAGTGATATATTAATTACAGTGATACCTGGTTTACATTGCTAGCAGAAGCGTACATGATAAGTATTTCTACAAAGTTTAAAAGCAATCTGACGTATTGCTTTTAGAGGAAATTAAAAGGAAAAAAAATTAAGTAGAGTCACGCCATCTAAAAATTGGAATTTTGAGAGGAAAATTAGTCTGACAAAATGTCCTCCTATTTTTATTATCCGTATTGCTAGTGACCGCTCAGTTGAATTTTTTCCATATTGCTAGTGACCGCTCAGTTGAATCTTTTCCATATTGCTAGTGACCGCTCAGTTGAATCTTTTCCATATTGCTAGTGACCGCTCAGTTGAATTTTTCCATATTGCTAGTGACCGCTCAGTTGAATTTTTTCCATATTGCTGGTGACCGCTCAGTTGATTTTTTTCCATATTGCTGGTGACCGCTCAGTTGAATTTTTTCCATATTGCTGGTGACCGCTCATTTGAACTTTTTCCCTATTGCTGGTGACCGCTCAGTTGAATTTTTCCGTCTTGGTAGCAACACATTATTGCATGAATCAAATACTGAAATTTTATAAGCTTTCAAAAAGCTTATAGCCGAAAGCAGACGTTTTGTACATTACTTATGTATTTATGTTCCACATGCTGCCCGTGGCATCCTGAGGGAGCAACCTGTTTATCAACATGTCAGAAATACCGTACAAAGAGGGTTCATTCTGTTGATTATGTGGTATATTTAGGCTGGTGTCAATTTCCTGCGGTATATATTGTAAAACATTGTTCACTTACCATTGCATTGGTAACGTGGTTTTGTTAGATCCTGTGTGTTTTTGTATATACAGTCTGTGTCTCACTGTGCCTGTAGAGTCAACATTTTTAGTATCTGGATGTACTATTGGAGAATCCACAAAAAATAAATATGTTTACCCTAAACACAACAACCGGAGGATGAGTCATGTTTTGTGTCGGGGCTATTTGATAGTTATATAACAACAAAGATACGCGCAAACGGTTCATGTGTGCCAAATTTGTGAAGTAAAGAACGTCATTGGGTTTCAGTATGGGTTTCAATGTAATCAACAACAAAAAAAAAAAGAAAGAAAAGTGTCAGATCTACAAACTTTATTTGGTAATGAAAGCTTTGAATTTTTTCAATATTACCATCTAAGCTTAAAATAGCAATTAATTAAATTATTAGTTGAGACACAGATTGTGCCTGGATTGAATATGGTGCGCAGAGAGACAGAGAGACTGAATTTTTTTTTGGGGGGGGGGGGCAAGGTCACTGCACAGAGGATGTGGCACTGTTGCACCGGTTTGGATAATTGTGTTCGATTCCGGCATTTTTTGCAAAATGGTAATGTTTTTCAGGTTAACCTTCGTGGTATCGATCCTCCACTTTTGGTTTTTGAGGCTTACCTGGCGTATGTAGGTCAAGTCAATTGTTCAATTACGTCGATTTTTTAAAGAATTTTGTGATATGTATCCTATAGATAACTTATTTGTACATAGATTACGGGAATGAACAGCAGGACATATGTCTGACCACTCCCTTTTGCCAAAAATAACAGGTGATGCCTGATCCATGGAATACATACGGGTCAGTGTGAGACACAAACACTGAATTTAAATTAAAATTAGATGACACTTGTCATTGTCTATTGTGTAAACCCGTTTCATCGAACAGAAGGAAAACCAAAGGCAAGTAACAATCAAGGGATGATTCAGATTCGAAGATCCAACATCTTATAATTTGATTCTTAATAATAACACTTCCAACCTGATTTATTAATATTTTAGGCACAAAATCACATGGCTTAAGGGTTTCTACACCAAGCACTTAAAATGTCTGATTCTGCTAAAAACACCACGATTATCTGAAACTGTAGGTCGAATCGCAGACTCTGGAAACAAAAGTGGTATACATTCATCGTTACATGATTTTTGGTTTTGAACGATGCTCCCATCAGTTATTTGTCATGATGCACGTATTTCCTTAAGTTCATTCACGCTGTCTCATACGTGGCCACGCTCTCTGGCAAAAGGCATCATTCAAATATAATAACATGTTATCTTTATACACACACACACACACACACACACACACACACACATATATATATATATATATATACGTGTGTGTGTATTGTGTGTGTGTGTGTGGATTTTGCTGCCGGTTATTTGATATCCGTCTTGATGTTTACATCAACCGTAACTTTTGATTCGAGAATCATACCGTTAAATGGGCCCGCCTATCTACATGTACGCTGTGTGATAAAAAGTAGACTGTCTTGTTCGCACGCACATTATCAGTCTAGTGCGCACAAAAAGCCACTCCAGTCTGCTGGCCTATCTAAACGTAAATATTGTTCCCTGTTCACTACTTTCGCTTTGTTTGCCATGTACTGCGAACCGTCAGACTATTTGTAACATTTTAACAGTTGGATTTGTTGAGAAGACTGGTGACTAATGTATATTGACGTTGTAGTATCCAAAGCCTATTTTATTGTTCTGACTCAATCTCTTGCGTATTTATGACTAGAATTCCTGGCTTGATTTCATAAACAGGCATCATAATCTTTCACAATTTGCAGTGTAGAAGTAACCATCCCAATTTGGGCAAAGTGGACGTTTCTCCATACAGTTGTTTGTTTCCTGATTATCCAACGATTGGACCTTGATCAATTATGCATCACAAACCTTTGATAATGGTGCAAAAACTATCATGTCTCTATGTAGGCCTACAAATTTGAAGAGGCATACAGGTCTTTTGCTTGGTAAATTGGATTTTTCCGTTTTGGGGTCACATTCAGAACGCAGACAAATATGTAGGGTAGGTACCCTGCATAGCGGGGCTTGAAAATATCCCTTACTCTAAACAGCATAATATGAAAGTAGTACCAAGACAGAATAATCATGTTGAATATGTAAGGCAACAATCAATATTCTGGAATTTTGTATGAAAATCTAATAATCAGCCACACGTAGGGAGTGTTGCTGATATTAGGCGTATAACGTGTGCCAGATATCACGCTGCTCTTCGTTCCCTGAAAAAGAATCAGGAAAAAATATGCATCCAGAAATTAGCTTATTCGATTTCCAATAATCGCTCCCGAGAACTTTGGAAAGAAGTCAAGAAAATTAAAAGAAAAAAGAATAATGTGCCAACTTTGGTGGACAGTAGTAGGAATAATGACGACAGTGCGAATACATTTGCAGACAGGTATGGCATACCTTATAATTCTGTCTCTTGTGACACAGTTGAAATGGCTAAACTGAACCAAGATATTGAAGAAATGATTCAATTAAAACATGGCTATGTCCAGGGTTAATGTTCTGGTAACCCCAACGCATTTAAAGTCTTCGTCAACCAAGTAAAAACGCCGTTGGGTAAACATGATGGACACATAGGAGACAACTCGGAGCATATCATAAATGCGCCTGGCAGTCTTCACATACAATTTACATTTATTATTCGATTCAGTGGTGACTAATGGATGTGCTCCTAATGGGCTGTTAAACATCATGCTGTATCCTATCGCCAAGAAAATAGAAAATGACTTAACGACTCAAGTTTACAGAAGTATTGCGCTAAGTAGTGTGTTAGGTAAAATTCTTGGTCCATTTATTTCAAACGAAAATCGTGATATATATATATATATGTGTGTGTGTGTGTGTGTGTGTGTGTGTGTGTGTGTGTGTGTGTGTGTGTGTGTGTGTGTGTGTGTGTATTAGATGCATTTACAATTTGTTTTCAAACCGGAGAGTTAAATTGCTCAACGTACCTTTAGTGCAACGGAATGCATCAACTATTATCAGAAATCTTGATCCGGTGTCCATGAAGTTTTTTTAGAGGCAATGAAAGCTTTTGAGAGGGTTCATTATGTTACAGTTTTCAAGTTACTTAAATAAAAGGATTATGTACTAATTTATGTTGACTATTGTTAAACATATATGTGAATCAAAATGTGAAAGTAATGTGGAGACAGTGTACATCAAGAATGTTTAGCTGTTCCAATGGAGTTAAACAAGGTGGCGTACTATCTCCAATTCTCTTTAATGCATATATTGATGGGCTTCTCACTAGCCTTCAAGCAACTGGCTTTGGATGCCATGATGGTAAAGCCTTTGTGGGCACTGTAGCATAGACCGATGATATTATTTTACTAGCACCTGCACTGACGTCCATGTCAAAGCTATTAAATTTTTGCTCCGCTTATTCCACGGCACATAGTGTGAAATTTAATCCTGGTAAATCGCAATCTCTGATCAAAATAAAGAGTTATGCAAACGCAATGTTTCCCTAGATGGTAAAGGTATTCAACATGCTACTAGTTACAAACATCTGGGTAATATCACTGGGATCAACGTAGCTGAGGAAAATATTCGTAGTAAAGTACAACTATTAAACTGTGAGGTTAATATACCGATGGGTCAGTACAAACTTTTACTGTGCCACCAAGTATAAACTGTTTAAAACATAACGCATGGCTCTGAAAGGATGACAATTATGGGATTTTTCTGGCAAGGAAGTTAAATGGGTTTTTATCTGCATGACGGAAAGCTATCAGATATATATGAAAGCTTCCATACACGTCATAGTAATTTGCTTTACCTTATTTGTAATGATTTGTATATCTAATCACAGCTTCACAAGCATTTTTTTCTAATTTTCCACAAATCATATCATAGTGCTAACATTATTGTGAATATCTTTGCTAACATTGCTTATTGCAGTCAACCGTCAGTACGTAGCTCCTTGAACTATATAGTGTCAACTCGGAATTTCTAAATCACAATTTCTTCTTATCTTCGACTTATCTTATACCATGCAATGCATAAATAACAATCACCGTGGTTCTCCCGACAACATCTAAGGAACTGCAGATATGACCAGAGAACTATGTGAGATTACGGACGGCAAACTGCAATCCTGTCTTACAAAAATTAAATGTACTGATATTATTGGCCTTTTGTGCACGTCTTAAATTGCTAATGTACTGGATGATGTGAGAACAATATGACATTGCATGTCATTATAATGCCAGTCTTTTTTCTGCTTTTCTTTGGCTTCTTTCTCTCAACATTTATATAGCCCTGTGTGGTTGCACACGTTTATTATTTATACACATATTATTGTACTATCTATGAAAGTACGAATATATATACATGTATAATTATATATATATGTATAATTTTATATATATATATATATATATATATATATATATATATATATATATATATATATATATATATATATATATATATATATATAAAGTCTATTATCTTCAATTGAAGTCCCATCTTAAAATAAGTATGTCAGTAAAATGTTATACACTCAAATAAGAGCATTTTACAGGCTCTCTACTTTGATTTGAATATGTTTGAGCCGTGGTGTTCGTTCGTCATCCTTCATGACAAACGTGCATCATGTGAGCACTTGACAATATCGTATCTTGTGACACTTCTCATGACCTGTCTGCTTACTTTGAACACGTGTGAACACAGCGTAGACACTGAAATTTATTTGGACCTATGTTTTTTAATTAGATCACTTCTGGACACATGGAAGGCTCTTGTAACTGGACCCATATGGACTCGCTGGACCCATATGCTTATGTTGAGCAGCTTTGAACACACAATTGCCTCCGAAACAATTTCGGGTCTATTTGCACGTGCTTTGAAGTTGTGCTTGAACATGTTTGAGAACGATCAATATTTATAAGCAACTCTGACTATTTGTGGTGACTCTGAAACATACGTACATGTAAATAGATTTATTGCAACTTTATACACCTCGCACATAGCATTGTCCAAGGCAATACAAAAAAAAAACATTTTGTAATGCCTAGTTACTACAAAAAATAACAAACAGCAGAATTTCGCACAGGCCTACAAACACGTGGTGTAAATCATGGAAAACAGGAGACACTTTTCGCTTGTAAAATACATCTGGGTGCACCCACAATCAATTAACATCCAATCATTCACCAGTGATGCCAACAAACTGGAAATAGAAGCAAACACGCAGTCTTAATATATCTAGGTCTAACTGACCTGATTGTCCGTTCATATAATTGAGGCAAGAGAGTCGCTATTTGCAAAGTTCCAGATAGAGACCAGTAAGATATGGCAAAAAGTATCATTTGTGCGGCTGTCAATGACAGCTTCCTTATCAAGCGGCCCATATCTGCCAGTCCAAAGCTCATCAACAACAGAGGGAAAAACTTGCATACATTGTAAAATCTCTCATTCTTCGCTACCAATAGACGGGTCGCCTGGTTGGAAATTGCAAATTAATGTTGCGATGTGGGCCTAACTTATAAGTTGTGAGGGCACGAATTGATCGCAATTAGAACATATTAACTCATTGAGCTGATCAAGTTTCGACATGCAATCTTTGTTTGATTCCCAGGAGGAGCAGACGGAGAGCGTCGTGGCTGATGTGTCGGGTACGTTTACAAACTGATATTACTTCATTTTAGCTTGTATTTGCAGTTTTTTCCCCTTAAATTAATGCTTGGTATGGTCAAAATTTTTATTCTTGCACTGACTTCTATTGTACTTGCAATTTCCTCCTTGTTGTTATCAACACAATCGGTCTAAAATAAGTTACTTGGTACATCTGCAATGACAACGTTTTGCACGTAGAGTGGAGCCCTCAACTGCCCCAGAGTTTCGGATTAATAGACGCAAATTACTCATGAATAATATAACATTAAATTTGGCATTCTAATGTCCAAACGAGAATACTTTCTTGAAAAATCTAAAAGCATTATTCATCTGTAACAACAGCTCAGCAACATTATAACCTTCTTTATCCTACTTAATTTTAGTTCAAAGCTTATTACATAGAAACCCTTGATTCATTTACTCTTCAATCTAAGCTAGATGTTTAATGCATACATCTCAACGTAATAGGTCAAATGTCATCATATTAAAACATATTCTGAAGACCAGTAAGTACAATATGCCTTTTGTAATCATCTCTTGAATTCTGTTTTCCGTTTGCACTTTTTATGAAATTCGTTATAAGAATGCAAATATCTAATGTATTATTCAGATAAACTTAGATGAACTCCAGTTTAGATCTAAATAATATACAAAGTTAACCAACAACATATATGATAAAACATCGCAGGTGAAGTTTGATCAATACTAAATATTACCAAAACAATGTAAGTGACGCATTCAAGAATGTCACCTTTCTTATCTTTGTGTCACAATGAAGTGGCATTAGAGAGTATGAAGTACCTACAGATGTGTTTGATATATATATATATATATATATATATATATATATATATATATATATATATATATATATATATATATATATATATATATACATACATATATATACATACATACAAACATACATACAAACATACATAAATTTGCTTTCAATCAGTTCATAGCCAATATGATACATTTCTTGAATCTGTTGTGCCTTTTCATCTCAGGACTAAACAGTGTTTTGAAAAAATAATTAGGTTAAATCCATTTTTTGGTCCAGCTGATCTGTCAGTCCATTAAGCGTATCTTACGGTTATCCGTACATCCGTCGTTCATCCGTATAGATGGAATTTGTACTGTTCAATAATTCGCAAAAAAAAAACGAATTTCGTTCACAAAAGTTTGGGTTCTGCAGCAAAACCCAGAGTTTTTCCAACAAATATATATTTTATCTTATTGAATTTGAATTAATTTTGGACAAAACCATGGACAAAACCATGGGCTTTGCTACAAAACTCTGGTTTTTGCGTTAAAAAAGCTGGGTTTCATGAACTTAGCTCAGAGTTTAGGTACAAAACCCTGGGTTTTGTATCAAAACCTTGCGTTTTGAGCACGAAACCAACAGTTTAAGAGCAACGCTCTGAGATTTGATCACAAAACCCTCGGTTTTGTTATTTTTTTTCAAAAAAAACCCACGGGTTTGTTCACAAAACCCTCTGCTTTGCCAGAGGACCTTGAATTTTGTAACACTCAGGAAAAAAAGCAGACGAAAACCTATGGTTTTACTGTCCACAAGACCCAGGGTTTTTTTGAAACAACAGAACAAAACCTTGGGGTTCGTGACGTTGCAGAGTGCAATACCCAGGGTTTGTAACCTACCATTCGTTACAATTAAATTTCAATGATGATAAATGGCACCTGTTTAAATGCTCCTGTGTCGTTTATAAATTTATATATGCAAACCACCTCTTACATTCACGTGCTTCTATGTGGCGACATTCTGTATTTTGTGTTAAGCACGCGAGTTATTTTACATAAATATATATTTTAGGACACGTTGCCTGCAGTGTTGAGCTACATCCGAAGTGAAAACAATCATTTGTATCACCTATGTTGCTATATTTTCAATCCTTTATTATAATTTTTAACTAAAAGTCTATTATCATCATCTTGCATGTATGTATTTATGTGATATATACACACATAAATACATATGTATAAATATCTATCTATATATGTATATATATATATAGAGAGAGAGAGAGAAAAGACAGAGAGTTCCTTCGTATTTCCTGCCAATTTTTGGCACCTGTATCAGATCAGTTTTGAATGCTCCTAGGCTGCGCAAATAGGACTTTGTCAAAGTTTCATGATCAATATATATATATATATATATATATATATATATATATATATATATATATACATACATTTTTTATATATATAAATACATACATACATCTAATTTGCATTTATTGTGCCATATTACGTATGCTATGAGCCACAAAAGGTAAAACAAACACGATGTTATTAAGTTTTCATAGATTTCACAGATATCAAACTCGTCATTTAGGCATACATTGTCAAATGGTTAAGGCATGTAGTTAGCTTAAGGCGACACACATGTATGTACAGGTAAACTGATCCAAAACTTTAAATAAACAGATTTCATCAAGTTGAAATGTTATAGGCTAATATTGCCATGCCTTAAACTAACCGTCAGCCATATCTGCGCTGAAGGGTTGCTGGCAATTGGAAAGTTCTATAGAGTTGCCTCAAATTGACGAGAAAGTGAATAAAAGAAATCCCTGGGAACAGTTGCTGCCACTTAGCTTTAAGAAACCACGGGCCATCAAAGATTTCATAGGCTACAGAAACTGGAATTAAGCCATGTATGAGGACATTTGTGCTGTATACCCATCAGGTAGCGACATGTGTAGTCATCTTTATCTCGGAAGAAAGATATTTTATAGCATTGAAGACTTAATTTCATATTGGATCGGAGCCAGGTTTCATTTGGGGTGGGGCTTTTCAGTATATTATGAATCTCAGATCAGCATGGTCATGCAACTTCAGAACCTGCGTTATGGACAATCAGTAAGTTACCAAGCACTTGCTCACAAAGGCGAGACTCTGAATACACGGTACGTCTTGACATCCCAACTTTACTTAACGAGACAACCCTTATTCATAAGGACAAAATCCATACCCACTCATACGCTGGTTTTTCAAAGTACACAAAAGAATATTTCATTGCAAAATATTCTGATATATGCAACATTGATAATTGCCATGTTGGTAACATTTTATTGTGATACATGAAACAAATGAGTTCTCATTATCAATATGATTTTGAATGCCATAGTGCCCTTTTGTTCCTTTCTACATTTCCTCGCGAAATGGATAGCCATGTGCTATTTACTTTCTTTGTTAAATTATCGTGGGTACCTTCAGTAAAAGCTTGTTCCAAAATCCTTAGCTGTGGTCAGCCG
>OZ026615.1:94690717-94724717 GCA_964020975.1 Hermodice carunculata | reverse complement strand
AAGAAAGGGGAAGAAAAAAAAGGGAAAAAAAAAGGAAAAAAAAAAAGAAAAAAAAGAAAAAAAAAAAAGAAAAGAAAAAAAAAAAGAAAAAAAAAAGGAAGAGCCCCCAAGCCCTAAAACTGAAAGAAGGAGAAAGTGGAAAAGAAAGAAAAAACAAGATAAAAAGTTAAAAGTTTTAAATATAATACTGAGTAAAGTAAAGAAGAGGAAAAGATGAAAAAAGCAGAGAAAAACAGGAAAAAAAGGCCCCTCAAAAGCAAAAAGTGAAAAAAGAGAGAAAGTAGTGAAAAAACAACAAAATTACAAAAAACTGTAAAAAGAAAAAAAAACAAATAGAAAAAAGTAAAAGATGGAAGAATGCCAAAAAAGGAAGAAAAGACTTTAAAACAAAAAGTAGAGAAAAAGGAAGTAAAACAGAAAAGAGGAAAGAGGCAAGAAAACAGTTATGGGGGGGGGGGGCTCCCCCCCCCCAAGAACTGACCAAAAACCAAAATATAATGTGTGATGTTGACAATGGACGCTACCATGAGCACATGACCCCGATGTCCCTCTGTGATGTTTTGTTTGTTAGTTTATGCAAATGAAGTTGAGCACAGAATAATTCTGTTCTTGTTTCAATTTGATCTAAGTATATTTAACAAAAGTGTGCAGTTATAACCAAATCACCATGGTCTTTTTCATTTCTTACATACTGTTTACTTTGCTTCGAATTTGTACTTTCTTGTATGTGCATGGCAATAAACTTCTATATATATTAATTGCTTTCAGCAATATCATGCTTTATTTCATGAAAATTCATTTCGAACCTTTGTCTTATATGTTCTCTTCTACCAGCAGTATTAATTGATCAAATTGATCATATATATATATATATATATATATATATGTCCATAATACTTTCATATTATACACTGTATGTGCATACCTGTTGTGTACTCACCTTGTTTCTTAGAGTTCTTGTAAAAATTCGTCACGTTTATTGAACCCTTACCTGATAGTTTTATGTGCATTATATTTATATTATCCCTACTTAGCACTAGAGCAAATCAGAAACTAACAAACATTATTAAATTCACTTTTGTGTATTAGGGACATAAAGTCTTGGCAAGGGTTTATTATTAACTCTTTCACTCCCATTGAATTGTGTTCATGTATACTCAGCTGCAGTTATTAGGAGAATAATATATTCAAATTCCTCTCAAAAAGAACTTTCATTCAGCTACAAATATGCCTAGTCTACAGTTAGTGGTTTTGCATTGCCTGGCAAGTCATGCTGCAGCATAACTTGCCAGGCAATGCAAAAACCACTGACAAAGGCCTTTACTACTGTGGTAGGCAAGTCGCCATAATAGTACACTGTTGTAATAATTTGAACATAACAACACAAAGTTATTTGAACATTTTTGAAGTAAGAAAAGTAGAGTAATCGGGCACTTTCAACATGTTCAAGTATGAGGGTAGGTATGCTTAAAATAGATAGTATGGTACATTTACAAGGGGAAGATGGGAATGGTGCTAAGGTACAATACAGTGTATGGGGTGAGAAGAGGCCATATATCTAATCAGAAATGATTATGTATGGCGCATTCAGACTACAATGATGCTACTACAACATAAAACAGAAAGAGGGGTAATAAGAGGGCAGGGGTGCTTAGAAGAAAATAGAATGTCAAGATAGCAATGGAGCTCATGATGTATAATAAAGTATATGGGGGTGATAAGAGGGCACAGGTGTTAGTGAGAAACAATATGATATATGTATGGAGTGTTAAAAGGACAATTGTACTAATATGGTTGTGGAATAATAAGAAATAGTCTTCCTCCTTATTATCCTACCTTCTGTATATTAAGAGTTCCTCTTTTGAACAGATGTACAGTAATTATTTGCTGTTATTATGACCTGTGCTGTCATTACCTATATACATGTACCATGTTTTTCTAAATTTATAATAATTAGCACCCCTTTTCTCATAACCCATCAGAAGAGGACATATTATCAAAAATGATATCTCACATGAAAACAAGGCAAACTTTTCTTGTAAAGAATATATTTATTTTCACATATGCCAACTTACAAATAAATGAGCAAAAAAATAATACATGCACAGTTAATTGCTTTATTTTTGTGGATCTTTTAAATTTGTCTAATTTCCAAGCTCATAAATTTGGAACTTTGCTCCCTCAAGATTAACAAGAATGAGTCTTGAAACAAGTTCAATTAAATAGGCTCAGAGGCTCCTTGGTGTTTAACTGTAGTCATTTGATCAAAACAAGCTTTTTGAGAGAGCACTGATAATGAAACTCATAGTCCCAGAATTTCTCTGTATTTAAATTCACATATATCTATGAAAAAAGAGAAACAATACCACCAAAATAAAGCAATCTACAGTAATATATATTATAATATGCATGATAACAGTCTGATCTGCACAATAAATAATTGCAATCACAGTATCCTGATACAAATTTATGTTATCTTGCATGGTAAAACGTCAGAACACTTTAACAATTTTTTCTTTTGTTTCAAGCTTGATGAAAGTAAACATTTTTGGAATAGTCTAGTGATGGTCCATCAATTGTGACACACATGTATATATATATAGAAGAAATGTTCCACTAATTGTTCAAAAAATGTAGGGATGAGACTTGAAGTGACTTTTTTTGCTTTGTTTACTTTAGTATTTAAAAAGTGTCACAGGAATTTTTATTTCCTCAAGTTTTCAAAATATGAAACTGCAAAGTAAAATTTTGAGGAAATCTCCAAATGTCCAACTTTTAGATGTTGCAGCGTGGGCCTAATAGTGAAACTGTGGTGTACACTTTCTTACTCCATGGTGTTGGAACAAAATATAATTTTCAGAACTTGATGACCATAATTTACTGAAAAATAGAAAAATCAGTAGATTAGCTTCTGTTCTTGCTCTTCCCTGTTAAATAAGGTCTTTTAACTCAGAAATTCTATTCAGTAATAAGCATAATAGGTCTTTGACCTGTGGACCAATTGATAGACCAAAAATTGCAACAATATATACTTTCATGATGCTAAAACAAAAGACATAAGGACCGGGACTGTTCTCCTGGTCCTGTGCACAGTTGAAGTGGTCCTGTTCATTATGCAGTTCCCAAGTTAACAGTAAAATTCTATTTCAGGTTCCTGTGAGCCTGACAATGAGTTCAATGTCACCTATGTGCTGCCCAAGTCAAAACTAGCACCTGTCCATGTGCAATATGAAGGTCCTAAATTCAATAGTTTCCAAATTAACAAGTAAAAACAAAAATTCCTGCAGGTGGCAAATATTAGAGTTCTGGCTGTTTTTGAATGTACAACACAATTCACATAAGTGGCATTTTGACCTTGATCATTCAGTCAAAGTCACTCATTAATGTGCTAGCAGAAACTCGTCCAAGGTACATCCACACCAGGATATGTGGATCTGGCCACAAGGATGCGAGTAAAAGAAACTAGTACAAGCACTGGGTTAAATCCCAAATCCCTATAGAGCTCAAAATCTTTGGTTGCCCTGAATGGAAATCTGGTTGTCCTGGACAATAGGGGTTGCTTTCATGTAAAGCCCTGCAATGTACTTAGAAATGTCGATCTCTATGTTTCCAAGCAGTTGAACCCCATATGTACATTCCTAAACATGTTTAATAGTAACCATGCACCCAGGTAAGAGCATTACTTAGGTATAAGACAATATTTCTTATGTACACTGTTGCAGTGATTGCCACCAAAGTTCAAGGTCACAAAAGTATAACAATAATTATAATACCTTTGCAAATGAGCAAACTTTACTAGATAAAGCACAAGTCAGCTGAGCTAATAAAAAAATTATAGAGCTCTGTTGCTGAAAATGCAACAAAGCATACATTTTATCAGGAAATGTTGATAATGAATGCAAACATTTAATATTCCTATCACATGATGTTTCAATTTGTCTAGATAAAAGAAAAAATAAATATACACACAATGTCAAGGAATATTTGCTGTGGTGCACTCCCTATAGATTCAGAAAAATTTGGTGAAGAAATATGTACCATTGGCTTAAAGTCAAGATCATATTGCCGAAAATACTTTCATGCTTGTGATTATAAGGTAAGGGTAACATATGGGTACCAAAAATGTATTTCATGGCAACATTTTGTGTATTCATCATCCAAAGTAGTATTGAACACCATGATGAAAAACAACAATCACATAAAATACAGCAGAATGACATCGCAGCTATAGAGCACACCCTGGCAGTAAAAAGTGACCCACTGTCTCTACCTGCCTATGCATTACCTTTAAGGGGATCAAAAAACAAGAAGCCCATGGGCCTTGGTTTCTCCTGGTAAATTGCCTGATGTACTTGAGAAAATAAGTAAGGATCATTCCTTCAACAATGAAAGGTGAACCCTGGCCTAATATATACTTGGTATTAATTTCTCAAGTAAATATTTTTTCTTGTTCAATCATGAATTTTTCTTGTGTATTCTACTTCTTTGACAAAATCCCCATAGAATAACATAGGTGACATAACCTGTACAATACATTGTCAAGTCGTTGCTGATTGTCTTCATAATATACCTTTAACATTAGATTTGTATGCACTCACAATTAAATGTTGCAAGGTAAGGTCAGTCATTGGACCCTTATCTTTTCAACTTTAGTTACCTGTGTCTTGTAGTATGTTACACCTCAATAGGGGAGACCAAGAACAGAAGCTTTCACTGCCCTCCTCTAGAGGGCACTTTGGTCATTCATGGCTTGAGATGTGTATACTTTCCATTGCAATTTACAGATTAATCACTTTAAAACCACTGTTTGCAGAAACCCCAAATTTTGAGCAAATTTATGTGCACAGCTGAGATGTTCATACATAATAATTATGCATTATTGCATAATAGACTTTATGCCAACACTCAACTTTGGGAGGAGGCTCCTTCGAGATGTTTTCCACTTGTGTGCACATCTGTGGCACAGCATGTGGGAGGCGTCTCTGAAGGAATTCAAGAAGTTTTGGCTCTCGTGATTGTTCTAGAAAGTTTTCAGTTTTTCCTCCTCATCCCCACATCACCTTTCAGACTGTTGTTTGTTTAGGGTTTTGTATTTAGGTCTTTTTTTTTTGTCATCAGTGTTGAAGGTAGACAATTTGAATTTGACCCAGCACCACAGTGAAAACCCAGTATGGGTAAACATTAGAGCCATTCCTTATGCATTTATTATCATATATAAGCATCATTCCCCCTAGTGGGACTAATGGAACTGTAAATGTGCAAGCTTCCCATTCCAACCTATGTTGCAAATACATGTACTATAAACATTTCTTTTTGCATTGTCAAAATGTTCAAATGACATTATTTCGCATCATGGGGACACAAAAATGAACAGATGCTTAAAGACTCAGGGGCACCCAAAAGGCATAATATGGTATTCATACTCTTTGCTACAGTGTTTGTCATGCCGATGGTCACGTTTCTAATAGATGTACTCTCACAATACCAAGTTACACTGGGATGTGCCTGCACTGAGTACTTTAGGCACCCTACTTTTGTGTTAATTGGAAGTTGTATAAATTAAAATATATGACGGTTTATATCAAATCTCATTGCTTGATTTGCCACGTTGTTAAGACACAAATGTTTTGTTTATTCATCTCTGCCTCTCCCCACTCAAAATATTAATCAGGGACTGATATAAACCTACAAAATCCTGAACCAGATTGAAAACTGAATTTAAAATTTGAAATTTTAGCCATAGCCTTAAATAATTGATATTAAAAAGAATAGCTACTTCCGATTGGGAAGCTTGCATATTCACAGTTCCGTTATTCCCACTAGGGGGAAATAATGCTTACATATGATAATAAATGCATTATGAATGGCTCTAATGTTTGCTCATACTGGGTTTTCACCGTGGTGCTGGGTGTGCATGTGCCTCTGAACTCCCCAGCATGGTAGTGCCGCCCTAGTGGGAATAATGGAACTATGAATGTGCAAGCTTCCCATTGTGATCTCTCCTATTAGCAATTGTGTGTTCAGCTGAATACACAACCCACTACACAGAATTCTTCAGGGCTAGAAGTGCTTATTCCATTCCCAAGACCTGAATGACTGAAGTGCCCTGTACATGAGTGCAGTCAAAACTCTGTTCTTGCACTTTCCTATTGCTATAGGTCTCTTGTGAGCATCATGTTAGTTAATTTCAGTAAGGGTAGGGAGCACCTAGCCATGTATTTACATTATACATACATATATTCATAGTGGGAATTTTGGTCCATTTTGTTTACTTATAAATCTGCCTTATGTTTGCCCAATCAGTTTTTCCTGTTTTGCCTCACTAAATTACCACTTTCAATTCTCCCAAAAGTTTGCCAAAATAAAGTGTAAGCTTATGGGTAGTTGGTTAACTTCAAACGGATTCATATTCATTGACCAAATGAAAATTGAGTTTGACCATAAACTGTCAAAAAGAAATATTCCTATATAGATGTATCTTTGTGTATATCATTCAATTTTACTGCTCCTTTCATCATGAGGGAACTTTTTTTTTCATTTACAATATATTCTGTATCCAACAGTCATACTCTGTATTGTGCCTGATCCATGTACAGTAGGTGGTTTACCAACTTTTGTAGCCAAAAACAGCGGCCCCATAAATCAGTTACCATCCTGTTGATGTTGTACTGTACGTACTTGAAGAAGAAAGAATGTCATTGCCTGGCAATTTTATTATCATAATTTAAGATACCCATCACATCCAAGGAAAGAATTGAAGCAGTACCTGCTTCCTGGGTAACCACTAGATCATATCTTGTCTCATTGCTTTTGTCAATTGAGCATGATAGGAGTCGCTTTACTAATCACAATTTAACATCGCCTGATGTCCAGGGGAGATTAATCTTCAAAATGCAAAATGAAGGATAAAAAGGCTATGTACAATTTTCAGCTGAGAAATATCAATGATGATGACTATGACAACGAGGACAATGATGATGAGGTTAGGAATAATACTGTACAATCTCCAATTAAGACCACCTGTGTAAAGAGATCTCTTCTATGTTAGGACTGCCAATTTACAGCTCCGTTTTTATTGATTCAAAAGTTATATCCAGTATTGAGACCACACCCCTATCAAAACATGATTTTTTCCAATCCCATTGGTGATCTTGATAGAAAGAGTCAATTGTGTATTAATGTCACTTTACTGAAAACAGAAAGAAAAAAAAAAAACTTTTTCACAGACATTAAATGCACAACTTCAAAGGTAATAAGCTGGACACCAGAGACAGGTGCTTGGAGGTAAAGTATTTTAAAATATATGACAATTGATTAACGTAGTTCCTTAAACTAAATAAATTTGTAAAATATGCTTAGATATTTATTTGTTTGTCAGTGTGACTGTCCATCCACGCACCCTCATTATACATTATTGAGTTATTAGAACTTTGTGTACTTTGACATTTATTAAGTAAGTGCCTTATATTTTGGTAATGGGACTGTGCTATTTTGACAAAATGTAGAAGTACACTTGTGAACAGTACCTGGAAAAGAGTAGACCAGGTAGTTAACTAGGGAAGCGTATAACTGGGTAGTGGGATGAGGTTGTTGGGGTGGGGGGGGGGGGTGAGGGGAAGGTTGTGTTGTAGAATGGGAAGTCGCTTCCGGAAAATTTTGAAAATGAAGGTGTAGAAATGACGGTTTGTAAAGGGAGAAGAAAAAGTATGTAAAATACATAATTTGAGCCAGTCTTTGAAAAAAGGTGAAAATAATGAAATTATGATGATATGGGTGGGTGGTCATGGCAGGTGAAGAAATGGCAGCTGTGTGTAAAGAATATAGCGTTGGCAATATGTAAACAATTACATACACATGAGATACAGGCATTGGACAGTCAGGCAGCCAGGGATACGTGTGTGGCATTGTTTCCATGCAGATTCTTGACTTTGGTTTTAATTGAGGGGACGCGCGAACGCAGTCCCCTAGAGTAAAAATTACGCACCCGAGTTATCCACATTTGGGACAATCGCAGCGGTCAGCCAAGCCGGAGTGCAATGGCAAGGCCTCACACTGGGGGAACCGCCTGGTTGATCACGGTGTCCCCTGTGCCAGGTAAGTATGCTAATGAAACTTGTGCATTGACACGTCTATTAGCTGCCTGAACAAAAGGTATGGTGTTGATCATGAAAACTGGACAGTTCATGACATTTTATAAAATAAAGTAACTGGTTGCTACATTTTGCTTTTCCTTTTCTGTCCATATCAGTTATTGTAGACAAATCAGGTTGCATGATACAGCTCTTATTAGGTATTTACATTATCAATATATACTATACCCGTAAATGTGTTTATGTGTTCTGCTTGTGCTGACACAAACTGTTCCGGCGAAAATATACATGTCACAAAGACGGTTTATTTTGCATGTCATCCAACAAAGTGCACGAATCAATTGTGAACCTTTCTGAACTTTCAAAGTCTTTCCATTTCGTATTGAGTGGTTGTCTACACGGCCAACAACAAGGAAAGAATTGAAGCAGTACCTGCTTCCCGGGTAACCACTAGATCATATCTTGTCTCATTGCTTTTGTCAATTGAGCATGATAGGAGTCGCTTTACTAATCACAATTTAACATCGCCTGATGTCCAGGGGAGATTAATCTTCAAAATGCAAAATGAAGGATAAAAAGGCTATGTACAATTTTCAGCTGAGAAATATCAATGATGATGACTATGACAACGAGGACAATGATGATGAGGTTAGGAATAATACTGTACAATATCCAATTAAAACCACCTGTGTAAAGAGATCTCTTCTATGTTAGGACTGCCAATTTACAGCTCCGTTTTTATTGATTCAAAAGTTATATCCAGTATTGAGACCACATCCCTATCAAAACATGACTTTTCCAATCCCATTGGTGATCTTGATAG
This sequence comes from Hermodice carunculata, assembly GCA_964020975.1. NCBI lineage: Eukaryota > Metazoa > Annelida > Polychaeta > Eunicida > Amphinomidae > Hermodice > Hermodice carunculata. The sequence goes on along the minus strand of OZ026615.1, from coordinate 94,715,804 downwards.
AAAGAGTCAATTGTGTATTTATGTCATTCTACTGAAAACTGAAAAATAGTCTTTTCACAGACATTAAATGCACAACTTCAAAGGTAATAAGCTGGACACCAGAGACAGGTACTTGAAGGTAAAATATTCAAATTACTATGACAATTGATTAACGTGGTTCCTTGAACTAAATGAATTCGTAAAATATGCTTAGATATTTATTTGTTTGTCAGTGTGACTGTCCATCCATGCACCCACATTTATTTATTATTGAGATATTAGAACTTTGTGTACTTTGACATTTATAAACTAACTGCTTTATATTTTGGTAATGGGACTGTTCTATTTTCACAAAATGTAGAAGTACACTTGTGCATAGATCGTCGAGGTTAACCACACACAAAACATAAAAAAACTACTTATTGTGATATATATATACACATATATATATATATATATATATATATATATATATATATATATATATATATATATATATATATATATATATATATATATATATATATATATATATATATATATATATATTAGCACACATAAAATTTGGTACAGTTGATAGAAAATACGGAACATGTACATTCAGATGGCAGATTACATACAAATTTAAGCCAAAGAGTTGTTATATGCCTAAGAGGGATAAACTTAAAATGTCGCTGTGAACTGATACATGTATCAAATTTCTTCTGCTGAAAATCCGGGCATAACGTATGTACACTCGATGGCAGCCCTTAATTCTTTTAAACACGATTTCCGAACACACTAGTACTATTATGGTGTCTAAATTTAAAGCGCCTGTTGGCATGTTATTTCAAAAATATTGTAGTCAATAGAATGAATTGTGTAATTGTTTTTTTAACATTCATTTCTATTAAATCAGTCTAAAAATTATTTGATAAAATTAACTTGTAAATGCCACTGCTGCATTGATTTAAAGTCTTGCCTTGGCGACATTTAATTTTTCAACGATTTCTCTTTCCGTATTAACTGAGTACTATTTTGCTCTGTAAAATGTCATAAAATGAAATTATTTTTCCGTGTCTCCTCGCGTTGTTCAGTCTTCATGTACTCTCTCGGGCCTCAATTCAGTCGACACGCAGACTTTTTCTCTCTGGTTCATTTAAACGACTTTTTGGCCAAAGTGTTAAACAAAACTGAATCTGTATTGGAACAGAAAGTCATTTTGATAATCGACAGGAAAACATACACGACAGCACGCACATCTCATGCTCGACCATGCGGGAATACCCCATTGGTATTTTCACAGTTGGACACCAGATATCAGTGCTGAAATTGGCACTTCCGGATAGTCAAGGCTCAGAGGCATCCACACACTGTATTGAAGTAATCTGAGACTGGACTCGATTCAGGCCTGTGATGCACTTTTATACATATGACTTGCATTATCCACCCATTTCCCCCCATATTTCATGTGTTTGTAACGCTTATAGCGGTCACTTATTCGTGTCCTCTGCTACTTGCCAAAATTATACGCATAGAGTATGAAATGCATATACAGTAGCATGTTAAGCTTGGGTGGGAGGTGAAGAGGGGGCATATCACATGCTGACCCAATGTGGTCTTCATAAGGAAGAATATGCGATATAGTTTAAATACCCTTGGTTATACCAAAACGAGGGTGTAATTTCCTTCTCTATATTTGCATAAATATAGCAGTTTAAGAAAATGTGTTTGTTCCATCACTTGGTACGTTGTTGATATTTTTTTTTCAAATCCCGTATTTAACCCCACCCGATTGTTTTCTACCATATGAGACTGGTGTCCTGCACAGTGCTGAATGTCGAAAAAACCCCCACTAAGTTTACAAACAAATTTTGTTAAGCTTTTTGTGTCATTGCCTGTGTGAGATTCTTATTCTTCATTTTTTCATGTGCTCGTGAAGCATGACACCTACCATAGTCTTATGCAGAAAATATTCATGAATATTGAGGTTCTTTCTTCACATTCCCTACACAAGCCACGTGTCTTGTAGTGAATCTAGGCTGACTTAAAAGTAGTTACAACATTAACCCTAAGGCAATTCTTTTAACTTGTTACCAGCTACATAATTGCGTTTCGTCTTTCATTAATTTCATGGAGGTATGCAGGCATGTGTAAGAACCTGGCACAATGTGTGTGTTGAAGAAAAAAATGATAGCCCCTAGCCTCTTGCACAGATATGTACCTCAGTCTGTGCTTTGGAGTGGAAGACACCTGGATATGACAGGTTTAGAGCACACTTATGTTCCATTAAAATTCTTTGAAATCCAGGCTAAATAATTAGAAGCATTAATCTCAGAAAACATTCACGCAATGACAAAAGAAGGACGACAATTTAAAAAAAACAAAAAACAATAGGCTTTGTCTCTGTGAAGAAATGTTTCACACGTTGGTACTAGATGAAGGTTAAACACCTTAATTTCATTCACAAAATAAAAGTTATTTCCACAATCTTTGTTATGATTTTAATTCTAAATTTAAACTAATACACAAAGAAATCTATTACCCAAAAGCAATTTGTCAACGACTACATAACGTTACGGTCTGAGGGACCCCATGGCTTTGCTCCGCTAGTATATGAGCTTGAGAAGCTGCTCACAATTCAGCGTTTACTTTTTCAAGATTTTATGCTAGAAATTTATATGAAGGTATTTGTGTTACATTTACTTTACAATATTCTGATATTTATTTACAGTTATGGGATGGTTCAACATTATCATCATTTTTCAATTAATACTTAGGGTACTAAATTTCATGACCCCCCTCCCTCCCCAAATAAGGACTTTAAAAATGATGATTTTCCCCTAAAATCATAGTAAAATTGCACAAAACAAGCCAAAAATTGACCATCATTTTCCATATTCTGGCAAAGTGTACAGACTCATTTAACCCCCTCCCCCTTTGCCTACTGTAAGCGTACTGTAAGCACTAATTAAAAAATGATGAAAATGTTGAACCACCCCTAACATATATATATATATATATATATATATATATATATATATATATATATATATATATATATATATATATATATATATATATGCATACATGTTTAACTGTCAAGGTGACATGATACTTTCTTTGCCAAGCACAAGAATAACTGGTTTATGAAGATAACCTAACACAAAAAAAAAAAGAAAGAAAGAAAAAAGAGAGAATAAAAGCAATATGTCTGTGTTCACACACAGACGTAATAAAACTTAGAATTGCTGACAACCTAAAAGAGCTGACTCTCTGCACCCGCCTGTAATGGGCACTTTACATTTACCTTTATTGAGAGGTGGACTGGTGTCTCCACTCCGGACTTGAACAGAATGGTGGTAGGTATAGGTAACCCTTACCAAACCCCCAGGTCAGCCCCACATGACATTATCTCTCCATATGATACCTATGTCTTCTTTGATGTCAGTCAGTAGGATTAATCACATTTAAATCATGCATATCATCACATCTATTACAGATAAAAACGTAATCTGATAAGGTTTGCATGTAAAATAGTCCCTTCGACCTGAAAAAATGTAATTGCAGACTACCTGCCTATTAAGATTATATGATTATGAGGTCCATGGGACCATGTTTTCCGTTTTATGTAACCGCACATTGAGGAACAATCTGCTTTATGTTATCACTTTCAGCTTGTTCTAGGGCTGGTATCCAAAGGAGGGACTGGTGTATATTGAGTACAGTGTCACCTGCGGATTTGTTTAGCCTCCCGGGCCCTTCAGCCCAGAAAAATGACCACGCGGCAGGCAGCCTTTCACTGCCGGTAAATTTAAAGAGAACTCAACTCTCCTTTCGAAGAAATGGGACCGAAGCAAGCAGTGTTAGTGACATCACTCACCAGGTGCACCAGTCCACTATGAATTCATTTAATTTCACTGTTTTTATTTTGGCTTATTTCGCTGACGCTTTAAAACCGCAAAAATAAGAACCCGTTGAAAAAGATTTTTTAACATGACATTAATAGGAATTATAACAAAAATACTGAGTTTAAAGTTTCAGTGAAAGGTCCTAAATGCAAAAACCATGAAAATTAAAACCCGTGAAAATAAACGTATTCACAGTATTTGGTAAGATGTTGCATCTTACGATCACATTGCGCTGATATTTTTCAGTCCATTAAACTATTTGGCAGCATTTTGAAGTTGCAATCCTCCATAAGATTAAAAGCAGGAAAAAAAGATTGTTGATATTTATGGGAGTTTTTTTAAAAAAAAAGGACCATTGTCACTATCAACACGTGCAAATGTTCACAAACAGACATATGAGTTTTCACGCAAAACCTTGTTATCAAGCTGGGTTTACTTTTTGACGGTTAAATAAAGCCATAACAGCTCTTGCCACAAGTGCAAAAAGAGTCGATACGGTAGAGTGCGTTTTCATCCCGGGATGAAGATGCTAGAGGGTTCCTTAGTCTCCACGCTCGACAAAGTGGTTGTTAACTTGGTGTGCTCGATTCAAACTAAATAGAAGACCAGATAGTTGGATCAGGCGGGGCGTGTACCAGGTATATTGTACATTTATTCATCAATTAAGCGATTCAGCACTGAGAATAAGGGAGGGGGGAAACTAGGAAAGATGATTTGCTGCATAGCAAATCAGTGTGTGTGTCTTCAAAGCATATTGGTATGCCAATGTACAACTATTCCATAACACAGGAGTAGAAGTTGAAATGACGTCTCTATCTATTATAGTGTTGAAGATATTCAAGATTGAAAATTTCGAATACTGCTAATTAGCATAATTTAAATTGCTACAACTTTTGCTTTAGATTCATTACATGCGAAATGGTCAATAACCCCCTAGTAGAAGTTAAAATGGCGTCTCTATCTATAATAGTTTTGAAGATTTTCGAGTTTTAAAATTTCAAATGCTGCTAATTGGCATAATTTAAATTGCTACAACTTTTGTTTTAAATTCATTAGATGCGCACTGACCAATAACCCCCTAGTAGAAGCTGGAATGACATCTCTATCTATTCTAGTTTTGAAGATATTCCGGATTTAAAATTTCAAATGCCCCTAATTTGCAAAATTTTAAACATCTTCATTCCTTTGTATAAAACGGTCAAACTCCTTGTATGGAGGTACAATCATGCCAAGTTTAGAGTTTCTATGTATAATAGGGCTCGAGAAAAGTGTCGGACAAATTTGCTGGTAAAGAAGAAAGAAGAAAGAAAGAAAGACAGAAAGAAAGAAAGAATTTCAGGAAAAACAGGAAAGTGTGTGTTGACACACACACTTTAAAAACAGAGTCGGGAGGGTTGTGGTGGAAGAAGGTTGACATGAGCAAGAGGTGGAAGCAGTCAAGTACATATTTATAACATACAGTGCTAACTGTTACAGTCGATGATGTTATAAGATTTGGACCTATTAGGGAGAAACAAGATAGTCCACTCAAAAAAAAAAAAAACCCGTAGTGTAATATACAAAATGTACAATTTGCCAATACCGCGAGTGCAAGGGTTGTTTTTGAAACAGGCTCTGGTCACCAAATATCGAAAATGAGAAATAAAACACAAAATGTCTGGTTAACTTATAGTTGACAAGTTAAGTCAAAAGCCAAAGTAAAATTCGATGGGACGCTGCCAAGGTAAAACTAAGCTAATCATGGAACGTTGTCGATCCATGGGCTGATGAAAGTGGAACGACATCTATATTCTACCTGATAAAACTAGACCTGTTTGAAAGAGCAAGACCTTCGGCCATAGGGAGAACTAAAGACCAAAAGGAGAACACATTTAGAAGAGTGTGTATTCTATCAGAGGAGGGAATATACGTGAAACAAACGGCTCTACAGTAAGGGAAGGTAATATACCAAAAGAAAATGTACAGACCTAAACCCCGGCACTATGTGACCAGAAAAAATGCATTTATCTGTCTGCCATTTCAATACTCAAGGGCTTTGCAACAAAATCTCCATTGGAATCCGAAAGCGTTTCTGAAATACTCCAGAAACAACACCAGAAATAAATTCCGATTATATATATATATATCAGTTAGGCTCTGCATTTGATCAGTTACACCTGTCATGTCAACCATGACTTACTACATGGGCAACATACAGAGTTAAACAATACACCTGCATAATAAAACACAAGTATAGCTCATTCACACTCAAGGTGATATATTCGAAACGCTATTACAGTTGCTAGGATTAACAGTAGGCCTATTCTGCATTCAGCCTTTCATAACATGCGAACTAGAGACTTGCGTATTTTTGATGACACATGTCTCGATAAAATAAATATACAAATGCCAACTGATGACTAAGTTAAGTATCAAGTAATGCACGATAACTATCATCATAAGAAGCCGCCTTGTAATGCTACTGTACACTCAAGGTGATAACATCACTGTTGTCTACACTAACTTCTACCTGAAAATGTTAAAAAAAAAAAAAAAATTACATTGACATATAACAGCAATAGCTGTCAAGTGCACCATGAGGAATAAAAGTGTATCCAGTCAATACGACAAAAGAGCTGCAAAGGATGGTAATACGTTTGCAGCACTTCTTGTGGTGAAGACACTCACAAGAAAACTTGCTTGAGTAAAATTGAATAATATATTTACATTACAGCTGATGGAAATTGACTATTTGCCTTTATTTACATTGCACATCTACGTTACACTACAGTAGAACCCGAATGGCGCATGTGACTCGTAAGTGAAACCTAATAAATGCAATTGACAGTGAAATACATTGATACTAGCACCTGCCGTGTCAACCAATGGCTTTCATATTTCTTAGGCAGACACTAAAACGCCAAGTAATGGTAATTTGTTTTGGAACTCTTCGATACTCTTACTCAGGAGGCTCTGCCATTTTTCCCTTTTGCTTGATTTTCTAAACATATTACCAGATATCCCTCTTTAGAGAAGCTTAAAATAAAGAACATCTGTATTTCCATAGTCAAGAGCTTTGGTAAAATCTTCAAAACAATCAAAAAGAGGTTTCTTTAAAAATGATATCTGTTTTTCAACGAGATTTGGAAGTATAAATACATTATCAGTTGTTTTGAGTAAAACCGGCCTGGAACATGTCATCATCACTAAAAGTATTCAACTGCAATCAGTCATTCAAGATGGACTCAAACAACTTACCAAGTCTGATTAGTACAGTGATTTTTCTATAATTAGAAGAGTCTGCTTTACTACCTTTTTAATGCATGGATTGCTTTTATCATCTGACATCTGCACTGGAAAATACACTGACCTTAGTAAATAATTGTATAAACACATAAGTGGACAAAGTAGGAGAGTGGGAGCATATTTGAGAAATCCAGCCGATATTCCATCTACTCCTGGGGCTTTGCAATAAGGTTTTTGAAGGTATGTCTTTAGTCCATATTTCCACATGATGTGATTGGGAATCTCCCTACAGTAACAATCTTTTCATAATCAGGTTTTGCATCTAAGTAATTTAAATCTAAGTTTTTAATCTCTTAAATGAATTGTATATCAAAGTATTCAGTATCTGGTGGAGTAGCAGACTTACAAAAATAGTTGTAAAAATTTAATATCATCGTCAGACTGCTGACGAGAAAAGCCTTTCGGAGAGTTCCAGAAATGATGAGATTTTTTGAGCACATCTTTTCAAGACTTTGCCAAATACTAAACAAACACTACCTCCGTTTTCTTTGTGCTAACTGTTTGTACTCCGTCCGCAATACATTAAATTGCGTCATATTACTAGTGTCAGATATATCATTAAGCTTAGCAAACCTATGAACATAAGCTTTTAAAATTTCACATTTGTTATCAAACGCCGATTTAATGAGAAAAATATGTTGTTGTCTTACAGTCTTGAAAGGTATTTTAATGGCGTGTTCCAGGCTGCCCCAATAACAGCATCAAAATTAAGCATACCAAAGAAGTCTGCCAATATATTGCATGCAATGCCTGAAGTTAATTCTTCAAAATATTTAAAAATGCAAGAAGAATCCCACTGATAATACTTAATCCTATAACCACGAGACTCTGGATTCACAGAAGCTGGGCCATGTGTTACTTTAAGATTAAATACAATTGGAAAATGATTTGAATCAACCCAGATGGAAGACCGAGTCAAACGCTTTCCTTGGCATGGTGGTATGATCTCAGTTTGGCAGACTATAGTCTCCTGTTGATTGTATGCCATGATGCTGCAATGTTTCAGCCCTGGCGCTTTCCCATCTAAAAGTCTTGATCTTCCAGATTCAGTTTTCTTCTTCATTTACTTGTTTCTTGAAAATATCCCCACCACCTCTTTACCGCTAACCTGGAACCCTCCCCCCCTTTCTCCTGACAACCTCACACAGGAAAAGACAAACCTCCAATATGCCTATGATCCATGTGACATGTGGCACTCATATGTTCCACACAAACTAATAATGAGAGGAGCCCATGTTAATCCAACAGGGAAGGGGGTGCCTTTTTTTTTGTTTTGACAGGGGTATGTGATGGGGCAAATGTCAGTAAAGATGTAACTGCATATATTTTAAACCAAGTATCAAAAAAAACCCCCTCTAGTAACCGTTTCAAGTCATGCATGTAAGCTTTACATTTCAGATAATAAAGATAGATACAGCAACTCGTAAAGACATGGTGTGGAAAGTTCCTGGAGACTATCCTTCAGAGCCAGTGTTTGTGGCCAATCCAGAGGGGCAGGCCGAGGATTACGGTAAGGCATAGCCAGAACTGGACCCCGCGAGCACCTTATCTCATGTGGACAGCTAACATGATTACTTAGTGTGTGCTTCATATTTTAACTAAGCTGCCTTGTTAGTTAGCACAGTTTATTTTATGGTCCTCCATCAATCCTTTGTATGTCATCGGCAATGTCAAATGTCCAATTTCTGAAAAACAACTGACTGTATCCTCTTCGAAATATGCATAGGTATCGTTCGGTTTCTTCAAATCATGCTTCAGTAATTTTTTATGAATATATTTGTTATTTTGGGTCAAAATCATATTACTGTTTTTGTGTTTGAGTAATCTTATAATTCCTCTCCTGAAGCACATGCTGTATTCTTTTTAAACTTGATGCTGATGTAGCTTGACTCAATCGCCACCAACGCAGGAGTTCCATCATTTTTTTTTATTTATATCCTTTGTTTGAAACAATGATTAGATCTGAAAGAGCATATGTGAGCTTGGTTACTGCAGGTTTAACAATGTACATACAAGTACATGTAGTTCTTCCCGCAAACCGTAGACCAGTCCGTATCAAGCTTGGTGAGATGTACTTTGAATAGTTCCCTATGAAAGATATCCTTCGGGTCAAACTTGAATGTTTTGGGGTTTTTTATGTGTTTTTCTTTTCGTTTTGTCAATTTTATGGAAAAAGCTTCGAAATCGTATTTACAACCGCTTGACCAATTGAATTATCATTGCATACTCAACCTTCTTGGTACACCTATACCATTATTTGTTCAACAGGTTGCACAGCAAGTTGTTTAATATTTTAAATAAATTTTCTGTCTTTTTTGTAGTTTTTGATATTTGTCAGACTACAGTTGGATGCTATGCAAACAAAGATAATGTTGCTTGATTTAATCCTCACTGTGTGTGTGTTGTTTTTTATTTGTATTTATTTTGAATTTGACTCAGATTGTTCTGAAACTTGTTGGAAATGAAAATTGTGTGGGCATTAAACAAAATTGTTCATCGGGTGGTATTACTCTGTACCCCTGATTTTTAAAGAGTTTGTCAATTCAGGTATCTGTCGGATAAATGCGTGCATTCTTATTGGTTAACTGTGTGAGTCAATGGGGATTGCAATAGAAATTCACATTTTTCGACTTTTCCCCCCAAACCATCTACCAGGTTCGCTTCAAACATGGTGGGATGTGCCTCAGATGGATCTTTACCATCTTTGATCAAATGATAACACTAAAATGTTTTTTTTTTTAACGAATTTTCTTCCTCATTTTTCCGTAAAATCTCTATAGCTCTTCTTCTCCGAAACCGTCAAACCAGTTGCTTTGGAGTTCCAGAGAGGCAGTTCTAGGGACCTCTACACATTAATTTATGCAACACTCACAACTTAGGATTGATTTATATAGCATTATCATGAACTTAATTTTCACAAATTTACTGTTGGAACGCAGAGGTGTAAAAGAAGAAATGCATCACATCATTTGGCATGAATGTTAACATTAGGATGACCCAAGAATATACACTGAGTCTAAACTGTGTAAATTATCACCAAACGAAGCAATTTCTCAGTGTGTATACTTCTACATATTGATTGATGAAATATCGCTTTGTGTATTTAGAAACACCAGTAAAGAAATGAATGTGGATTTTGTTTCGACAGAAGGTGGCGTATTTTCAATAAAGATATAATGTAGTACCTGTTACATAGTGTAGTTACGTTTCCTCCAGGAATGGGATTATGTGCAGTAGATTTGTGGCGTATATTTTATAAACAGTTTTGTGTTGTGGCTGAAAAATAATCTTTAAGTAGAAGTGGAGTTCACCGTTTGAAATTTTGAAGTAAAATTTTAGAGTTGGATGCTTTCGAATATCTTGTACCTTTTGAATATTTAGTTGCTTGAACAGAGGAGCAGTATAAGAATTAAAAGTGGCATTACAAATAAAGCGTACTACTTTGTCTTGAAGCTTGAATATCCTATCAGCGGTAAAACCCCAAGAAAGAATGCAACAGGGGCGCTAGGATTATTTTTCATTTCTTTTTAATAAACGTTTTGTGCATTTTCATTTTTCCTGAATTTTTCTTCCAAAACCATAAGCTTGATGCCCTTCAAACTTATTGGAAATGCACGCGAATTTGATATCCACGAAATGCGGTCACCTCATGGTGGTGCGGTCATTTGCATTGGTAAAGCTAACGGGACGTGCACGTGTTAGCAATAGTGATAATGCTCATTCACAAAGGTGAGCTTAATATTATGAAATTTATAGGATCACTTCAGTTACTGCATAAAAGGTTAGTTGAGCACAGGGCTACCACAGACCTGTTGTTTATATTATTGTTTCATTATTTTTGTGCGCGAACGGTCTATTCTTGTAACAGAGCACATTTTTCTCACAAACCGCAAGTTGTAGTCTCATTAAACTTTTTGGGAATGTTGCTGGAAATGTATGTTAGTAGTGCCGCAGTTATTTCCAAATTCTTGTTTACCAAATTATATAATAATCAATGACAATGCATGTTAGCATGGTTGATATTTGAATACTATTGTATGTGTGTGTTTGCACGACATTCCTGAAAACTACACCAGATATATTTGAAAGTTGGGTACATGTACATTGGTGTGACCTGGGTCCCTTGGTTAAATATCTGGGATCACTTATACTCATATGCTATCAGCTCAAAGCTAAGTTAAGCTAGACTCAGCTTATGCCAGATTCGGACTCATTCCGGGATGGAGTTATATAGACAAGCTGAGTATGGTCTTTACAGGCAGTTTGATAGAACGTACTGAAAGTAAAATAAAACTTCCAAAAAGGCAGCACGGTTGACGAATGGTTACGGCCCTCGATTTCTGTGCGAGGCGGACAGGTTCAAATCCCAGCTGATCTAAGGGCCTTTATGTCTTTGGCTCTTCACATGCAGTGGGCCAAAGATGATAGAGGGAAATTTTGTTTTATGCCTCTTCTCAAACAGGAAATATGAAGTTTTTTGTTTAATCTTTTTTTACATTAGTATAAGGCTGTAATTTCTTTGATGTTGTGTGCACGTCTTCATTTTTCAGGAGTACTGCTGTCCGTAGTGCTGAACACAGGTCCACACAGAAAAGCCTACCTTTTGGTGCTGGACGCCCGCGACCTCACAGAGCTGGCGCAGTCCACCGTGGATGTTCGCATGGGACTTGGCACGCATAGCACATTTCTTGGCAAGACCTACAAGAACTCAACACATTTGCATGACTGATCTGGAAGCGCGGTTTAATCTGCTTGGCAGTTGGAACACTGTCAAAGCCACTTGACTCTGTCGACAAAAACCGCCAGCGATCAGAATAAATGTTACAAATAATTTAATATCACAGTGGAATTCCACCGAAGTCAAATAGGAACTGGGACAACTCCGAATACAGTACTTGTACTGGATTAAATGCGAGGCATGCATATTAAATTCCCGCCACAACTGCATGCTCGCTTGTTGTTTAGTAACCATAGTCTCGCCTGGCGAGATACGGACCGCTGCCTATACGGGGAAGCAGGTTATTACTAATGTTTTGAAAAATGAAAATTATTATAAAAAAAAAAAAAAAAAAAACTAATATAGGCGGATGGAAATTTATTCTTGTAACCAACTTAGCAAGCACTAAATGAATATGACTTTGGTGTTTGCAAACTTAAATTTCTCTAAAAGACCCGAATTTTGTGAGAAAAAGGTGGCTAGCCCTGTCTGTGACAGTGATATACCCGTGTGTCCTCCTCGATTGACAGACGTGAACCCCGTGCTTTGTGGCGGGAAAATAATATGCATGTCTCTTACTCAATGAACTGGGACCTGTCCATTATGGCATTCACGCACACATGCATCCATTGAACCATTCTTTTTAGGAGTGGGGAATTGGTGCAGTTGGTATGTGAGTTTCCCATTTTCGGCTAGGTGATTGGTGCCGAAGGTTGCTGGTTCGACACCCGGCCGTTCTATGGTCACAAACACATACATGCATCTTTATATTAATTTGAGCCACTCAAAGTTCTCAAAATTGCACGACATACATGTAAACAAGATGGGCAAAATATTTATTGTTAGTATCCCATAACAGGGCGGATAAAATTCAAGGGTAGCTGGAAAGATGTTTTGCCTCACAGGAAGTCTAGCAGTGTGCTTAAAATGCAATTTATTTAGATGTGTTGTAGTTTTGAATCTATCAACTATTTGAGACATTAAACCTTGGAATTAAATTTTTCTTTGTCATAGCTTTCCAAATATTCATTTTTGTTTTTAAAATGTTCATTGTGTGAATTTTCCAATATTTCTAATTAGCAACACTTTAAATCTCGCAACTTTAGGAAAGCCTCGTTGCATGTACCTGTAAATTGCTAAGGGCACATCTAACTGAAATAACCTTCGAGATATACAAGATATGTGTTTTGGAATGTCCTAATTATCATAACTTCAACCACCGTGACCTTGGACATGTATCCAGCATATGCGCAATGCTGAAAAACACATACAGTTGTAGATAGAAGTGCATTAAAATTATATCGTTTAGTCTTGTAGCCGTTAAAAATCAAGCTTTTATGTTTTCTTGCTGAAGGTGCAGTTTCAAAGAGCAGTCAACAGGTCAAAGTGCCGCGAAGTGAGAGTAGGGTTGGACCGGAAACCATGTAAAACAGGGATCCACACTCGTGGATGGCTAATTTTTAGACTTGCGTTTGTGAAAATTGTTGAAAATTCCCGGATTGCTTAGATATTGTGGCGCATGCCACTGCATGGACATGTGGAGTAGCGCCTAGATTGTGACGATGAATACAAATCCAAGGATTGGGTGCCGAATAGCCTTCAATACAAATAAAGAGGGCATATTAGACGATTAGACGTTTAGTTATCCCATATATTCACATGTACACGGATGTTAATGGTAAGAGCTTGCCATAAAATCTTAGAAGCCGGGGAACATTTTACATCTTGATTGCCCATAATTTGCATTGTTCTGAACAGCATGACTGTTCCATATCAAACAGTAAATTTCATATAAAGGGCTACCGCGATACCAGATTTGAAGTCTGTAGGTTATATGGAGTCCAGATAAAAGTGAGACTAAAGTTGACGGTGAAGAAATAGATAAAGAAAGAAGAAAGACTTACAGACCCGGCGGTAAAAAGAATGTTTTCGGACGCAGGCGGAAATACAGGACAGGATTCCATCCTTTCTTGTTCACCGCACTACATTACAAAGACGTTATACTTGTTACGTCATACATGTTCGCTTATCTCTTCCCCGCAAACAGATGGAAACCCGTTCCATATCATGCACACTTCGAAACTCTTACTTCCCTGATGACAGTCATCATAAAACCAAAAACAAATGATGTGGTCACCACTCCGGACATGGCTTTGCTTATGGAGACAGAGAAAACTTTATTGCATTTCCATGCTCACAACGAGGCTACTTGCCATTAAGCACACACAGAACATATACATATACACAATCCTGAGCCGGGAGCATCTTGGCAGGGAGTGGCATATGCACAACTTAACGCTAGTAAGAAAAAAAAAAGAAACGAGAAAACACGAACGCTCATTGCACATGCTTTAAGATGAAATTTTAGATGATGAAATAGTGTATTCTGATTTGCATTCTTTGTTGTCTTCAGTATATTTTATCGCTAATGTCATAGGGATAATATCGAGGCAATGTCTTTTATATCTCTAATGTCATAGGTATGATATCGACGCAATAGAGAGTTATAGATTTACCTTACGCGAACGTCTTGTTTACGAGTAGCATGTAAATGTGTCCCGTAATTATTTCGTCCTGACTATGGTCACATTGAGTTTAAGATCCAGCGCTACGCGAACAACCCTGCGTCTCTTCAGCAATATATTTAGCAGATAAATAAAGCAAGATTTCAATCATCAAATAACTTTAGAAACAGCATCTTGTTACTCAAATTGAGTAACTGCGCTTACCATGGCATTAAGTTTGAAAATATGCGAATTATACATAAAAGTTTACGAAAGTGGCATGAGATCTCCAATACAACCTGAATGCATGAATTATGCAGATTCGCATTCACCACGCCTCTGGCCGCCAATAACCCATGACGCCATGGGAAATGAATAAAAACCCGGCGACACTTGCCCAGTTTTCGATCAATAAATTTGAGTGACCTTTTCTCGCGCATATACTTTACACACGTACAAGAAATTCGCAGCTTTTCATCTTTAAATTCGTGGCATTTTCTTTTTTATTTTTTTCTTAATTGTGGACTGAATCAACAGTTTCTCCTCGACGCTCTTTGTCGCGCTGCGTCCAAAGCGTCGGGAGGAAAGCTGTTGATCCGGATCATTATTTTTTCTGGAAATATGAGCATGTCGGTATTTAAAATTGAATGAAAGGTATTTCCATAAGGACTTTGAGTCTAGTAATTTTTTTATCATTCACAGTAGTTGCCGTGGTCTTCATACTTATTATAAAAATAGCATTTATTTTCATAACTCCCGGCTATAAAGTTGGATTTTTATCTTCAAATTGAATTTTAGTCAATTTAGGCTCATATTTGTCTTAAAAGTATCAAATCATTGGATCAAAAGAATGTAAACCGAACCGAGGTAATGACTTTATTTTGAAACAATATTATGACACCAGTATATTACTACAATAAGGGGCATCATTACTTACCAAGTTCATACCTGTGTGACTGGGGGACCTATTTTAAATTATTATCATTCTCACCTTCATCATTGTCACTCTCATATAGTGAGTTTACATTGGAACAGTGTTATGAAACAAGTGTATTGCTACAATAAATGGCATCATCACCTCCATTATATAATTCATATTTGTATGATTAGGATAATTATTTTAACTATCATCATTCTCATCTTCATCATTGTCACTCTCATATCGTGAGTTAACATTGAAACAATATTATGTATGACACATTAAAGTGTATTGCTACAATAAATGACATCATCGCCTCCATTACCCAGTTCATATTTGTATGATTAGGATAGCTATTTTAACTATCATCATTCTCATCTTCATCATTGTCACTCTCATATTGTGAGTAAACATTAAAACAACATTATGACACATTAAAGTGTATTGCTACATTAAATGACATCGTCATCTCCATTACCAAGTTCGTACTTGTGTGATTAAGATAGCTATTTTAACTATCATCATTCTCATCTTCATCATTGTCACTCTCATATTGTGAGTTGTGGTGTCCAGCTGGTGACTGTCCTACACAGTGGAAGCTGGCCGTATCTGGTGATTGCCATATACAGTGGCAGTCTGCCATAGCAGTTGGCGTGTTCAGTTGGACGATGAAGATGAAAGCAGTGCATCATAATTCCATAGTCATCAATATGTTGGATCTACTTTTGGTGCTTCATCCAAAATCTATCATTTATGCCAGTTGAGCCACAGGCAAGAAGTTCACCAAGATCAAACTGTAGTACACAAGTGATATGTGAACTGTTCTACATGTGCTGTACATGGCAATGTCCAGCTAGTTGGATAAGCTGAGATGCACCTTGCATTATTATTAGGTGGGATGAATGTACTGGGTTGAGGGGGGGGGGGGGGGAACCTTACGACCAAATTTAGTAAATTTCATTTTCTAAACACATAGATTTTGACTACAAAAGTTTCTATTCTGTTAGATACTGCCCAGATTTGATATTTTTCTAGAGTTTACCCAGTGGTTACCTGGGTGTTTAACCCACTCTGGCTGAGAATAGGCTAATAGAGTTGGTGTGTTTTTACATTCGGCACATAAAGCGCTGGAGGGTATTGTCATCCCTTCAATCGTCAGTCCATCTGTTCATCTGTCTTGTCAATGGTGCCTTGGTATTTGAAAAAGTATTCACCATAGTTGTACCAAATTTTTATCGGAGATGCAACTTGTAATGGACCAGTTTGCTATTGAAAACTAGCATCCTCTTATTATTTTTAAACTTTTAATCAAACTTTTTAAGAATTTATTTCAAGGCCGTCTGAGTGGCGCACAAGGGGACGATGTTACCATATTATCTCCAAAAATATTCATCATAGCTTTACTAAACATTTGTCACAGAAGAACCTTATAATGGACCAGGTTCCTATCAAAAACAGGCTTCGTCTGATTATTTCTTAACTTTTTATGAAACTTTTAAAGTATTTATTTGAAGGCCGTCTGAGTGGCGTCAACCCTGACGATGCTACCGCGATATCTCAAAACAAATTTAATCGCACCTCTACCAAATTTTTGTCAGAGATGCAACTTCTGATGGACCAGGTTCCTATTAAAAACTAGCATCCTCTTGGTATTTATAAACTTTGTATGAAGCTTTAAAGTATTTATTTCAAGGCCGTATGAGTGGTGCACAAGGAGACAATGTTACCATAATATCTCAACAAGGATCTATCGCAGCTTCATCACATTTTCATCAGAGATTGCTAAAAATAAAGATAAATTGAATATTCACAGAAAAAATTGATGATGATAGGTTTGGGAAGAGAAGAAAATCAATGTATGTTTTGACAGTTCTATGGTTGGATTTTTAATCATTGACCGAGAGCGTGAAATGAATCAAGGCAGATTCAAATAATGTACAAAACCAGTGTATTTATGAACATGATAATTTTCTGTTGTCAATAAAAAAACAGGCAACCCTTTATGAATAATTATTGTGTGTGTGAGTGTGTGTGTGTGTGAGAGAGAGAGAGACAGAGAGAGAGAGAGAGAGAGAGAGAAAGAGAGAGAGAGAGAAGTGGACAATGTTACCATAATATCTCAAGATGGATTCATCACAGCTTCCTCAAACTTTTGGTGCAGTTACACCGTATTATGACATCTGCAAAGTCTCCAAAAAATGCAGAATTGGGGAAAAAAAGTTGTGGGCGCTGAGGGTAACCCTTATCTGAACGCTATTTTCTTATTATGAGGTGGGGACTAAACCCTATGCTTTGAAAAGCTGTAAATTCATGGGGCATGTTATCTCTGTTTAGCTCTCATCTATTATTGTTATTAAGAATGTTTTCTGTGGACAAAAGTTAATCGAAGACATGAAAGGAGACAACTTTCTATATAGTTGGCCACTTTTAGGGCAATTAGAGGACTAACCCCCCAGGATTAATGGGGTTAATCAAGAATATCTGAGGCCTTGCTACAGTCATTGCGCAAAAAAGTCTTTGCAAATAAATGTGCTTGGATTATGGCAAGAATGTGTTCAGTCTTTCAATATAAATCAAGACTCAGCACTTCAGCTACTATACAGGGAATCATTCTATCAGCACACCAATACTACCATACAAACCTGCAAAATACATTCAAACAGCGGGTAAGTTATAATAGGGAACAATGATTTTAACTGATGATCTTGGATCAGATTAGGAAAAAGTATTGATCTAGACTAAAAGGGTAATGAGATATAGTTAAATATCAACAAGTTTTGATGCATAGATTATCTGCATGCATTTTTTAGCATATCAGCCATCTTGAAATTTGGTTGCTAACAACTGGTGTTAAGTTTCAAGATTGAAAATCATGACACAATGTTGTTACATGGTTCATGACACAATGCTGTTACATGGTTGGAGTATGATATACAACTCTTTGATAATGTTCTTTATGTAAAATGACATAGCGGCTTGTGGGGGTGTCAGGTGGGGAGTGGCGGTGGGGCAGCCATTTTGAGGAAATTGTGGCTATCTTGAATTGAGATAACTACAGTGCTATACATACCCTCATTGATGCTAGTAACAACCAAAATAAAGGCCAAATTTAAATCAACTATTTTAACAACTGTACATTTATAAGAAACATGGTAAAAAGATAGATAAACTTTTTCAGATATTTTAAATTTTGGTTCCTGGATGACAAAAGGTTAAAATTTGATTCTTAGATCTATTAAATCGAACATTTCGGACACACTATGTTACATAAAATATCATTATGTTTGGAGTTTGGCGGCCATTTTGAATCTAACAGGTTGGCAAAGTACCAACATGGTTTTTTGGTGTCCTTTAGGGTATAAATAACATTTCTGAATATGTTGTATAAAATCTTCATCAAAATCCCACGGGACTTAAAATCATGATATATGCTCCCACACCATGGGTCTAGATATAGATAGTCCCACAAGGAAGAGACAGGCTGAAGACTTGCTGACACGCAAACTGTTTGTACAGGTGCCTGTTCTGGAACTTTCACAATAATCAAAGATAAGAAAAGAATAGAATCCATAGGAGCCATTGGTAAGTGGAGATTAGAGCAATACAAGTAACGTGTCTGTGGAAAGTGCACGGAAATCCATTGATAAGTTAACAAATACAGATATGTCTCTGGAATGTTCATTGAAAATTGGGAATTAAAAATGAATACAGGTGTTTTGTTATAAAATTACATAACTCCCACTATGGGATTCTTACTCTTTATCTCATCTTGAATGATAAGAGGATTACATATTGGCACCGCTGTTTTCACTGATGAGAGGATCCCAGGTACCTTTGACAAAATAGATCATTGTGGTTCCATACAAAGGCACACATGTTGATTAAACAATAGGTTAATCGCTTGCAAATGCTTTGGAAAATTTGAGAGAAAATACTAGTTTTATCTGCTTTGTAAGAATATTCGAGAAAACAAATCTGGTTGAATCTGGTCACTTGAAAAGGTGACGTGTGCAAAAGTGGAGCTGTAAAATCCAGAAAGTAGGGTGGCTTCACCTCACTTCACATCTCACAATTCCAGACTACGTAGAAGTCTACAGCTATGACGGTGTCTACAAGGGTGATCACATTGTCTATATTTATACTATAGCGTAATGGGGTATGAAATAAATCTTTCAGTACATGTGTATACATGTTCTCCAAATCCATAGACGCCAAGCTACGGGCGGAGTTTACGTATCTTCAACAGGTGTGATCTGTGTATGACATCGCTAAACCAGGTCTAACGGCACAAAAGTTTGCAAATTTCAGGTGTCACGTCCAACACAAAACAACATTTTGGATCTTGAGGAATGTTGGCTGAAAAAAAATGTTCACCAAATAACGGACATGGGATGCACGGGGGGGGGGGGAGGGGGTGTACCCCAAATATTTGTTGGGTGTGTGTGGTTCTACCTGTCAAAACCCACCCTTTGTTAAGTCACTTTTTCACAAAAATGATACCTATCGGGAATTTTTTAACCGAAAGAGTAGAAAATATGGTTCCAAATTGGCATGAAACGTGCTCCAGGCAGAAACTTTTGACCTTAGGAAAGTTTCCCCGTAATTTAGGGGGGAAAAGAATAATTTCGCTTTTTACGGATTTTTTTGCAAAATACTGGATCTCTGTTAAGCAAATTTCGTTAAAAAGATGGACATTCAGAGCGTCATATCCTCAGTATCGTCACTAATGGACGTATCCCACTGGGGGGGGGGGGGGTGCAGAAGCCTTGAGGTCCACACACAATTTGCATATGGTAGCTACACAGGGTGTATGGAAACTTGTTTTGAAATGAGACGTTGTCAGGGGAAATCGCGTCTAACTTTTACAACAGAACACCAAACTTTACAAATGGCGTGGTGTTACTTCCTAAGCAAGCCAGAATTTTAGATCGTAATGGTTATTTTGGTTAAAAGAACGATGACATTAGCCGGTGACAGTTTAAAGTTCATAGATTTTGAAAGGTCAGTACATGTTCACGTGTGCAGCAGGTATGATGTAAGCGTGAGACCAGGTTGGAGAGAATTAAGTGTAACGTTTAAAATACGGCCGTAAACTCTATCAGATAGAAGTTGTATTAAAAAAGCAAGTCTTACTTTCGGTTTCTAATCAATAATAAAAATAACGAAGATTTAATTACTAACACTTCAAAGTTCTAGGTAATAGGTAATAGACCATAGGTAGCCGTCATGGGTAATCAGTGTGAGCCATTCTCACCCATTTGTTAGTTCAATATTCTGAAGTATGTACCATTACTAATTGCTTTGTTTGTAGCGACTAATTATTCTATTTTTGTTCTTTGCTTACTTCTTTCAGTAGATTTTCTTTCTTTTTGATTCAATTTCACTACATCGCATGTTATCTCTTCGTATCTTACGTAAGTATAGGTGCTTGTTCTTTTAACAGATAAATTTATTTTAGGTGGCCCCCGTGATAACGGATTGGAATCCTTAACGGAGGTCATCCTGACTATCTTGTTTGTATTTAATAAAATAATATATATATATATATATATATATATATATATATATATATATATATATATATGTTGCATTACATTGTATACTCACTGAAATGTATTGACGAGCACGCATTTAGTTAAATAAACTTGTCTGAGTCTGTGTCTGAGTCTGAGGGGTGTTCCAAAAGTCCCTGCACAATTGATGTCCAAAACGATAAGTTAAAATAAGTCCCAAGCTGTCAAATTGTTTCTGTCAAATGACATAAATCAACGTTATAACTTTGTGAATGCAGTATCGTTTGAAACAAATGTATATTATGTTTAAGATAAATATGAGTATATAAAGTGGAACATAGTAGGCTACGGGAACATTTGTAAATGAATGAATAAAAAATCAAGTGAGACAAAAAATCCCCCATAAATGTGATTTCAAAGTAAACTAGAATACTTACAATAAAAATAAATAAGAATACTCAAAACAAAATAAAATACCCTGTGGAGGAGTGAGAAATATTTCCTTTGGCCACGCCATCGAAAAAAAGGTGACCCATTTGGACCAATCTTTTTTCGTTTCTGTTTCTAATGGTTTCTGACGTCTGTGATACAAAGTCCAGAAGCTTGTGTTGATTAGGACCACATGAACTACCCTGTTTATCCTATATCTACACCACATGGACTGACTGGTGTAACCTCTGTATCTTTTTTTTTTTACTTTAATTATGTATTCCGGAAAAATGCATTCATAATCATTAGTATATATGCAGGTCACCGCACTTCTCAGGTCAACATACTTTGGTCAACATGTTTTTGTAGATCAACGCATTTAGGTCAACACATTTCTCTTGTCAACATACTTTGGTCAACACAACGTATAGGTCAACCTATTTCAGCCGGACACGAATCACGAGTCAGACTTCTACTTCATCTGATTCTTTCTCTGTTTCATCTGGTACATACTCTTGGATGCGTTGCTTTAACAAGAAGTTTCTTTTCTTCAGTGTTGTATGCATAGCTTCCTGCCATCCCATGTCTTCATCCATCAGCTGATCAATGGTTTCTTTTCTTGGTGGTGTTTTCGATTTTATTTTTCTCAAGATCATACAGGAGTTCCCACCATCTAGCATACTTGGATCTCATAGCTTTAGGAAATATTGGAAATAAGTCGTCATAGGACCTCTCCTTTGCTTCACTTGGTGCCATGCCTCAAGGTGTGTAAGATCCTATCTAGTGTTATAATCACCTTGCATGTCATCCAGTACATCCTTGATCAGTGGATTTAAAACCGAGATGTCTTTGTCATCAGCAGTGTCCTCTTCACTATCTTTATCCACATTATCTTGGGACCTCCAGCTCACCCAGTCTACTTGGTCAATTTACTTTCAGGTTCCTCTTTTTCATCATCTTCAATAGGTATCTTGGTTTCATGAGCCTCTGTACACCAGTTAGCCAAGTGAAGATGCAACTAATGCATATTGACAAAGGTAATACCAGAATAATCACAGGGTGTCCTCTCCGTATTCTTTTCTTCTTCTTCCTTGCTGGACGTATTCCATGTAGGTCACAACGATGAGTCTTCACAGCTCCTTTTTCCAATAGTTGCTGACCTGGTATGTTGAGCTCCCACTTAAAAGTTTTGGTCGGTTCATGGATATGTGGCCTACCCTTCTTAACCATCTGCTGTTGCTCTATTTTAGAGAGAATATTTGTTTTGATTCGCTCATGTTCTGGCGTGCGTCTCAGGGTCGAGGTTTCCCACATAACAGCCAGAAGGGTTGGCTGTGGCTCTCTTGTATTCTTCCATCATGTAATTGGGTTTGTGGGAAAACATGCGCTGACTCATAGTTTTCACTTGCTGTTTGATCAGCTGGCATAGTAAACAAAACAAGATACTGACAATTTCTTTGTAAAGGTCACTGTATTTGGCTCGCATCAATACAGTGGTACTCACATTCTGATGGTGGCTTCCTATGGCAACAAATAAATCTGTGATTTTGTATCTTTCCCGACTGCACTCTTCAGGTCATAAAACACCACCACATTTCTCCCTCTTTTGTCTCGAAAACTGTCATCCTCCAAATTTGGTGGTATGCCTTTGATAAATTTAATTGTAGGCATGCTTCTCTGCATCCCTGCATACAGTGGCTGCCATTGTCCATAACACTGGAGTTGCAATACTGGCATGTATCTGGAGCACCATCTCCTGGATCACATGTAGCACAGTACAGATGTCTACAATGTATGTCCAATTTGCTAGGACTGTATGGTTTCTCCAAACACCCACAACAGAGTCTGAAACAAATACAGGGAGGTAAAGTAGCGTTACACCAAGTGGAAGTAAAATATGGCTTGGCATATTCTGTCCTCTCATGACACGGTCGATGGCCCTTGCATGTTTTGCAATCCATTTAAAACTTATCTCAGCTTCAGAACAACTGAATACCACCTCCAAAATCGACAATGTTTGATACAATGTTTTGATGACCTCAAAATGCATGTGACTTTCCAGTTTTAACCAATCTTAAGCTTATATCTTCCCTATGGGGCTATAATTTCCAATCTCCTGTGGAATGTGAGGTTATAATTTAAATCCCCTGTGGAATGGGTACATTTCAGAGACAAACTTGTATGACACTAATCTCCAATTATCAATGGCTTCTCTGGATTATATTGTTTTTATCTTTGATTATTTGGAAAGTTTAAGAACACCCATCTGTATAAACGGTAATAGGTCAAGTCCCTCCAAAACGAGGTAGTCCCTAGTCAACTCGTCCCCAAAGATCTCGTCCCAATGTCAAGTCGTCCCCAAATGATCTCGTCCCAGTGCTAAGTCGTCCCGTTGGCAACTCGTCCCAATTCCAGCTCGTCCCAATGCCAACTCGTCCCTGTCAGGGAACGCACTTCCATTTAGGCTACATACAAAGCTATTCCAGTTACGCTGTCATAGCCTGTTATCACAGACATACATTCCTAAATTTAAGTTAGTAGATAGATCCTTACTCGAATAGAGCGCAAACGAGACGCAAATACAGGTGCGGGTAATCGACAGAAATAAGAAAATGGCCTCCTACCGGTGTTTTCTGCATGCAGCTTGATTTTTAAAAACACTTTTACCTGTCAAATATTCATCTTGTATACACTTCTGATACATATGAGGGTCCATTACGGTACAAATTTACACAATACGATTTGGTGTGAAAGAAACACAGAGCTAATTGGCAATTAAGTAAAGAAAAACAGAAATGGAGGTCTGCCATGCATATTGGATTGCATCTCTGTTCCTGTGTACGATTTGCAGATTTAACTTTACAGGTCTTGAAAACCTGTCTATATGCTGTAAATTTACAGCGGAATTCACCCTCATATATACAAGATGTGCCGCGCTCCCCAGCACACACACACACACACACACACACACACACACACACACACACACATATATATATATATATATATATATATATATATATATATATATATATATATATATATATATATATATATGGGCCTGTTGTACATATAACACAAGAAAGAATTGAAATTCCTTAACACTGGTGTACAGATACACCAGTGTACAGATGCACGAGCACAATTAAGGATTAGATAGGTGAGTGAAACTATGTATGGGCTAGGCTTTTTTAAAATTAATCATAAGAGGCATGACGGATTACCAACTACAATACTTGTCATTGAGAGTGTTTGGTGTATTTGGGACGGTTTCACTATTTATGATTTGTTTTTGTTCATTGGTTATGTGACCGAAAATCCGGCCCAAAATGTCTCTGATGATTCCTAAAATGATTCAAAATGCATAAAAAAATCGTAAATTTAAAAATTTTCCCAGTTTGCCCCTTCCCAAGGAATGCTTCCCACCCTCGGCACTCGTTCCTGTGTGATCTCGTCGTTTGATTTCGATTTGATGACAGGCATTTTAGCCTGTTATCAAGTTGCAGTCACAAAGTACAATTGAAAGGACGTTCAACTCTTCTTCAAATATTTACATATTGAAGTTGGTCGCGAGTGTACATCCACAACTCAACTTATAGTCAAACTACTGATCAAATCTAACAGGAAACGATTTTATGTTCTCGTGCGCCCAGTTGCCTCCTAAGCATCCCCCAGACTCGCTATTGCTTTCTTATGTGGGCGCTCGTCGGGGTCTGCCGTTTAACGGAGGGTCAAGCTGCCGACCGTGCGATCGTGCACGCAGATATGATTGGTAAAACAATGCGGATGCACAATAGCATACTGGGAAGTGACGCTAATTGCGCAGCAGTTGTATCCAAGCAGTGACAGGA